>JALIZF010001933.1:0-427500 GCA_029948255.1 Telmatactis stephensoni
AAGGAGTATCAGATCATCAAGCCCATATATTTCTCCAGCGCAAGTAGAACTCAAGGAACACAAGGCCGAACCCGTAGTTACTTGCCACACCAACGAGGTCCAACTGGATAGAATAAATACCACTGAAAGTGCAAAAGACGGGAAACCAAAAGAACAAGAACAAAAACAAGAAAAGGACTCGAATGTTCATGGTTATGACATCAAGCTCTAAACATGACTAAACTGAACGTGAGCACTGTAGGAAGGTTGCGTGCAATAGTGAACGCATCCATGGCCACAAGATCAATCCCCAATCAATGCAAAATAACTTTGCGCCAGCCTTAACTTGTGGAACTATGCACTTATACAACTCACTGCACATCCACTAGTTGTTGCTCCATTTAGCCACGACCATGAAATAAGTAAACTGTGGTGGACTATATGACGCTGTATAGATGTGGTCGTGTAATTAAGCAATAGTTGAAGCAGTGCATGGTAATAACAGCAGAACAAGAAGTATGAATAGTAATGGTAGGAGTACCAGTTGTGTAGTGGTAGTGGTCATTGTAGTGATATTGGTAGGGGTGGTAGTAGTTTATTTGTAGTATAGTATCAGCGGTAACGATAGTGGTAGAGGTGTCTGGTGTTGTTGTAGTCTTAGTAGTGGTGGTAATGGTAACTATTATATGACCCGTATTTCTCTGCTCGCGCGCTCCTAATAAAACCTTCGGAAAAGATGACGTGATCGCGGCCGTACGACTTTGCTCGAGCGGGCCGTAAAAATCCGTACGGCTCTGCTCGTTTCCGCGCGCTATATTTCTATTTGTATTTGAGAGTATTTTTAGCACTTTTTATAACAACAACAACAACAAAAAACAACAACAACAACAAATCAGGTCATATGATAAAATGCTTATTGACTGAGTTAGGTTGGGCCAGACGGGAAAATATTTGGCTCTTGGCCGTTTGTACGGACCTCTCTACGCTCAGTCCATACAGCATAACCTCGAGCCAAATATGTTCCCGTCCGGCCCTCCCACTGAGTCAATAAGTACATAATATTGGTAAAAGTGGTGTTGGTATTGGTTAGTAGCGTTGGTAGTGGTAGCTACATTGGTAGAGGTGGTGTTGTTGCATATCAAACATATCTCTATAAAAATGTGTCGTTTGCATGGCCATGAAGTCTATTCCATATTTGGGCAGGCATTACCTTATTTGGAAGTCACGTAGATTTGTTTCTGTTGATTTTCCTGTAATTTGGAGCATCAAACAGTCAAAATTCCATCAAAACTTGCAGATATTGTAGCGAGAAACACATCACATTGTCCATGCTTGATATGGTATTGGTAGTCTTAGTAGTGGTGGTAATGGTAGCTATATTGGTAGAGGTGTTGTTGGTAGTATTGATAGTCATCGTAGTTATGGTAGTTCTATTGGTAGAGGTGTTGTTGGTATTGGTTGTCTATTTGCAGTGGGGGGTAGTGGTAGGGGTTGGGTGTACTAGTGGTACTAGGAAATTGTAGTAGTGGTAGTGAATTGTGGTGGGAGTAGTACTAGTGGCAGTGATGGTGGTAGCATTTGTAGCTGTGAGTGTGGTAGTGTTAGTAGTGATAATACTGAATAGTATTGTAATGGCAGTATTATAGCTATAGTTGTTATGGTCGTTATAATATTAGTGTTTGCAGTAGACTAGTGATATGTAGGTGTGCGTTAGTGGTAGAGATAGAGATGCAATGGTTTAGTTTACCCGTAAAACTAAGGTCAACCTACTAGTTAGTAGTAGACTCTAAATCCATTGTTTCTCTTGTTCTTTACCAACTAGTATTCACTAAATAATCGTCTTTTTTACGAGTTAAAGTGCAACTACACCAATTAAGACCACTCAAACAAATTCCCATGTAAGTTATCCAATCACGACTGAGTATATATAAACTAATGAATCTCTAGAGAATTTCTAATATTTGGTTAAAATGCATGTTTGCAAAATACAGTAATATTGGACAAGAAGCTTAGGCTGTAAGAACTTGCTACAAGTCTATTGTTCAGCGTCCAAAACGAGCCTCGGAAATTTGACTGAAATTTTGTTTTGGTGGCCTTAGTTGATGTATAGTCACATTGTACATAAAATCACTCTAAAATAATTACTAGCGATAGTGAAATTGGTATTGCAGTCATGTACAGAACTCGCAGTTACCTTACAGCTAATTTTCGGTGATTTGTTGTAGGACATAAATGTCAGGATAGCAATTTAATAACAAGAAAAAAACAAAAAACAAAAAGGACCCGTTGAAGAGCTCCAGTACTTTATTCAAGCTACATTAATCTATACTAATCCTTATTTTGACTTTACGTCTAACATCTTATTTAAGCTAATTACAATGAAAATTCGAATATAAAATTTGTACAGATTCGATGCGCTCAACTAGACTCAAAAGGGATAAATGTTGTGATTTGTTTGCGAGTTTTTATCGTAAAGATTACTAAACCAACTAAAGCTTTTACAGTTGCACGATTATATATACAATAGATTCAATTCTGATTGGCTCACGCCGTCTGTAATTCGTATTAGTCATTGGCTAATTGTAGAAGGCCAACGCAAAGCCTTCATTGGCATCATTCAAAGCACATAGACTAGTAGAAAATCATGTGAAATAAAACTTTGGGATTTGCTTTTTTATGGACAATACGGCACATTCTGTGAATTAGAGTTAGATTAGAATTTTTAGAATTTCAGAGTTTTGTTTCTAATATATATGTAACTTGCAACTTCTACTGGTACACCCTTTTGGCTGCATGGTAGGAATAAGCTAAGTTTCACAATGGACTCTATGTAGGTACCATTGTGATTCTTGACGGTTATCTGTTTGGATGGACTTTATACATATAGGCGATTTTATACATATAGGCCACTGGTACGGTTGTCTATCATGATGACGATATTTCCAAGCTTGAAGTTGCCTCCATTTGTTAAAGTGTTGGAATCCACATAAGTACTCTGTCGATCATATCTTACAGAAGAGTTGTACGAGCACAATTTCCATCGTTTTGGATGAGCTAATGGAAGCTGCATTGCGGCCTGACTTAGCATGACCTATGGCCTCGATTGGTCTACCAATGAGCAAGTGGCTTCGAGTGATTGGTGTGATTCCATCGTCGTTATTGGCGTCGAGGGTCAATGTGATAGGACGCGTGTTGAGACTTCCCTCAACTTGATGTAGCTTGGTCGTCAATTCTTCAAAGGCTAGCTTAAAGCTGTTGCCAAAATTAACAATGCATTTAAGATGGTACTTACAGGCTTACACTGTACTTACAGAGCCATAGTGTGGACCTGTAGGTGGACTAAAGAACCATTGGATGTCTTGCGTTGAGCAGTGGTCAGTTATGGTTCCTTGAGGTGATTGCTGCTTGAGACTGTTGAAAAGTTCTTTCAGCTCCTTGTTTCCACGCGTAAACAGCGATCCATTGTCCTCCATATTTGTGATGGTGTTCCTCTTTTAGCGATAAATCGACGAAGGGCTGCAATGAACGCTTCTGTTGTCAGATCTGAAACTAGTTTTAGGTGACATGCCTTAATTTCCAAACCGACAAACACTGCGACATAGGTGTATCTGATGTATGTAGGCTTTTTCTGGGCACTGCCAATCGGCAAAGGCCTAGCATAGTCTACCGACACCCTGTGGTTGTAGAAGGATGGAGACACTCTTGCGGAAGGGACTTGACCCACTAGCTGAGTTGAGAACTTTGCGTCGGCATATTGTACATTGATGTGTTAGCTGTCTCACAACTCTGCGGGCCCCGATAATGTGAAACCGTAACGTTCTTGAAGTGATCTCAACATCTTAGGCCCTACAGGACACAAGTGTTTGTGTTCCTGTTGAAAGACGTGTGAGGCTAGATGATCTTTACCTTTGAATATCAAAGGTTTCATTTCCTAACATCTTTATATTTTTCTCATACCACTCCTATTTAACTCACCTGAATTGTCAACATTCCCCTTGAAAATTGATTATCATTTTGTATTATACCGCTTGACCGCCAGTGCTAGGATTAGCCATATTATATTAGCACTTAATAAACTGAAACGAAAACAGTGAATGTCTTGCTTCGTAGTCAAGACTTGATTGTGAGATTCTTCCGTCAACCATGAGGAAGCCATCGGAATCCAAGAACGGGTTGAATGGTTGAATCGAGTCACCTTTGCTTAGCTGTTTACTAGATCGTTAGTCAGACATATCAGCTACATTTGCAAGCTGCTTTATCTCTTTATCTGATGTGATATGCTTCGAAGGTCTTGAAGCAGTGGCTACCTTTGCTTATCCAATATTGAACCATAGAGCTGTCCGTGAGTGGTCGAACGTTGCAGCTGCAGACTACATCTTGAGAACGTCCTGGACGTACTTGAAGAGTCTTGCTAGAAGTTGCCCTCCATCTAGTTCAAGACGGGAAAAAATATTTCCTTCAATGGTGCAACTTTTGTTTTGGAGATGGCAATAGACAAATAAACTCCGCTGGCCGTGTCGACGCTGCGTAAGTAGGTATGCCGCAATATGGTCTCTCTCCTGCGTAGAGAACCTATAAGCTGTCTATTGACAATATTGGAGTGGAGAGGTGCGTATCGGTGAGTTAGGGATTCGTAGTGAGGAAATTTGAGATAACCCCTTTCTCCATGCAAATTTGCTAATCTTGTTCTATCTCAAGGGGGAGGGCTATTGCATTGTATCTGCTGTTCCCACAAGCGTTGGAAGTAGATGTCGACAACTTGTGACACAGGAGATGAGACCTAATGGGTCAAATATCTTGGACGAATCTGATAGCATTATTCGTTTGGTGAGATCGATGTCCGGGACAGAATCTTCACGGGATGAGTTTTCAACAAGAGCGTGAAGCGTTTGGACGAACCAACATTCGTAGACGAATTTTTTTTTTTTCTTGACTTAAGTAAAGCTTTTGATTCAGTACGTAGATCACAACATACTGTTGTCAAAACTTGAACACTATGGCATACGAGATATTGTTTATTAATGGTTTCGCTCTTATCTGTGTGACAGTAAGCAGTTTGTTTCAATCAATAATATCAACTCAGTTAGTTGTGGGGTTTCTCAAGGATCGGTTCTTGGCCCGCTTTTGTTCTTGTTGTATATTAATGACTTCAACAACTCTACTAATGCTTTTGAATTTCATCTCTTTGCAGATGACACAAACATCTTTTGCAAAAACAAAAGTTTGCTATCTCTAGAAGCAACAGTTAACTATAATCTTAAAGCTGTTACTGATTGGCTAAATAGTCATCATCTTGCACGCTAAATGTCGACAAAAATAGTTTTGTCATTTTCCATCCTCAGCAAAAGAAAATATATTATAATGAAAGAATTAAAAATGTTTGAAGCAGCACATTCAATACATGTTGCCTCCAAATTACGAAGAGGCTGTGGCCTTCTTAAAAAGCTTCGACCCTTTGTCAATTCAAATTTACAATTTTATTATTCATTAATATTTCCATTCTTGACATATAAGCTGATAATTTGGGGAAATACGTACCCTACTTCTATTCGACCAATCGTAATTCTCCAGAAAATAATCATTAGAACCATGAATTTCTCTTCTTATGATGCTCATTCTATTTCAATTTTTAAAAACTTTAGTATTATCAAATTTACAGACCTTATACATTATTACCAAAATTCTCTCTTTATGTTTTAATATTCTATTCAAAGAAATTACCTTGTGCATTTGAAAATTTCTTCACCTCAGTCAGTAATGTTCATAATTACAATACAAGGTTGGCTTCTAAAAATTATTTTTACATTCCTCCCGCTAGGACAAACTATGCTAAATTCAGTATAAGAGTTATGAGGCAAAAATCTGGAATTCAATACCTGATATGTACAAGGATTGCTCGAAATACAAATTGAAACGACTTCTGAGAAAATGATCTTATAAAGAATTATTGGTTTGCTGAATTAATTTAATATTGAAACTTTGGGTTGTTTTATCTTCAATTAAAATAGAGTAAATTGTATTTATTGTAGAGTATAATTGTATAAGTATAATTGTGTTTATATTTATTTATAGATTTGTGTGTACTTCAATTACACAACCTTTTTCCCTTTTTCATGTCAAAGTTTTAATATTCTATTAATATAAGTGTATATTTTTCATAACGTATTTATTGAATGTACATCATTTTGTGTGTATTTGTATACTGTGTGACATCATACCTATGAGAATTTTTGTATTTGATTACATGAACTTTATTCAGAACTTTTTTCACTATAATAATCAGTTTTCTATACTTTGAGTTTATTCTCTGACCTTCAAATTAATTAATTCTCTTCAAATGATCAATCTTTTTATGTTAACTACTAGATTAGCTCTGCTATTTAGTTGACATTCACCATTGTAAGTCCGTTTTAATTTATATATATTTGTAGATATTGTACAAAAAATGGTGCGAATAAACGAAACATTTCAATTAGCACCCAACCGAAGATTGTTTGGACAGAACGTGTTTTTTGGTCTCAATATGATTGTAGTTTTTAGAATCTCGGGAAACACATCCATACCTGTCAATTGGTTTTGACATATTGAATTCCGGATCAGCTAACTGCAGAGATTCTAGGTTTGGCAATAGTAGTTTTGGACTGAAGTGCAACCTCGTTCCCAGGCCCTTTTCCTTTGTGAGGAGAGGAAGCACACTTGCTGAGACTTGATTAAGGAAACCGACTAAGGAAAGTCTTTCTGGTTAGCCTGGCACTATCTCAACTTGTAGAACCAACTCTTGCTTAGCTTGTAAAAAGCCGTTGTTCAAAGTGCAATAAACGGGTTGGCAGAACACGCGATCCCTAGAAAGTCCCTCGTAACATTGTATTCAGAGGTAGTTTTGATGTCGATTTCAAGATGTGCAGTGCCCAAACTTAAACAACAGCGTGGTACACGTGTTAACACGCTGTTACGACGCTGTTGCTTACGTTTGGGCACTGCGCATCTTGAAATTGACTTACGTTCTAATTCACTTCGTTCAAACGAACGTAAAATATTTATCTTCTATATTTCGAAAATATTAAAGTAATAACAACAGACGTAGTTGTATATGGTAGGTTCGCTTGCGGACCATTATTTATTGGTAATAATAATTAACTCGTACATAAATCATAGTTAAGGTAAAGTGCTTGATTTGATATATGTAATAGTAAATGATACTTAATAAATTGGAAATAAATATATATGCGTAGATCACTTACAGATACGGTCAAACGCTTAAGTTATACTATATATATTATATATTGTAATATTTGAACAAAAATACGAAATCACTCGCATTTAGATATCCTTAATTGATTCTATAGTGAACAAATAAATTTGTCATGATTAAATCAGAATCCTAGGATTTTAGTTATGCTTAGTCGATTCTGCTTAGATTCAAGGACATACATGTCTTTTGCTGTGTCCGTTTTCCACCGGCCGTGAAGTTTTAAGAGTCTCTCTCAAATCGAACTGTCGGGATGAATTGCAGTGGTCATACCCCCTGATCTTAAGCTGTGGAGGCCGTAATCTTTGGCATCAAAACCTAGTGCAGCTAAACACTCTAGGAACATTTCTCCACATCTTGTGGAGGACAATCTTTCCTTTCTTACAACATATCCTGACTTAGTTTTTGTTAATCTTCTGAACAAGTAGAGCTCACTCTTTCTGTTAATATTTGCCATGTCTAGATACTTTTCTAGTAATGCTACGGGGCAGTATTTTGTCCGAGTTTTTGCAATATAAACTTGGTTTCCTTCACGGTAAACATCAGTTTTACTATTAGGAATGAAAATTACTATACAGTCTTTACAAAATGAAATATGGCTCGGTTTTATGTTCGACAGCTCGCTGTAACGTAGGAATCCCGCAAAACCAATTGCGCACATTGCTGCTGTCCGCACATCTTTCAAAGTGGACTTGTCCTCTGCGTATCTGTCTAGGATCTGCTTAATCATAGCTGCACTCATGGGTTGCTTTTTTGTTTTGGGCGTTATTCTCCCTCGCTTTGCGCTTTCAACTATATTTCTGCAAACACCATCGTCTAATGGATTCAAGCCTTCTCGGGGACAGAAAGAATGGAGCCATTTCAACGCTGCATGAGCCTTGGTAGTCGAAGAAGCAGACTTGCTGTTTTTAACCTCCAACAGGTAGACTGCTGTTATGGCACTTGGGAAAGGGATGCTGATGTTGACTCTTTTACCCTTACACCACTCGAGGAATCTGTTGATTTCTTTCAAGTATGTCGCTGCAGTTGATGTCGATCCAGACTTAATCATTGTTGTTAGTAAGTTGCTGAAGTCAGGCTTTAGGTCAGTTGGTAGATATTTCCAGCAAGAGCTTGAATATATAGCCTGAAACATAAAAAGACGCTAGGGTGTGTTAGTAAACATACAACAAAATGACTCGCGTGGCTAGTTAGGCAACAGTGCGCATGTGCGCGCCCTTGCAGACTTTTTGGCCGTTCTCTTGCCCGGTTGGTGTAATTAGTTATACAGTAGATTAATAATGATCAAAATGCTCGCCTTGACGTCGCACTTGCGTGACGCGAGCTAAGCTTCGGGTTTTTGGTGCTCACTTCCTAACATCCCACTTAATGACATTTTTGGTCTAAATTGGATTTCTAACTTCGCACTCTCTGGGTTCCTTGATCCTGCCATCTCGGTGCTCTCTACAGATTCGCCTGTGCGTTTGCCTGACTAGAACGCGGCTCTTGCCAATTCAAGTCAGAGGTTGCGTTACAATCGCCGGTTTCCTCGCTTACTACTAGCAGACCCGCACGTGCGTTGGTCCACAGAACTGGCACTTGCCGATTCTCCTAAAAACACTCTGAAAACAGTACTATGCATGACTTACTCTGATAGTTATCGTGAAGAGAAGTCGCATCGGAAAGCAATAACTTGCCCGTTGTATCTTTCGGAGCCTAGCAGCGAGTTAGTGTTCCTTGCTAATCGAAGTGCCGTTCTTCCTTCGGCGATTGTGTGTCCTCTTATGAAACTCTTGTACTTTCGCTCGATTAAAGGCCAAAACGATGCGCACGGCCAATAAGGTGTCACTAGTGTTCCTATCGCGCCTTGCACGTATAGGTAGTGTAAAACCTTTGACACGATGCAGACTGGGGGTACTAAAAGACAGTTTTCGTTTTCTAGATTCTGGGCAAAGAAATCTACACCCTCTGCACCTGGATTCCAAAACCTCGAGTAGAACCTTGGGATTTTGGTATTATAATAAGTGGCAAGGCAGTCGACTGTGTGAGGACCCCATAGTTGCTCGAGGGATTGAAAGAACCAGTTTGAAAGTTGCCAATCGTCCAGGTCAATTAATTTGCTAATTGCGTCTGCCTGTTGGTTTTCTGTTCGGGGTATCCACTCTATTTCTAGGTTTATGTGTTTAGACGCGCAAAATCTGAAAATCTGGATGGCTAAAGCGTGTAAGTCGGCTTTCATGCTTCCTACTTCTACAATTTTGGCAGCTGCCTGGTTGTCTGTGTACCATTTCACGTGTGAATATTCGAGTAACTTACTAAATGCCTCCAGTAGTGAAAAACTTATAGCCGATAATTCTCTCCACGTGGAGCTTTTTTCTCTATCTTCTTCTTTCCATGATTCGTGGCTAATATGTGTCTTATCTAGAGTAAGCTTGGCCCCACAGCCAGTGGAACTTGCGTCGGAGTAAACGAAACAGTGGGGTTTTTTGACTAAAAAGCAATCTCTTGCTTTTAGTGAGTTTAGGTGGCTTTTCCAGAACGACATTTCGTCTAAACAATAAGTGTCTAATTCTAGGGTTGAATCCCAATGCTCTGCGCAAGCTATCGTGAGGCAACAGTGTCTAGTCATTATACGTGTAACGTTTCCTGCTACTGGACCTATAGAGATAATCTGTCCTGTGAATGCGGCCAAGCGTCTAGCAGTGAGCGTCGAGTCGTGTTTGGTCATGTTATCTATTGTTGCGAGAATTTTGTTGATTCTCGAGCTAGTGATTTCCAATGTACCCTGGGCTGAGTCCCAAACTAAGCCCAGCCATGTTAATCTCTGAGTAGGGTCCCAGCTGGATTTTTCGTCATTTGTTATAAAACCCGCGGCGTTCAGATCGTTTTTGATTTTTACGGCCAAATTACATGCTGATTCGTAAGAGTTCTCTGTGAGCCAACCGTCGTCGAGGAAAAGCGCAATACAAATCCCTTGGTGTCGCCAGTGTTTTACAAGTGGTTTTAATGATTTCGTGAAAATGTGGGGAGCTGTAGATAGGCCAAATGGAAGAACTGTAAATACATAGAACTTAGTTTCCTGGTTTTCGGATTGCCATGCGAAGCCTAGGTAAGTTTGGTCATTTGGTGCAATTTCAATGTGGTGATACCCACTTTTTAAATCAAATGAGAGCATGTACGAATCTTTAGCAAAATAGCTCATTGCCACTTTCCAATCGTCATATTTTATACGTAGTTTTTGGAGTGTTTTTTTTTTTTAACGTGCCTTAAGTCTAAAATGAGCCTTTTCTTCCCGTTTGATTGCACTGAAACTGAGAGGGGATTGATTACCAGTGGAGGTTCCCGTACTTCGATGACGCGGTCAGATTGTAACAGTTCTTCTATCGCTTCGTGAACAAATTTAGGATGGACGAGTGCGCAATTGTTGTTTTTAAGCTGGATAGGTTCAGGGGGCAAGTGTGTGAAAGGCAATCTGTATCCATGTTCTACAACGTCTAAAATGTATCTTGAAGCCCCTATGGTTTTCCAAAACTCTAAGTTATTTTTAAGATTCCCTTTGACTTGGGCAATATTGTGTCCATTACATTCGTATTCAAATGAATCCTCTAATAAATGTACCTGTGATAATAAATCGCGGTCTATCAAATCCTTATTTGCTTGATCCGGGGTGTGCGTAGGTGGAGGTCTTGTAGGTATAGTTGCCATAGGTTGGCTTTCTTGGATATCTGTTGACTTTCCAACAGTCTTTTGCCCAGTGGCCGATACGCATGCATCTGTAACATCTTGCGGCGTCCATCCTGTCTTCTTTATAGCCTAAAAAAGAGATAATGAGAGCAGTATCTAGGAATTTTTTATTTGTATTTTATTATTATTATTTCAATCCGGTCATATTTTAATGGGCTCTTTATGGGTTGTTAATCTTGTCTAATCCTATCTAGTACCCTATAGTCTAAGCCGCTGCCGTCGGGTGGGAGGGCGGGAAAGTAAACCTCTAGAGTTATTAGGATGCTGGTCCACAAGCGTGAGTGAGGCGTAAATGCGAATTTTCGCTTAAGTAATGAACGAGGACCCCAGGGAATAGCGCACGTGCCGCGGTAAAGAATGTTTATCTAAATCTTCATACCGAAGCAAAATACATTTACGTTCTAATTCACTTCGTTCAAACGAACGTAAAATATTTATCTTCTATATTTCGAAAATATTAAAGTAATAACAACAGACGTAGTTGTATATGGTAGGTTCGCTTGCGGACCATTACTCTGAGAATTCACAAAGTAGTCAGGTTCTAAGTTAGAATACATTTTAAGTACCAGATCGTGAGCAATCGTCTTCTAAGTAATTGTTTATAATCCGTACTAAAATCTCTTAAGTATTGAGAACAAACTTATCTTACCTCGAAAAGCCGCTTTTCCGATTCACCAGTGTATATTGGTCTCTTAGCCAGCCTAGAGCTCTTAGAATGTTCATCCTTCTTTCTTTTCTCGGCGACGGCCTTCCTAGCCTTCTTTAACTTCTTGTCGTCTTCAGAATCCGATGCCAGCTCATCTGACAAGTATTCATCAACTACCTTCCATCCATCTCTCGGTTCCTTATCCGCTATCTTGAAAAGTTTCTGCCTTCTCTTGATCTTGTCGATGCCTTCCTTAGCAAGGGACTCTATGTTATCCTTATCGTCTGATTCGAAGATTCTGCAGAATAGATCTTCTAACTCCGCGTTGAATTCGAACTGCTTTTGGTTTCCTTTACTCTTCAGTTTAGATGCCTGTTTGTCGACTTTGGCCTTCTCTTGGTATCTTTTATCTTTGTCTTCCAATTTATCTTCCAAATAAGACTTTAGCAATGATAGGACTTCTTCTGGGGAACTTGTCTTGGTCTTAGATGTGTGGGCCGAGGACCTTCTGGATCTCTTAGTGGAAATCTGGGGTTGTCTCTCGAGGTCTTGTTCTTCTTCAGCCATCTTGATAGAAGTAAACCTCTAGAGTTATTAGGATGCTGGTCCACAAGCGTGAGTGAGGCGTAAATGCGAATTTTCGCTTAAGTAATGAACGAGGACCCCAGGGAATAGCGCACGTGCCGCGGTAAAGAATGTTTATCTAAATCTTCATACCGAAGCAAAATACATATCAAAAGTACCTCTGAACACAATTTTCAAACTTTATTGGGCTACAAAAAAAGCATGATTTTTCATAGTTTCAATTATAATAACTTTCAAAAATTAAAATTAATGTTTAAAATAATTTTTCTTGGCCTGTCAATCAAGCTGCGCGCCTAACCTTGCATGAAGAAACAGTCTTCCGTTTAAAGAGATGGCTTATTGCCTTGGTCTTGGTAGTCGTAATTGCTGTGCGATTCTTTCTGTTAGTATATGTAATAGGACTCCATGCTGTCCAATTTGAAAAAAAAGTGGAAGAAAATTCCGAGGACTACCAAAATTGCACTCTGCTCGCAGGGTAGTTATCTAGGTCTACTCCGGCCCTAAAATCGCCTAATATCGCTTAATATCGCCTATTATATCCCACCGATAAATTTTTACGTGCACCTATTGGCTAAAACAGGTCACGTGGTACATTTTCAGCGGACTGTTATCCTGCGATATCCCCCGTCCGAGGTGATATCAGTCCGCTCAGCGAAAAATAGAAATGAGAGGACAAAAATATAGGGATTTTTCCTTTAAATTAAGGCCGGAGGGATAACATTTTAAAGAAAAATTGCCCCCAAAACACAAATTAACAAATCCAAAAGACATTCAAGGAAAACTTTTAATGGCAAAACAATACTTTTCTCCAGTTAACATGCAGACAGATATGTTTTCGGCGTGTCGCCAAAGTTTTTGTGGATTAATATAAGTTAAATAAAAGTTTAGCAATTTATGCAAAACAAAAGATTGTACCTACATTTCTCACTCAAAATTCCCACCTAGTCAGCTTGCAGTCAACATATAGAACGGCGAATGCCGAGACGGCACTGAAAAACGACTTGTAAACTTTAGCTTCAACTGCTTCAACAGCGATGGATTTCCGCCAAAGCGGCAAACTTCAGCATTCGATAGGGACAGAAAATTCAGAAATCACCCTTGGCTATCCTTTACGGTCCTTTACGGTAGATAACCTAGTTAACAAAACTGTGAAAACAGCTCCTCGTACGCGTGGTCTTTGAAGTCAGCCGTCAGTTTGCAAGTCATCCTCCACCTCGAAATACGCCTTTTTCGGCTTTTAAAAACTGCAAATTTCACTTTCAATGACTATCGAATTGCGTCTAAAGCTCTCTTAGTGTAATCATATGATTTTCCAGCTTATCAGAGGGAATTCTGATGAATTTTTGATGCATTTTGCTCCCCAAAAATGCTGTCTTCACCTCTACTTTCTACGAGTAGTTCACTGTAGTCATGACAACGGCAGAGCTTACCAGCCAAACAACCAATCAGAGACAGACAAAATGTGTAAGAGCCAATCACAATCGTTTAAAAAGCACTTGAATGGGTTTTGCCCAAAGTTTGATTTTCTTTCAAAGAGTGAAGCAAGAAAATTTTTCGGAGGGATATAAAATAAATAAACCCCTTCTGGCTCACTGGTATATCGAAGAATAATGTCCTCGGATTAGAGATGGTCCTCAAAATATCTCATTTGCCCTCGAAGCTTCGCTTCTCGGCCAAATGTTCATTTTTCGGACCATCTCTAATCCTCGGACATTATCCTTCGATATACCAGCCGCCAGAAGGGGTTTATTTACCAAAATATCGCCCAAGATCGCTCAATATCGCCCAAGATAGAGCGTCAACTCGAAATGGCTAAAATTTCCCAATATCGCCTAAGATCGCCCAAGATCGCCCAAGTAGGCCTTTATCTCAGTTAAAACCGTTTGAAAAAAGAACAACAACTAAATAACTTGCCTGGTTGATTTTGACTGAATATTTGCATGCAAACTACCTCAAGCTCAATAAACTTTACTCATAGCCAAAAATGAGAACTACTTTATTACGTACTAATTCATTATCTTATTTCAGTCTTGATGAGATTGAACAGCCGATAAGATTTTCTCAAAAGGCTTGATCCTAATCGTTGTATATCGGTAAAACAGGAACCAACATAAAACATCCATATCAAACAATTGTATGTCGTTCGTTGGGGTTCCTGTGTATTTTCATTGGGTTGCCTGTGCACCCACTTGCGAGGTAGCTAAGCCAAAATGGCCGACAGGATATTGTTGAAGTGTTTATTCTCTACAATTTCTGCAAGTTTCAGGCCAAAATCTTAACATTAAGAGGCAAAAAACATCAAAAAAACATTTACACGGACTTCCATATAAGGTAAGATGCCCAAATATGGAATGAGAAACGAACGACACATTTCTATTGTCAATTCTTTGATATCCATTGCCATCAAAACACTTGAAATTTGACAGATATCGTACAGAATGGTTTCTGACGAGAAAAGCTAGAGATTTCAACCTCTAGTCATCGTCTACCGGACAGCCAGGTTGATTTCAAATATAGAGAGAGTCTCTCAAATTCTTTATTATAATCATCTAACTGATTGGAATAGCGTTGAAAATCTTCTTGGTCATGCAGTCTATCTTGTCTATCTTAACGATTGAATCACAGCCTTACCAATCTCAATATGAGTGGAAGCAGTTATATGGGCTTCCTGTGTTATCTGAATGACCGTTAATAAACGACGCTCGAATTTCGCACAGCTTTGTCCCCTTTTTGTGATATTTTTCCAATAATAATAAAGATTATGAGTTATATAAGGGTTTGCGTTGTGTAACAGCGGTATTAGGCCTTCCTTTTTCGGGAGATTATTTGAAGTCACAGGCTTTCCTTGAAATTTATCAATTTTGCTTAGGAGAGACTGTATTATCAGTCCAGCACTCCTCGGACATATGGAAGTACGGTACAGTTACGGGACAAAAAATTGTACCGTACAGACCCCCCTTGGGGGAGCCTCCCTCTATAATACTCTATAATTTTTAATAGGTATGCGCGGCACTAAAGGATATAGGTTTGGAAAGGATTTTGGTCTTAAAAAGGGTACAATTTTAAAGGGGTACTTGGATGAGAATAAATTAAAATTGGAAGTGAATTGAAACTTAGTCAAACGTATCAAGAGATTTTAGAGATTTTTACAATAATGTATGATCACATATATACTATTACATATATACACAAGAGATTTTAAAGATTTTTACAATAATTAGAAATAAGAGTCTTCAGCTTATTTGTGAATGCTATGTATGAAAAACGTTTGACAATTTCTTGTAATTATCCAGTGAATTAAAAATGGTTGGGCCTTGATATTTCAAAGAAAATTGGCAAAGATTGGGCCGTACAGAGGGTACCTGTATTAAAGATTTGGTTATTCAAAGTAAACATACCTTGGAATTTTTCAGGAAGATATTTGTTTTTATAGGAAAACATAAATTGACCTATTTTGCAGTTTTCGAATATCATGCATGAGATTTCATTAGATACAAATTATTAAATACTGGATCAGTATGGGCACAAAAACCACTCTTACTAATGATCCTGACAATTCGTTTTTGTAAAATCACCAGTCGTTTTTTGAAAACCTCGCGGTTTTAAGATTGTGTGTTTTTATTATTTTTCAGACAATTATATCAGTATGATAGAGCAAGACTAAAAGAATCCTTGTTATAAAGAAAAGCCGCCAGGATCTTTTTAGCCATGAATAACACAACACATCCACCACCAGATCTCACTGAATTTTATATCAACGAGAAGATTAGGCTGACTCTTATGGTCGCGTCAGTGGTAGCAGGTTTGGTAGGAAACGCACTGGTCGTCTTTATTATTCGGACGAAGAAAATACGCAGAACGAACGATGACATTTTTCTCTTAAATCTGGCTTGCGCCGATTTTATGAACATCGCTTTGGACACTGGTAGATTTGTAGTCCACCTCAGCTATCTTCGGGATGATCGCGGCTATCCGCCGGATAAAACTCTTATGTGGTGTAAGATATTCTGGCCATTGTTAACAGTTCCGTTTTGTGCAGGGGTTTACACCATCACTGCCATGTCCATACACAGATGTTGGGTTATCCTCAATCCTTTCAAGCAAAAGATAAGACGACTATGGATCACTCTGATTGTCCTAAGTACGTGGGTTATCCCTGTTATCATCTATCTTCCTGTTAGCATCACATCAGTCAACGATGGTTGGTTATGTCTAAAAAAAGGATGGTCCAAGCTAGATGAAAAAGCCTTCTCTATTTTCACGCTCATAATTCAGTACCCACTACCTCTGCTCGTGATCATGATTGCCTACATCAACATCGGCATTTATCTGAAAAGAACCAGAGTTCCAAAACATGAGAGTGTTGTTTACAAGGGTACGACGCGTACTCGTCCAGGAGATGAATCTCGGAAAGACAGCATCGCCATGGCCAAGACGGTTGGTGCTATTGTTCTCCTGTTTTTTGTCCTGTTGCTCCCATTACAAATGTGTAAAGTGTTTTACCAATTTGGAATCACGGAAATCTGGGTATATGCCTTGTGGGACTACGGAGACGTACTGTTATCCCTTCACAGTGCCATAAACCCGTATCTCTACACCATCCTTACGCCATACTATCGCCAACGTATTTTTTCGTGGTATAGAAGAGGTAGGAGGGGGTCAGGCGTAAGTACAACTCAAGGAACTCGGAGCCGGAACCGTACCTGTAGTTATTCGCCAAGCTGCCAGACCAACGAGATCGAACTGAATGGAATAGATGCCACTAAAAGTGACAAGGCCAAGAAGCCAAAAGAACAAGAAAAAGAAAAGGACTCGAATGCCCATGGTTATGACATCAAGCTATGAACAAGACTAGAAAACATGAACAATGCAATACTAAATGAAATACGCAAGAACAATCGCCAGTCCATGCAAAATGACTTTGCACTAGCTGTGGCTGGTGGAACTATGCACCAATACAATTGCTCATCCGCTAGTTGTTGTCGGTTTACATTTAATTAGTCATGACCATGAAATAAGTAAACTGTAGACTACTGCCCGTTTTCTACAATAGGAAATATCTAGGAAATAGCATTTTCCTATGATAGGAAATATCTTGGAAATATCTAGGAAAATTCCTATAATAGGAAAATGCAATTTCCTAGATATTTCCTTGATAATTCCTATCACAGGTAATGAGCAAAAATTTCCAGTGGAAGTGGAAGCAGTGGTAACAACAGCAAGGCCTGGTTGTACGAAGCTTGGATAAAGTTATCCACCGGATAAGAGTTATCCGCTGTATAGATTTTGTACAGATTTTATGCGCTGGATAAGGATTTATCCGCTGGATAGCGCTATTCACCCTTCGTACAACCGGCCCCTGATGAAGAAGTATAAATAGTATTAGTATAAACCTACTGACGCGGTCTATCACACATGCGGCATTTTGATTGGCTACTCTACTAGAGGTCTAATTTGTGTAATACCATGATCACCTCGGGATCTATTGTTTTTGGAGGGACGTTTAATCGCTAACATCCCTCCCTCATGAATAGAAAGAGGGAAAATTAGTTCTAATATTCCCTCATTAATTATGAATGAGGGATGATTAGAACTAATCGTCCCTCATCCATAATTAATGAGGGACGATTAGAACTAATCGTCCCTCATGTTATTCATGAGGTACAGTCCCTCATATATCAATCATCGGGACGATCGGGACAACTTTGCACGCTGTCCCGAAACTCTATAACTTTCTAACGCACCGATACCTCTTACCACTGCACACTCTTACGCGTGTGGGATCTATGCATTCTATTTTGCGCATGGGCATAACGAAGCAAAGAAAGCATTATGAAAAACAATTTAGCTTTCGAATTGATTAACAACCTATAAATACTTGTTCATTGTAAGTATATAACAAAGAAATCTATTTTCGAAAGTCCCCAGAGAACAGGGTTACGCACAATTGGTAAAAGAATTGTATAATATTTTCAAGTTTTGGATGAACAAACAGCGAAGTATATTTTCGTTTATTTCCTCGGTGATCATGGTATTACAAAGTAATACCATGACTTCTTCGGGATATTAGTGATTAAATGTCCCCTCAGCCTCGGGAGGTTTAGTAAAAGTCCCTCGGCCTACGGCCTCGGGACTTCCACTAAACCTCCCTCGGCTTCGGGGACATTTAATCACTAATATCCCTCAGGGTCATGGTATTACTTATAAATATGGCGGATCAAAACCCTGAACTGCGTTTTGCAGTGATGTCTCAGGATTTTATCGATAATTTACATCCCTTTATTTGACCGATTAGTAGGTTTATACTAAAACAATTAGACCTCGAAGACAAATGGACCTTCGGTCTCATGGGCTTCTGACTCGTAATCCATTCATCTTCGTGGTCTAATACTCCAGTTTCGAGTTCATTTTGCTCAGCTTTTATAGTCTCAACACCGCGTAATATATTCTTTTGTGTTCAAGTCATTAACCCTTGGGAATAAATGGAATGTCGAAATGAACATAGCAAATGCTATAGAATTCCTCTGGGGTTTGCATGATTTCTTTGAATATGTCACATCTAATCGAGGCTAACGCTGAGCAACACAGAACTCGAAACTGGAGTATTGTTAAATGCATGGTGGTGGTGGTGGTTGTAGTGATAGTATACTGATAGTGATGATGCTTTATAATAGAGTGATTTTATTTAATCCGTGAAAAAAATTGGCAACCAAATAGTTAGTAGTAGTCTCTAAATCCAATGTTTTCTTTTGTTCTTTGCCAACTAGTATACTCACTAATTAATTAATCATGCATCTTTTTTTTTGCGGATTTACTTAAATAAAATCGCTATATAGCATTCATCTACATTTCGAAACACCCGACTTGCTAAAGGCGAGTACACGATGTAAATTTTCTTGCAATTTGCAATGCAATGCTGACAAAAGCAGAACATTGCAAGTTGCTGGCAAGATGTCAGACGCTCACAATTCTCTTCGCAACTCGCAACCCAACTCTTTCTTGACCTTCGAAAAAACAGATATATCCGTGGTCACTACGTTCTGATTGGTCATTTGCGACAGGGATTGCATTGCAGGTTGCTGGATAGATGTTTCACGCTGCAACGTGCTTCGCAACGTTGCAAAAAGTAGAAACTCGTTTAACTTTTTCTGCAACTTGCAACGTTGCATTGCAAGTTGCAGAGATGGGTGTTACATGCGTAATCTCTTCTGCATCTTGCAACGCAACGGCGTTGCATTGCAAGTTGCAAGAAAAATTGCGCATCAATTCAGCCGCCATATTTCTCCGCGCTCGAGTGGCTGCGACGATAGCATCCATCTCGTAGTGGTGGCAGTGGCGGTGGAAGACAAGTGGTAGTGGTGGTGGTAGTGGTAGAATAGTGATTTCATTTTAACCCGTGAAAAAAGACTGATGACTATCTAGTGAGTTGATAAAGAACAAAAAACAATGGTTTTGAAGTCTACCACTGAGTGTTAGTCTGCCAATTTTTTCATGGTTAAAATAAAACCACACTGTAGTGGTTATAGAAGTAGTGATGGTAGTGATGGTGAGAGTAGTGGTGGTGGTAATGTTACTGATGGTGGTAACTATGGTAATTCTTTTTTCTTTTCTTTATGATGGGTCACAGTGCAACAGATGAAATTTTTTGGGGGATGGCCTTGGTGGTTGATATATAGTCACATTGTAAATAATATGTTGGGATCGATAAGGGTTTTAATAACAAGAAAAATAAAACAAGGGACCTGCTAAAGAGCTTTAGCACTTCAAGCTACCCTACGAAATCTTTTTTGATTGTACCTCTAAGTATGTATTAAGCTAATTACAATAAAAATTCGGGGATATCATTTGGGTTCATAGTCTTTCCATCCCATAGTCCATTTTGCTCGGCCTACAACGGTGTGCAAAATAGTTGAGACACTGTCCTCTCAAATGGGCACAACGTTATTTAATTCCTACTCGTGGACGAGTTATTCAATTTTTCTCGGTGACGCAACGGACATAAAATATTAACCATCTATGGTTACGAGTGTTACGTACTCCTCCCCACTGAAATTTAAACTATTTTCTTAAATAAAGTACTGATCTGGGTTCTAGATATAATACTGACTTCGAATCTAAAGTCTGGTAATAATTAAGTGTATTCTACTTGAGTTATTTCAATTTTTCTCTGCCGGCTAGAGCGCTATTAGTAATTTACGGTGGCCCACAGGGGCAACACACAATGCAAAATGCCTTTGAAAACACAACGAAGTTTTATAGAACACAACAATATTTCACAGAACACAATAAAGTCTCGTGGAACACAACAATCTTTCACTAAACACAACAAAGTTTCGTGGAACACAACAATCTCTCACAGAACACAACAAAGTTTCACAGTACACAAGTCTTTCACAAACAACTAAAATATTTCACGTACGGGGCAACACTCTTTCACAAGCACAGCTGCCACAGGCTTCCCAGTCTGATTATCTGTGGATTATGTCTAGTAACGGTCATTTCCAGGTTGAAAGCCAAATATACCCTGTTATATAGAAATGCTCTCAAAATGACTGATTTTTTCAAACATCATGGCAAATATTGAGTTCAAAAATAAAGATTAATGCTTATTTAAGTCTCGGAACTAAGGGATAGCTTGTTACCTCTTTCCCTCAGTCCCTCTCTTCCCTCACCCCTATTTGCGTTCTGGTGTACGTCGATCAGGTGGCACATACAGCACAATCGGAGAACAGTGAAAACGATCGACTGGTTATCACTATCGAAGCAAGACAACGCCAAGCTCGTGTTTTCACTTGTAAAAGTAGCGACGCAGGCATAAACGCTAGCGCAAAAAAAAGGAAGGAAGGTTTTATTTTTCTTACGCGGGCTTGCGTCGTCTTGCGTCGTCTTTTCTTGTCTTTCGTCGTCTTGCGTTGTCTTGCTTCGTCTTTCGTCGTCTTTCGTTGTCTTTCGTTGCCTTGCGTTGTCTTGCGTCGTCTTTCGTTGTCTTGCGTCGTCTTGCATGCGTTGTGTTGAGTCATCGTGCGTGGTCTTGCGTGGTTTTCCGTTGTCTTGCGTCGTCTTGCGTCGTTAGCGTGAACCAGGCATTATGTCGTGTTTTATCCCACACCATAGGAAATGTAGCCAATCAGAAAGCAGGAAAGCCGTTGTATATTCGGCGGTATTCAACTGTCTCATCCCATGAGACATATTGCCATTATTTGCTGTATTTTCTATGTTGTGGGCTTAGTGTAGAATAAAATAATTGTATGTATTTGCTACCTGACGCATCAAATCAAAGCGATTTGAATTCATGCTACGGGGACAAATTCTAATGTAAGTCAGGAATTTTGTAAGAAATGGTTTCCAATTTTATTATTCAAATGGGTATTTAAAAGTAAATAAAAATATTATCACTTGCGAGAAAAAACGTCCTGATATTCGAAAAGATAAAAGGAAAAAAGGAAAAAAAAGAAAGAAATTTGGAATGTCTAAGAAATGCACCCCACAGGAACAATGCAGTGAGATATATGAATAATTATAATTAAAAATAAAAAATGAAAATGAAATTTATCAGAAAAAATATTAAAAACACCAAACATTTAAAAACAAGTTCAAAAAGATGTAATTTTAACTTAAAGCTTGGGAAAGAAACGGAAAAACGAAGAAAAAAAGAAGTCAGAAAAGAACCCGGCGTCGACGAGGATCGAACCTGTAACCCCTTAAAGAGCACCCCCCGGAAATAAAATAACAGACTGAATGAATAACTGTAAAAAGAAAAAAAGAAAATGAAATTTTGGGACGATTCTCCCGAGACATTCTGAGAAGCTGAGACATCGAATCGACTTACGTTACGGATGAAGATTTCGGCCCCATCCACGCTATCCCGGTGCTAAATATTACAGTTATCTTAGCCCGAAGGCCAGGGAGGGAGACGATATCCAGACCCTAATCCATACCTTTAGATATCACCTTAGACCGCTGCGCTACTTAGACACTTAATATATTTAAGGACTAATTGGGGTAGTCTATTCGGCGAAGTTTCATTGTAATGCTAATACTCCCCAGGGAAAGAAATGAACCAATCAGAGTCCAGCTATCAAAAAATAGCTGTTTTGTAAATAAATAGAAAGAGAAAATAAAAGAATAAGTTTTCAGGAACATCGAGCTTGTCTGCATTGTTTTACTCCATTGATTTGTCCCAATTCCCCAGTGAGATAGAAGAACCAATCAAAATCTAGTCGATTGAAGAGGGATCAATAAATGTCCATGATTATTTTAAGTACAGCAAGCTTCAAGCCGTTACGTACGCTATTACTTATGGATTTTTATTTCCCTTCCAAAGTGAAATGATCGGCCTCATTGAAGATGTTCAGTTGGAATCCACGTTTCTTATTTCAGGAATATCCCTAGAGCTTAATCAGATTAAAACATCAGCAAAGGTAAGTTCTTTTATAAGTTAAGGTGATTTAAAATTTGGATTGATACTTTTAGCTCATCGTTTTAAAACAAAGTTCGTAGTTTATTAGATAAAGTTCGTAGTTGTTTACATGTACGCGTTTGTTCTTCAATATTAACACCAAATTTGTTAGTTACATGGTCGATTTGAGTTTAATTGTGTAAGTAGACGAGAAATTAAATTATTAACTGATCTCGTCAAAATGTATCCCCGAAAACTCCACAGAGAATCTCGTAATGCAGAATGCCAAACTCGCGCAAGTTTTTATATTGTCGTATTCAAAATATTGGGAAATGTCATTTCTGCCTAGAAACTTAATAACACAAAAAAGTAAACTTTTTAAATCTTTCATAGTGCTTTCATTACATGATGAAATCTTTCAAGTCAGTTCACTGCTCTGCCTGACGAATTATCCTATACATAGTCTCATGCGACCTGCGCTGAGGCTATTGTTAATGGGGCTTGTTGCTTAATTTGTAGAAACCCAGAACACAAAATGTTATTTTCCCTGTAGCTTGTAACATTGTACACAACATGCATCGTGCGTGTGTCCGACCCTGCAACAGGTGCGCGCAACAGTTAGAGAAGTAGAAACGAGTTCTTTTTCTGAAGCCATACCAACGTTTTGCACAACTGCAGAAGTACAACATATATTTATGTTTATCTGTACAGCTTAATGGAAGTCTCTAAATTAGAAATTAAAATTAAACATATAAAACTAGTTCGACATGCCTTGGTTTCCAAACAAACAAACACTGCGACGTAGGTGTTGATGTGCATGGGTAGGCATTCTCTTGGCACTGCCAATCGTCAAAGGCCCATGCAGCATATATAGTCGACCGACACCGAAGGCGAAGGTTGGCGAAGAAGGCGTAGGTTGTCGTTGGCGAAGGATGGACACACTCTTGCGTAAGGGACTTGATTAATTAGCTGAGTTGAGATCCTTGGTGAGGCGCGTCGGCATATTATACATCGATGTGTTAGCTGCCTCACAACTCTGCGGGCCCCGATAATGTGAAAACGCTCTTGAAGCGATCCCAATAAAGCTCAATAACATCTTAGGTCCTGCATGACACAGGCCTTTGTGTTCCTGTTGAATGATGAATGAGGCTAGATGATCTTTACCTTTGATTATCAGTGGATGTCTTGTTTTTAAGTGAAGACTTGATTGTGAGATTCTTCCGCCAACCATGAGGAGGCCATTCGAATCCAAGAACGCGCGCCGGTTGAATGGTTGAAGCGAGTCACCTTTGCTTAGCTGTTTACTAGGCTTGTGTTTTAGCTATGTGTAGCTCATCTACGGCAGCGGAATATCCCTACAGAGGTTTTGTCGATTAACAACACAAAACACCCATGCGGTGACTTTAACTGGGCGTCTTTGAATGTCAATGATGACTGGACTGGTCTCGACAGTGGCGTAGTTATCTATACGCAAATACGCACGTGCGTAACTCTGCCGTTAGAAATATAGAATATAAACTAAAAAGCAGAACAGAGCTGCAGAGCACAAAGAACAGAATACATGGATCTAAAACAGAGCAGAACTCCAGAACAGAAAGTTGGAACATATCATAGCTGTCGTCAATGTTGAAGGTGTTCATTGAGAATTCATTGACAAAGGTGTTCATTGAAAACTTTCTGGCTATACTCCACTGCAGTATGCGAGGTGACTTCTCTCTATGACTTACGCTGAATTGTATTAATGTTGACGCCAGAGTTAACTCTCTAAAAGACGCCCCTAGAAGGCTATCCGCACTAAAGTAAAGCAACCATATTTAACGTCGATAACTCGTAACAGTAATTCAACTGACAAACCTGAGGTCGACGATGCGCTCATTTTACTCCCCTCTCTCCATCAGTGCTCCGTTTTAAGGGTATTTAATAATTAAAGCTACACAGATTGGAAAGAAGTCGAAACAAGAATGTGAGGTCTGGCTGGGGATCGAACTCGGGACCTCTCGCACCGAAGGCCGCGCACTAACCAACTGTGCCATCCTTGCTCCTTGAGGTTAGAAAAGAGCACAATAGAATAATATCAGACATGCAATTTAAATATTCAGGATGTTGCTTGATCAAAAATGGTTTGCGAATTATATACGTCCAGTTCTATTTCTATTTATAAAATATAATAAACGCCTCTTATTTTTAAAACGCCCCCAGTGATAGTAAAATAAAAGTTTAACAGACGCCCTGGGCGTTAATAAGATTAATTACGGCATTATATAGTCATTTCGCTTTAACGCAATCTTCAATACCGGAACTCAGAACTATGAATATATCTAATGACGACACTGTGTAGTTTATTATTGATTTTAAAAAGTCAAGTAGTGTGATCTTTCATTTCTTCCTCCGCCCAATAACCGCAGACCTCCAGCAACCCACGCTAAGTAGTGTCTCATAAACCACTTTGTTGAAACGATACTGTTAGTTAAAAGATTTCTTGCGAATTGGTAGGTGCATTTTTTTGTCCGTTTGTTTTTGCTTTTGTTTCTAAGTTGTTTTCAAAGAGTAGTACTCTTTGTCTGTTTGTTTTTGCTTCTTTGAATTCAGATCAGAATGTTCAAATGTGTCGCTAACTTGATTTACTCAATGGAAATTCTTGCTCATTTCGTCTGATAGGATGTTAGCATTAGAACTGTAGGAGTTACGTACCCTCCCCCTCCCCCTCCCCCTCCCCCCACCCATGACGTCATTTTGTTATGACGCATTTTGTTATGACGCATTTTCAACAGTTTGTCTTCCCGGCTTTCTGTTAAACCCATCGGAAGTCAGAACTAAATATCTTCATGTGACGTCACTATATTATTTGTTGTTTAATTTTATAAAGGCAAGTAGTGTCTTATAAATCGCAGTTCTTAAACGATACTGTTAGTTGAAAGATTTATTTTTGAAGAATTACGAATTACTGCTCGAATTGGTAATTGCGAATTGGTAGGTGCAATTTTTTTTTTTTTTTTTTTTTTTGTCCGTTTGTTTCTGCTTTTGTTTATAAGTTGTTTTACCTTTTTTTGTTTGCTTTTTTGAATTCATTGCACATTTTCATTATTATAATAATCACGTATGAATGCATGGGGAATGTTCAAATGTGTCGCTAACTTGATTTACTCAATGGAAATTCTTGCTCATTTCGTCTGATAGGATGTTAGCATTAGAACTGTAGGAGTTACGTACCCTCCCCCTCCCCCTCCCCCCACCCATGACGTCATTTTGTTATGACGCATTTTATTATGACGCATTTTCAACAGTTTGTCTTCCCTGGTTTCTGTTAAACCCATCGGAAGTCAGAACTAAATATCTTCATGTGACGTCACTATATTATTTGTTGTTTAATTTTATAAAGGCAAGTAGTGTCTTATAAATCGCAGTTCTTAAACGATACTGTTAGTTGAAAGATTTATTTTTGAAGAATTACGAATTACTGCTCGAATTGGTAATTGCGAATTGGTAGGTGCAATTTTTTTTTTTTTTTTTTGTCCGTTTGTTTCTGCTTTTGTTTATAAGTTGTTTTACCTTTTTTTGTTTGCTTTTTTGAATTCATTGCACATTTTCATTATTATAATAATCACGTATGAATGCATGGGGAATGTACCTATATATGCGGTGTACGGACATAACAGATTCACGAGCCAATTAGTACCGTACATAGGCCGGTTACGAGCCAATCAGAAACCGTACAGACCCTTCCATTTGCGTCTCTTTAACGCTCTATAAAGTAGTGCATTTAATTGCAGTTGGCAGAAGTTTCCCTGTATTTTTTCCACGAGTAACTCATTTGAAATGAGTTCATGCATTCGACGGTATAGAGGACACTGTACGTTAAAGGGGGACGACGATCAAAATCGGTTAAAATTGGAAATGGATTATTCCTAGTTGAAGTAACTCAGTGATAATAATAAATGCATATGAAGAATTAGTTTCCCAAAAGTTCTGCATTTTAAGCTCATTATCACCGAGAAATTTTAATTTAAAAGCCAAGAAAACAATAGATTTGAGTAAATGGCGTCATTTACTCACAATTTAGATGCTAATATACTTGATAATTTTGATCTGTCTCTTTTGAACATAAATAAAATATGTTGCTGTGTGATTATAGGAGCCATATAGATAAGTTCAAGCGAGTTTCAAGTCATTTTCAAATTTCATCGTCGTCCCACTTTAAAATATTTTTGTTGCTGTCTGACCGAAACTTGAGAAATATCACATGCATCAATTCTTCGAAGTTTTCTGTGAGAAAAACACTCTTGAATAGTAAAAGGCTATATTTTAACTAAGTAGTTGATTTTGATTGTTGTTGTTGTTGTTGTAGTTATTGTCGTCATCGTCGTCGTTGTTGTTAGATTATAATTGTAGCTTTAATTCTCCATGCCCACTGATATATGGTACCATATAGCAATTTTGTCGGCCAGATGGTTTTAAGGTGTTATCCTATTGTTTTTACTGCCCGGCACACTAAGATTTTTTGAACGCACGGCTTTTACAGTAACTTTATCTTGCTCCCACCAAAAATCAGCCTTAGACTAAAGTTTTATATCAAGTGCGTCAGTTTACTGGGGTACGGGATGCCATAGCAACAATAAACAAGAAGCATTGAAATCCCTTTATAATATTAATAAATGCTGAGCTCTTTTTATGAGATCCGGAAAATCCAATTGCATTTTGCACTTATATGGTGTCTGATAAAATACAGTTTCACTTGATGAATCTACAAACAACATCCCCAAGGAACATTTTCATTGATTCATTGTAACGCAGTAAAATTTAACGCGTATCCTAATCAGGGCCGTAACCGGGGGGTGCACTGGGTACCCGTATCGCTTATCTATAATCGCGTTTGAGAAAGGTAAGGCTCCGCCTGGTTACGGCCCTACTAATAAAACGTACATGATACTAAACTTCAGACCAACGGTGATTCTTGTGATAGCCTTTTTCAGTTCGATCGAGCAAGAAAAAGTTATTGTAAAAGCCGTTCAAAAATCTTAATGTGTCAGTAAAAAAGTGCGCTAACACCTTAAACTACTCTGACTATCTTTGCATAAAAATGTCGAGTGTTTTTCACGAGCTTTATGAATTTTCATTTGAGGAATTTCTCTATTCTAGGCACAGAGTACAAAAAACGTTTTGTGACAGAAATCATTTTTGCGTGTTTGCGCAAAACTAAGCTACAATCAAACACCGGGTTCAAAAATGATCTAACAAAATTCCAAAGCTGCAGTCAAACCAAGGCGGGACCGAATCTTAGTAGTATGAGTGCATAGATGTAAAAACTTTACAAGGGAATTTTTATATATTTTACTTTTTTTATATATTTTTATATATGATAGAACAAGACTGAAGGAATCCTTGTAATAAAGAAAAGCCAAGAAAAGCCAGATCCTTAGTCATGAATAACACAGCACATCCACCAACACAAGATCTCACTGAATTTTATATCAACGAGAAGATTAGGCTGACTCTTATGGTCGTGTCAGTGGTAGCAGGTTTGGTAGGAAATGCACTGGTCGTCTTCATTATTTTTACCAAAAAAACATACAGAACGAACGATGACATTTTTCTCTTAAATCTAGCATGTGCTGATTTTATAAACATCGCTTTGGACACCGGTAGGTTTGTAGTCAAACTCAGCTATCTTCGGGATGATGACGGCCATCCGCCGGATAAAACTCTTATGTGGTGTAAGATATTCTGGCCATTGTTGTCAGTGCCGTTTACAGCAGGGGTTTACACCATCACTGCCATGTCCATACACAGATGTTGGGTTATCCTCAATCCTTTCAAGCAAAAGATAAGACGACTTTGGATCACTCTGATTGTCCTAAGTACGTGGGTTATCCCTGTTATCATCTATCTTCCTGTTAGCATCACATCAGTCAACAAAGGTTGGGGATGTAACAAAGTAGGATGGTCCAAGCTAGCTACAAAAGCCTTCTCTATTTTCACGCTGATAATTCAGTACCCACTACCTCTGCTCGTGATCATGATTGCCTACCTCAAAATTGGTATTTATCTGAGAAGAACCAGAGTTCCAGAACATGAGAGTGTTGTTTACAAGGGTACGACGCGTACTCGTCCAGGAGATGAATCTCGAAAAGACAGCATCACCATGGCCAAGACGGTTGGTGCTATTGTTCTCCTGTTTCTTGTGCTGTTAATCCCATTACAAATATCCAAAGTGGCTTTCTATTTTGGAATCATGAAAACCTGGGTCTATGCCTTGTGGGACTACGGAGACGTACTAGCATCCCTTCACAGTGCCATAAACCCGTATCTCTACACCATCCGTACGCCGTACTATCGCAAACGCATTTCATCGTGGTTTAGAAGAAAAAGGAGTATCAGATCATCAAGGCCATATATTTCTCCAGCGCAAGTAGAACTCAAGGAACACAAGGCTGAACCCGTAGTTATTTGCCACACCAACGAGGTCCAACTGGATGGAATAAATGCTACTGAAAGTGCAAAAGATGGGAAACCAAAAGAACAAGAACAAAAACAAGAAAAGGACTCGAATGTCCATGGTTATGACATCAAGCTTTAAACATGACTAAAAACGTGAGCACTGTAGGAAGGTTGCGTGCAATAATGAACGCATCCATGGCCACAAGATCAATCCCCAATCAATGCAAAATAACTTTGCGCTAGCCTTAACTTGTGAAACTTGCACTTATACAACTGCACATCCACTAGTTGTTGCTCCATTTAGCCACGACCATGCATTAAGTAAACTGTGGTGGACTATATGACGCTGTATAGATGTGGTCGTGTAATTAAGCAATAGTTGAAGCAGTGGTAATAACAGCAGAACAAGAAGTATGAATAGTAATGGTAGGAGTACCAGTTGTGTAGTGGTAGTGGTCATTGTAGTGATATTGGTAGGGGTGGTAGTAGTTTATTTGTAGTATAGTATCAGCGGTAACGATAGTGGTAGAGGTGTCTGGTGTTGTTGTAGTTTTAGTAGTGGTGGTAATGGTAACTATCATATGACCCGTATTTCTCTGCTCACGCGCTCTTAATAAAACCTTCAGAAAAGATGACGTGGTCGCGGCCGTACGACTTTGCTCGAGCGGGCCGTAAAAATCCGTACGGCTCTGCTCGTTTCCACGCGCTATATTTCTATTTGTATTGGAGAGTATTTTTAGCACTTTTTATAACAACAACAACAACAACAAAACAACAACAACAACAACAACAAATCAGGTCATATGATAAAATGTTTATTGACTGAGTTAGGTTGGGCCAGACGAGAAAATATTTCGCTCTTGGTCGTTTGTACGGACCTCTCTACGCTCGGTCCATACAGCAAAACCTCGAGCCAAATATGTTCCCGTCCGGCCCTCCCACTCAGTCAATAAGTACATAATATTGGTAAAAGTGGTGTTGGTATTGATTAGTAGCGTTGGTAGTGGTAGCTACATTGGTAGAGGTGGTGTTGTTGCATATCAAACATACCTCTATAAAAATGTGTCGTTCGCATGGCCATGAAGTCTATTCCATATTTGGGCAGGCATTACCTTATTTGGAAGTCACGTCGATTTGTTTCTGTTGATTTTCTTGTAATTTGGAGCATCAAACAGTCAAAATTCCATCAAAACTTGCAGATATTGTAGCGAGACACACCACATTGTCCATGCTTGATATGGTATTGGTAGTCTTAGTAGTGGTGGTAATGGTAGCTATATTGCAGAGGTGTTGTTGGTAGTATTGATAGTCATCGTAGTTATGGTAGTTATATTGGTAGAGGTGTTTTTGGTATTGGTTGTCTATTTGCAGTGGTGGTAGTGGTAGCTATATTGGTAGAGGTGTTGTTGGTAGTATTGATAGTCATCGTAGTTACGGTAGTTCTATTGGTAGAGGTGTTGTTGGTATTGGTTGTCTATTTGCAGTGGTGGTAGTGGTAGGGGTTGGGTGTACTAGTGGTACTAGGAAATTGTAGTAGTGGTAGTGAATGGTGATGGGAGTAGTACTAGTGGCAGTGATGGTGGTAGCATTTGTAGCTGTGGTGTGGTAGTGTTAGTAGTGATAGTACTGAATAGTATTGTAATAGCAGTATTATAGCTATAGTTGTTATGGTCGTTATATTATTAGTGTTTGCGGTAGTGATATATAGGTGTGTGTTAGTGGTAGAGATAGAGATGCAATGGTTTAGTTTACCCGTAAAACTAAGGTCAACCTACTAGTTTGTAGTAGACTCTAAATCCATTATTTCTCTTGTTCTTTACCAACTAGTACTCACCAAATAGTCGTCTTTTTTTACGAGTTAAAGTGCAACTACACCAATTAAGACCACTCAAACAAATTTCCATGTAAGTTATCTAATCACGGCTGAGTATATAAACTAATGAATCTCTAGAGAATTTCTAATATTTGGTTAAAAATGCATGTTTGCCAAATACAGTAAGATTGAACAAGAAGCTTAGGCTGTAAGAACTTGCTACAAGTCCTCGGAAATTTGACTGAAATTTTGTTTTGGTGGCCTTGGTTGATGTATAGTCACATTGTACATAAAATCACTCTAAAATAATTGCTAGCGATAGTGAAATTGGTATTGGAGTCATGTACAGAAAATCGCAGTTACCTTACAGCTAATTTTCGGTGATTTGTTGTAGGACACAAATGTCAGGATAGCGATCTAATAACGAAAAAAAACATAAAGACCCGTTCAAGAGCTCCAGTACTTTATTCAAGCTACATTAATCTATACTAATCCTTATTTTGACTTTACGTCTAACATCTTATTTAAGCTAATTAGAATGAAAATTCGAATATAAAATTTGTACATATTCGATGCGCTCAACTAGACTCAAAAGGGATAAATGTTGTGATTTGTTTGCGAGTTTTTATCGTAAAGATTACTAAACCAACTAAAGCTTTTACAGTTGCACGATTATATATACAATAGATTCAATTCTGATTGGCTCACGCCGTCTGTAATTCGTATTAGTCATTGGCTAATTGTAGAAGGCCAACGCAAAGCCTTCATTGGCATCAATCAAAGCACATAGACTAGTAGAAAATCATGTGAAATAAAACTTTGGGATTTGCTTTTTTATGGACAATACGGCACATTCTGTGAATTAGAGTTAGAATTTTTAGAATTTCAGAGTTTTGTTTCTAATATATATGTAACTTGCAACTTCTACTAGTACACCCTGGTAGGAATAAGCTAAGTTTCACAATGGACCTTATGTAGGTACCATTGTGATTCTTGACGGTTATCTGGTTGGATGGACTTGGACGATTCTAGACATAGGCCACTGGTACGGTTGTCTTTCATGATGACGATATTTCCAAGCTTGAAGTTGCCTCCATTTGTTAAAGTCTTGGAATCCACATAAGTACTCTGTCGATCATATCTTACAGAAGAGTTGTACGAGCACAATTTCCATCGTTTTGGATGAGCTAATGGAAGCTGCATTGCGGCCTGACTTAGCATGACCTATGGCCTCGATTGGTCTACCAATGAGCAAGTGGCTTCGAGTGATTGGTGTGATTCCATCGTCGTTATTGGCGTCGAGGGTCAATGTAATAGGACGCGTGTTGAGACTTCCCTCAACTTGATGTAGCTTGGTCGTCAATTCTTCAAAGGCTAGCTTAAAGCTGTTGCCAACAATGCGTTTAAGATGGTACTTACAGGCTTACACTGTACTTACAGAGCCATAGTGTGGACCTGTAGGTGGACTAAAGAACCATTGGATGTCTTGCGTTGAGCAGTGGTCAGTTATGGTTCCTTGAGGTGATTGCTGCTTGAGACTGTTGAAAAGTTCTTTCAGCTCCTTGTTTCCACGCGTAAACAGCGATCCATTGTCCTCCATATTTGTGATGGTGTTCCTCTTTTAGCGATAAATCGACGAAGGGCTGCAATGAACGCTTCTGTTGTCAGATCTGAAACTAGTTTTAGGTGACATGCCTTAATTTCCAAACCGACAAACACTGCGACATAGGTGTATCTGATGTATGTAGGCTTTTTCTGGGCACTGCCAATCGGCAAAGGCCTAGCATAGTCTACCGACACCCTGTGGTTGTAGAAGGATGGAGACACTCTTGCGGAAGGGACTTGACCCACTAGCTGAGTTGAGAACTTTGCGTCGGCATATTGTACATTGATGTGTTAGCTGTCTCACAACTCTGCGGGCCCCGATAATGTGAAACCGTAACGTTCTTGAAGTGATCTCAACATCTTAGGCCCTACAGGACACAAGTGTTTGTGTTCCTGTTGAAAGACGTGTGAGGCTAGATGATCTTTACCTTTGAATATCAAAGGTTTCATTTCCTAACATCTTTATATTTTTCTCATACCACTCCTATTTAACTCACCTGAATTGTCAACATTCCCCTTGAAAATTGATTATCATTTTGTATTATACCGCTTGACCGCCAGTGCTAGGATTAGCCATATTATATTAGCACTTAATAAACTGAAACGAAAACAGTGAATGTCTTGCTTCGTAGTCAAGACTTGATTGTGAGATTCTTCCGTCAACCATGAGGAAGCCATCGGAATCCAAGAACGGGTTGAATGGTTGAATCGAGTCACCTTTGCTTAGCTGTTTACTAGATCGTTAGTCAGACATATCAGCTACATTTGCAAGCTGCTTTATCTCTTTATCTGATGTGATATGCTTCGAAGGTCTTGAAGCAGTGGCTACCTTTGCTTATCCAATATTGAACCATAGAGCTGTCCGTGAGTGGTCGAACGTTGCAGCTGCAGACTACATCTTGAGAACGTCCTGGACGTACTTGAAGAGTCTTGCTAGAAGTTGCCCTCCATCTAGTTCAAGACGGGAAAAAATATTTCCTTCAATGGTGCAACTTTTGTTTTGGAGATGGCAATAGACAAATAAACTCCGCTGGCCGTGTCGACGCTGCGTAAGTAGGTATGCCGCAATATGGTCTCTCTCCTGCGTAGAGAACCTATAAGCTGTCTATTGACAATATTGGAGTGGAGAGGTGCGTATCGGTGAGTTAGGGATTCGTAGTGAGGAAATTTGAGATAACCCCTTTCTCCATGCAAATTTGCTAATCTTGTTCTATCTCAAGGGGGAGGGCTATTGCATTGTATCTGCTGTTCCCACAAGCGTTGGAAGTAGATGTCGACAACTTGTGACACAGGAGATGAGACCTAATGGGTCAAATATCTTGGACGAATCTGATAGCATTATTCGTTTGGTGAGATCGATGTCCGGGACAGAATCTTCACGGGATGAGTTTTCAACAAGAGCGTGAAGCGTTTGGACGAACCAACATTCGTAGACGAATTTTTTTTTTCTTGACTTAAGTAAAGCTTTTGATTCAGTACGTAGATCACAACATACTGTTGTCAAAACTTGAACACTATGGCATACGAGATATTGTTTATTAATGGTTTCGCTCTTATCTGTGTGACAGTAAGCAGTTTGTTTCAATCAATAATATCAACTCAGTTAGTTGTGGGGTTTCTCAAGGATCGGTTCTTGGCCCGCTTTTGTTCTTGTTGTATATTAATGACTTCAACAACTCTACTAATGCTTTTGAATTTCATCTCTTTGCAGATGACACAAACATCTTTTGCAAAAACAAAAGTTTGCTATCTCTAGAAGCAACAGTTAACTATAATCTTAAAGCTGTTACTGATTGGCTAAATAGTCATCATCTTGCACGCTAAATGTCGACAAAAATAGTTTTGTCATTTTCCATCCTCAGCAAAAGAAAATATATTATAATGAAAGAATTAAAAATGTTTGAAGCAGCACATTCAATACATGTTGCCTCCAAATTACGAAGAGGCTGTGGCCTTCTTAAAAAGCTTCGACCCTTTGTCAATTCAAATTTACAATTTTATTATTCATTAATATTTCCATTCTTGACATATAAGCTGATAATTTGGGGAAATACGTACCCTACTTCTATTCGACCAATCGTAATTCTCCAGAAAATAATCATTAGAACCATGAATTTCTCTTCTTATGATGCTCATTCTATTTCAATTTTTAAAAACTTTAGTATTATCAAATTTACAGACCTTATACATTATTACCAAAATTCTCTCTTTATGTTTTAATATTCTATTCAAAGAAATTACCTTGTGCATTTGAAAATTTCTGCACCTCAGTCAGTAATGTTCATAATTACAATACAAGGTTGGCTTCTAAAAATTATTTTTACATTCCTCCCGCTAGGACAAACTATGCTAAATTCAGTATAAGAGTTATGAGGCAAAAATCTGGAATTCAATACCTGATATGTACAAGGATTGCTCGAAATACAAATTGAAACGACTTCTGAGAAAATGATCTTATAAAGAATTATTGGTTTGCTGAATTGATTTAATATTGAAACTTTGAGTTGTTTTATCTTCAATTAAAATAGAGTAAATTGTATTTATTGTAGAGTATAATTGTATAAGTATAATTGTATTTATATTTATTTATAGATTTGTGTGTACTTCAATTACACAACCTTTTTCCCTTTTTCATGTCAAAGTTTTAATATTCTATTAATATAAGTGTATATTTTTCATAACGTATTTATTGAATGTACATCATTTTGTGTGTATTTGTATACTGTGTGACATCATACCTATGAGAATTTTTGTATTTGATTACATGAACGTTATTCAGAACTTTTTTCACTATAATAATCAGTTTTCTATACTTTGAGTTTATTCTCTGACCTTCAAATTAATTAATTCTCTTAATAATCAATCTTTTTATGTTAACTACTAGATTAGCTCTGCTATTTAGTTGACATTCACCATTGTAAGTCCGTTTTAATTTGTATATATTTGTAGATATTGTACAAAAAATGGTGCGAATAAACGAAACATTTCAATTAGCACCCAACCGAAGATTGTTTGGACAGAACGTGTTTTTTGGTCTCAATATGATTGTAGTTTTTAGAATCTCGGGAAACACATCCATACCTGTCAATTGGTTTTGACATATTGAATTCCGGATCAGCTAACTGCAGAGATTCTGGGTTTGGCAATAGTGGTTTTGGACTGAAGTCGCAACCTCGTTCCCAGGCCCTTTTCCTTTGTGAGGAGAGGAAGCACACTTGCTGAGACTTGATTAAGGAAACCGACTAAGGAAAGTCTTTCTGATTAGCCTGGCCCTATCTCAACTTGTAGAACCAACTCTTGCTTAGCTTGTAAAAAGCTGTTGTTCAAAGTATAATAGACGGGTTGTCAGAACACAGGTGATCCCTAGAAAGTCCCTCGTAACATTGAATTCAGAGGTAGTTTTGATTTCGATTTCAACTTAAACAACAGCGTCGTACACGTGTTAACACGCAGTTACGACGCTTGCTTGCTTACCTGGGCACTGCGCATCTTGAAACCGACATCAAAAGTACCTCTGAACACAATTTTCAAACTTCATTGGGCTACAAAAAAAGCATGATTTTTCATAGTTTCAATTATAATAACTTTCAAAAATTAAACTTAATGTTTAAAATAATTTTTCTTGGCCTGTCAATCAAGCTGCGCGCCTAACCTTGCATGAAGAAACAGTCTTCCGTTTAAAGAGATGGCTTATTGCCTTGGTCTTGGTAGTCGTAATTGCTGTGCGATTCTTTCTGTTAGTATATGTAATAGGACTCCATGCTGTCCAATTTGAAAAAAAGTGGAAGAAAATTCCGAGGACTGCCAAAATTGCACTCTGCTTGCAGAGTAGTTATCTAGGTCTACTCCGGCCCTAAAATCGCCTAATATCGCTTAATATCGCCTAATATCGCCCAAGATCGCTCAATATCGCCCAAGATAGAGAGCCAACTCGAAATGGCTAAAATTTCCCAATATCGCCTATAAGATCGCCCAAGATCGCCCATGAAAGATCGCCCAAGTAGGCCTTTATCTCAGTTAAAACCGTTTGAAAAAAGAACAACAACTAAATAACTTGCCTGGTTGATTTTGACTGAATATTTGCATGCAAACTACCTCAAGCTCAATAAACTTTACTCATAGCCAAAAATGAGAACTACTTTATTACGTACTAATTCATTATCTTATTTCAGTCTTGATGAGATTGAACAGCCGATAAGATTTTCTCAAAAGGCTTGATCCTAATCGTTGTATATCGGTAAAACAGGAACCAACATAAAACATCCGCCGCATATCAAACAATTGTATGTCGTTCGTTGGGGTTCCTGTGTATTTTCATTGGGTTGCCTGTGCACCCACTTGCGAGGTAGCTAAGCCAAAATGGTCGACAGGATATTGTTGAAGTGTTTATTCTCTACAATTTCTGCAAGTTTCAAGCCAAAATCTTAACATTAAGAGGCAAAAAACATCAAAAAAACATTTACACGGACTTCCATATAAGGTAAGATGCCCAAATATGGAATGAGAAACGAACGACACATTTCTATTGTCAATTCTTTGATATCCATTGCCATCAAAACACTTGAAATTTGACAGATATCGTACAGAATGGTTTCTGACGAGAAAAGCTAGAGATTTCAACCTCTAGTCATCGTCTACCGAACAGCCAGGTTGATTTCAAATATAGAGAGAGTCTCTCAAATTCTTTATTATAATCATCTAACTGCTTGGAATAGCGTTGAAAATCTTCTTGGTCATGCAGTCTACTATCTTGTCTATCTTAACGATTGAATCACAGGCTTACCAATCTCAATATGAGTGGAAGCAGTTATATGGGCTTCCTGTGTTATCTGAATGACCGTTAATCAACGACGCTCGAATTTCGCACAGCTTTGTCCCCTTTTTGTGATATTTTTCCAATAATAATAAAGATTATGAGTTATATAAGGGTTTGCGTTGTGTAACAGCGGTATTCGGCCTTCCTTTTTCGGGAGATTATTTGAAGTCACAGGCTTTCCTCGAAATTTATCAATTTTGCTTAGGAGAGACTGTGTTATCAGTCCAGCACTCCTCGGACATATGGAAGTACGGTACAGTTACGGAACAGAAAATTGTACCGTACAGACCCCCCCTTGGGGGAGCCTCCCTCTATAACACTCTATAATTTTTAATAGGTATGCGCGGCACTAAAGGGGTACTTGGATGAGAATAAATTAAAATTGGAAATGAATTAAAACTTAGTAAAACGTATCTGTACGACTTCCAATAATCACCAAAAGTAACATTTTCTTTAGATTCAAACTAGACGAATAGAAATTATCAAGTATTTTAGCATTTAAGTTGTGAGTAAATGACGTCATTTACTCAACCCTATTGTTCTTTTAGACTATATATCAAAATTTCTTTTTGAAAATGAGCTTAAGATGCAAGCTGATATGCATATGATATATGGACAATGGCGAGGTGGGCCCGATAAGAAGCCTTGTACGGCTCAGTTATTATGAGAATCAAACCTCCTCCTTAATAAATAAGTTATAAATACAGATTCATGAGCATAATGACATTTTACATTACTATTACATATAGAGTGATAGCACTTAATCCGTGAAATAGATATTAGTCTAACAGATATTAATAGGCGCTCTTTCTATTGTTTTCTTTTGTTTTAATTACTGTTAGACATTGACTATTAGATTTTGTTTCACGGATTAAGTGCCATCACTCTATACACAAGAGATTTATGGAGATTTTTCAGACAAAAATGTGTGATCACATATATATATATTAATTATATATATACACGAGATTTTTACAATAATTAGAAATAAGAGTCTTCGTTTATTTGTGAATGCTATGTATGAAAACCTTTTGACAATTTCTTTATCCAGTGAATTAAAAAAGGTTGGGCCTTAATATTTCAAAGAAAATGAAAATTGGCAAAGACTGGTTCGTACAGAGGGTATATGTATTAAATACATACCTATTGGTAATTTTTCGGGAAGATAATTGTTTTTATAGGAAAACATAAATTGACCTATTTGTAGCTTTCGGATATCACGAAATTTCATTAGATACAAATTATTGAATACTGGATCACTGATGGGCAGAAAAATTACTCTTACTAATGATCCTGACAATTCGTCTTTATAGAATCATCAGTCATTGTTTTGAAAACCTCGAGGTTTTAAGATTGTGTGTTTTTATTATTTTTCAGACAATTATATCAGTATGAGAGAGCAAGACTAAAAGAATCCTTGTCATAAAGAAAAGCCAGATCTTTTTAGCCATGACGAATAACACGACACATCCACCACCACAAGATCTCACTGAATTTTATATCAACGAGAAGATTAGGCTGACTCTTATGGTCGTGTCAGTGGTAGCAGGTTTGGTAGGAAACGCACTGGTCGTCTTTATTATTCGGACGAAGAAAACACGCAGAACGAACGATGACATTTTTCTCTTAAATCTGGCTTGCGCTGATTTTATGAACATCGCTTTGGACACTGGTAGATTTGTAGTCCACCTCAGCTATCTTCGGGATGATCGCGGCTATCCGCCCGATAAAACTCTTATGTGGTGTAAGATATTCTGGCCATTGTTAACAGTTCCGTTTTGTGCAGGGGTTTACACCATCACGGCCATGTCCATACACAGATGTTGGGTTATCCTCAATCCTTTCAAGCAAAAGATAAGACGACTATGGATCACTCTGATTGTCCTAAGTACGTGGGTTATCCCTGTTATCATCTATCTTCCTGTTAGCATCACATCAGTCAACAAAGGTTGGGGATGTCTCAAAAAAGGATGGTCCAAGCTAGATGAAAAAGCCTTCTCTATTTTTACGCTCATAATTCAGTACCCACTACCTCTGCTCGTGATCATGATTGCCTACATCAACATCGGCATTTATCTGAAAAGAACCAGAGTTCCAAAACATGAGAGTGTTGTTTACAAGGGTACGACGCGTACTCGTCCAGGAGATGAATCTCGGAAAGACAGCATCGCCATGGCCAAGACGGTTGGTGCTATTGTTCTCCTGTTTTTTGTCCTGTTGCTCCCATTACAAATATGTAAAGTGTTTTACCAATTTGGAATCACGGAAATCTGGGTATATGCCTTGTGGGACTACGGAGACGTACTGTTATCCCTTCACAGTGCCATAAACCCGTATCTCTACACCATCCTTACGCCATACTATCGCCAGCGTATTTTTTCGTGGTATAGAAGAGGTAGGAGGGGGTCAGGCGTAAGTACAACTCAAGGAACTCGGAGCCGGAACCGTACCTGTAGTTATTCGCCAAGCTGCCAAACCAACGAGATCGAACTGAATGGAATAGATGCCACTAAAAGTGAAAAGGCCAAGAAGCCAAAAGAACAAGAACAAGAAAAGGACTCGAATGCCCATGGTTATGACATCAAGCTATGAACAAGACTAGAAAACATGAACAATGCAATACTAAAAGCCATCCGCAAGAACAATCGCCAGTCCATGCAAAATGACTTTGCACTAGCTGTGGCTCGTGGAACTATGCACCAATACAATTGCTCTTATTATATTTTGAAAATAATTCAAGAGTTTTGATTGGCTAAGATAAATTACCATAGTCGCCGGCTAGCTGCCCAAATTTGGAGTTATGAAAATGTTGAAAACCATTATTCGAAGTTATGACGTAATTTTCTCGAATATGGAAAATTAGCTTGCGTTATGACGTCACGCTAATTTATGCGATTCATGCCAAAAGCGGGAAAACAACAACAACATGTATTCTTGTCAACAAAGCACAATTGAGAAAGAATTATTTTCAAAAATAATAAAACAATTATTGAATTCGTTTCTCGTAGGATATGGGAAATTGTTTAAAAGGCCTCGGTTCAGCCGTCGGTTTGTGTTATCTGCCTCAGCCTTCGGCTTCGGCAGATAACACAAACCTCGGCCTTAATAATTCCCCATATCCTACTCGACCTCATCCAATAATTGCTTAACTATCCGCTAGTTGTTGTTTACATTTAGCCATGACCATGAAATAAGTCAGCTGTAGACTACTGCCCGTTTTCTACAATAGGAAATATCTAGGAAATAGCATTTTCCTATGATAGGAAATATCTAGGAAAATTCCTATAATAGGAAAATGCAATTTCCTAGATATTTCCTTCATAATTCCTATCATAGGAAATGAGCAAAAATTTCCAGTGGAAGTGGAAGCAGTGGTAGCAACAGCAAGGCTCGGTTGTACGAAGGTTGGATAAAGTTATCCACCGGATAAGAGTTATCCACTGTATAGATTTTGTATAGATTTTATCCGCTGGATAAGGATTTATCCGCTGGATAGTGCTATTCACCCTTCGTACAACCGGCCAGTGAACAAGTAGTATAAATAGTATTAGTATAAACCTACTGACGCGGTCTATCACACATGCGGCATTCTGATTGGCTACTCTACTAGAGGTCTAATTTGTGATAACCTACTAGTAGCGAAAACAATATGGCGGAACAAAACGCTGAACTGCGTTTTGTAGTGATTTCTCAGGATTTTATCGATAATTAATTACATCCCTTTATTTGAACGATTAGTAGGTTTATACTAAAACAATTAGACCTCGAAGACTAATGGACCTTCGGTCTCATAGGGTATTGACTCGTAATTCATTCATCTTCGAGGTCTAATTTTAAATGCATGGTGGTGGTGGTGGTTGTAATGATAGTATACTGATAGTGATGATGCTTTATAATAGAGTGATTTTATTTAATCCGTGAAAAAATTGGCAACCAAATAGTTAATAGTAGTCTCTAAACCCAATGTTTTCTTTTGTTCTTTACCAACCAGTACTCACTAAATTATTACAATTAATTAATCATTGATTTTTATTTTTTATTTTTTTTTGCGGGTTAAATAAAATCGCTATATAGCATCCATCTACATTTCGAAACACCCGACTTGCTAAAGGCGCTGTTACACGATGCAATTTTTCTTGCAATTTATTTGCAATGCAATGCTGACAAAAGCAGAACATTGCAAGTTGCTGGTAAGATGTCAGACGCTCACAATTCTCCTCGCAACTCGCAACGCAACTCTTTTTTGACCTTCGAAAAACCAGGTATGTCCATGATCACTACGTTCTGATTGGTCATTTGCGACAGGGATTGCATTGCAGGTTGCTGGATAGATGTAACACGCTGCAACGTGCTTCGCAACGTTGCAAAAAGTTGAAACTCGTTTAACTTTTTCTGCAACTTGCAACGTTGCATTGCAAGTTGCAGAGAGGGGTGTTACAAGCGTAATCTCTTCTGCAACTTGCTACGTAACGGCGTTGCATTGCAAGTTGCAAGAAAGATTGCACCGTGTAACAGCGCCTTAAGGAAGCTGCGCGTCGTGAACGGAGGAAGGCTGATGCTCGACGGCGCCTAGAGACCCCGCAGCCAGGACATGTTCGAGTCTCTGTTCTGTAAATCAATTCAGCCGCCATGCTCGTCCGCGCCCGAGCGGCTGCGACGATAGCATCCATCTAGTAGTGGTGGCAGTGGCGGTGGAAGTGGTAGTGGTGGTGGTAGTGGTAGAATAGTGATTTCATTTTAACCCGTGAAAAAAGACTGATGACTATCTAGTGAGTTGATAAAGAAAAAAAAAACAATGGTTTTGAAGTCTACCACTGAGTGTTAGTCTGCCAATTTTTCACGGTTAGAATAAAACACAACAGTATTGGTTAGCGGTAGTCATGGTAGTGAATGTGGGAGTAGTGGTGGTGGTGGTAATGTTACTGATGGTGGTAACAATGGTAATTCTTTTTTCTTTTCTTTATCATGGGTCACAGTGCAACAAATGAAATTTATTGGGGGGGGGGGGTGGCCTTGGTGGTTGATGTATAGTCACATTGTAAATAATATGTCGGGATCGATAAGGGTTTTAATAACAAGAAAAATAAAATAAGGGACCTGTTGAAGAGCTTCAGCACTTCAAGCTACCCTACACGAAATCTTTTTTGATTGTACCTCTAAATATGTATTAAGCTAATTACAATAAAAATTCGGGGATATTATTTGGGCTGATAGTCTTTCCATCCCATAGTCCATTTTGCTCGGCCTACAACAGTCTGCAAAATAGTTGAGACACTGTCCTCTCAAATGGGCGCAACGTTGTTTAATTCCCACCATGCAGGTCCTGACATGGGTATATATTTCGAAATCCCCCCTCCCTCCCCTCTCCCCAAACACAATGTTAATTGGGACGGGTCTTGGACCTAGCAAGAATCCCCAAAGCCTATTCAACATTCATGAGCATACCATTGCATTGGATTGGAATGGTTATTGTGGCTTAGACTCTCTTTCTGAATCCAAGGCCGAATCCCGAGCTGGGGGCGGAAAACGCTCCTCCCCCTACAAATTTTCATTGACCCATGCAATGAAGTAATGATCTGTAAGTAATTTAAGTAATGACTGCAAACGCCAGAGTGACATGGATTCTAGAGTTTGATAAGGATTGAGTATATCGTGGACGAGTTATTCAATTTTTCTCGGTGACGCAACGGACATAAAATATTAACCATCTATGGTTACGAGTGTTACGTACTCCTCCCCCCTGAAATTTAAACTATTTTCTGAAATAAAGTACTGATCTGGGTTCAAGATATAATACTGACTTCGAATCTAAAGTCTGATAATAATTAAGTGTATTCTACTTGAGTTATTTCACTTTTTCTCTGCCGGCTAGAGCGCTATTAGTAATCTACGGTGGCCACAGGGGCAAAACACAATGCAAAATGCCTTTGAAAACACAACAAAGTTTTATGGAACACAACAATCTTTCACAGAACACAATAAAGTCTCGTGGAACACAACAATCTTTCACTAAACACATCAAAGTTTCATGGAACACAACAATCTCTCACAGAACACAACAAAGTTTCACAGTACACAAGTCTTTCACAAGCAACTAAAATCTTTCACGGGGCAACACTCTTTCACAAGATCATGTCTAGTAACGGTCATTTCCAGGTTGAAAGCCAAATATACCCTGTTAGAAATGCTCTCAAAATGACTGATTTTTTCAAACATCATGGCAAATATTGAGTTCAAAAATAAAGATTAATGCTTATTTAAGTCTCGGAACTCAGGGATAGCTTGTTACCTCTTTCCCTCATCCCTCTCCTTCCCTCAACCCTATTTGCGTTCTGGTGTACGTCGATCAGGTGGCACATACAGCACAATCGGAGAACAGTGAAAACGATCGATAGACTGGTTTTCACTATCGAAGCAAGACAACGCCAAGCTCGTGTTTTCACTTGTAAAAGTAGCGACGCAAGCACAAACGCTAGCGCAAAAGAACGGAAGGTTTTATTTTTCTTGCGCGGGCTTGCGTCGTCTTGCGTCGTCTTGCATGCGTTGTGTTGAGTCATCGTGCGTGGTCTTGCGTGGTTTTCCGTTGTCTTGCGTCGTCTTGCGTCGTTAGCGTGAACCAGGCATTATGTCGTGTTTTATCCCACACCATAGGAAATGTAGCCAATCAGAAAGCAGGAAAGCCGTTGTATATTCGGCGGTATTCAATTGTCTATTCCCATGAGACATATTGTCATTATTTGCTGTATTTTCTATGTTGTGGACTTAGTGTAGGATAAAATAATTGTATGTATTTGCTACCTGACGCATCAAATCAAAGCGATTTGAATTCATGCTACGGGGTCAAATTCTAATGTAAGTCAGGAATTTTGTAAGAAATGATTTCCAATTTTATTATTCAAATGGGTATTTAAAACTAAATAAAAATATTATCACTTGCGAGAAAAAAAGTCCTGATATTCGAAAAAAGAAAAGGAAAAAAGGAAAAAAAGAAAGAAATTTGTAATGTCTAAGAAATGCACCCCACAGAAACAATGCAGTGAGATATATGAATAATTATAATTAAAAATAAAAAATGAAAATGAAATTTATCAGAAAAAATATTAAAAACACCAAACATTTAAAAACAAGTTCAAAAAGATGTAATTTTAGCTTAAAGCTTGGGAAAGAAACGGAAAAATGAAGAAAAAAAGAAGTCAGAAAAGAACCCGGCGTCGACGAGGATCGAACCTGTATCCCCTTAAAGAGCACCCCCCGGAAATAAAATAACAGACTGAATGAATAACTGTAAAAAGAAAAAAAGAAAATGAAATTTTGGGACGATTCTCCCGAGACATTCTGAGAAGCTGAGACATCGAATCGACTTACGTTACGGATGAAGATTTCGGCCCCATCCACGCTATCCCGGTGCTACATATTACAGTTATCTTAGCCCGAAGGCCAGGGAGGGAGACGATATCCGGACCCTAATCCATACCTTTAGATATCACCTTAGACCGCTGCGCTACCTAGACACTTAATAAATTTAATGACTAATCGGGGTAGTCTATTCGGCGAAGTTTCATTGTAATGCTAATACTCCCCAGGGAAAGAAATGAACCAATCAGAGTCCGGTTATCAAAAAATAGCTGTTTTGTAAATAAATAGAAAGAGAAAATAAAAGAATAAGTTTTCAGGAACATCGAGCTTGTCTGCATTGTTTTACTCCATCGATTTGTCCCAATTCCCCAGGGAGATAGAAGAACCAATCAAAATCTAGTCGATTGAAGAGGGATCAATAAATTTCCATGATTATTTTAAGTACAGCAAGCTTCAAGCCGTTACGCACGCTATTACTTATGGATTTTTATTACCGTTCCAAAGTGAAATGATCGGCCTCACTGAAGATGTTCAGTTGGAATCCACGTTTCTTATTTCAGGAATATCCCTAGAGCGTAATCAGATTAAAACATCAGCAAAGGTAAGTTCTTTTATAAGTTAAGGTGATTTAAAATTTGGATTGATACTTTTAGCTCATCGTTTTAAAACAAAGCTCGTAGTTGTTTACATGTACGCGTTTGTTCTTCAATATTAACACCAAATTTGTTAGTTACATGGTCGATTTGAGTTTAATTGTGTAAGTAGACGAGAAATTAAATTATTAACTGATCTCGTCAAAATGTATCCCCCAAAACTCCACAGAGAATCTCGTAATGCAGCATGCCAAACTCGCGCAAGTTTTTATATTGTCGTATTCAAAATATTGGGAAATGTCATTTCTGCCTAGAAACTTAATAACAGAAAAAAGTAAACCTTTTAAATCTTTCATAGTGCTTTCATTACATGATGAAATCTTTCAAGTGATTCACTGCTCTGCCTGACGAATTCATAGTATCCTATACATAGTCTCATGCGACCTGCCCTGGGGCTATTGTTAATGGGGCTTGTTGCTTAATTTGTAGAAACCCAGAACACAAGATGATATTTTCCCTGTAGCTTGTAACATTGTACACAACATGCATTGTGCGTGTGTCCGACCCTGCAACAGGTGCGCGCAACAGTTAGAGAAGTAGAAACGAGTTCTTTTTCTGAAGCCATACCAACGTTTTGCGCAACTGCAGAAGTACAACCGAGCTTTTTCTGGGGCATTGCGCGCGCCTGTTGCAGGGGTTAACACACGTTCTGTTGCGCGCAACATTGCAATAACCTTGGACTACTTAAATTGTTATGAGTTGGATTTTGGTATTTCAAACCTTAGTGGCTACCATTTCCAGAGCTAATGCACACATTCCAGATGGCGCGGAGCTTCAGTAACGAAAATTCAGTTAAATTTCGACGAATTTTTCGTTCTTTTACTCAAGTAAGCATACATCTGTTGTGGGCAGGGCCAGAGTTCAAACGTCGCCCGGACAAAAATTCTTACACATGTTCTAAAATGAAACACAACAAAATCCTCGACGTTTTTGCCTTTTTTCATCCAAATCGTTCCTTTGTAATCAGAAAGTACACCTATTTCAGAAAAGGTTGTCACAGCTAAAGGCGATAGGCAATAGGAGATAGGTCATTCCACTATTCACGGTTGGGTTTTCTATTTGTTTTTATTAAGAAAGGCAACAATCAGACATTCAAATCCAATCTTCGGAGCAAAACGAACGGAATAATAACGAAGCTATTTTTAAAACTTCTTGGTTACTTTGGAATTTCAATGACCTATCTCCTATCGCCTATCGCCTTTAGCTCTGACAACCTTTTTTGAATAGGTGTATACGAGTTTGATGGTAGATAATATGAACAAGAGCAGAACTAAGATAACTTTGATTTTAATGCTGTTTTTGAAAACTCAAGTCTGCACTAAACGGTTCTCTGGGTCCGGAAGTGTCAAATTATAACGCACGGGAGTAGGGTAAGACGAAAATTAAACTGCATCCGGTTACTAAAAATAGCACAGATGGGAATCATCACGGCGCGCACCCCATTAACAAGTTTCCCTCTCTTATTTATGCTAGCTCTCTTGTCTGTATCGACCACAGAGGATCTTGTGCGAGCGAATGTACGTCCAGCTATAATTGTGAAGAGACTGAAGAAAATATTTTACATCACTTGGGGGTGAGTATATCAACACTTTAGATTTCTGTTTCCATTTTATAAAACAATATTGTCTTATCTTGGAGAGGTTATATACACAAGACCCCAAGATATCTTGAGTTTTTACACTATTTGTCTTACTAGTCTCAAAGTGAATGCGTATTTTTCATTATTTCCACGGCACCAATAGACTGTTGAGGAATGGGAAGGGAAAAGATAGAAGATTTAAGGGAGAGCAATCAAGAACGCTATTGTTTGAAAACAGAGTTGTTGAGCACTAGCTAAAAACATGATTGGTCTAGTTAATTTCATTCGAATAATATTTGAAAATGATTTTTTAAGTCTTGATTTTGGAAATGATTTCGGTCACCTAACAAAAGGTGAAAAGGGTATTTTTTTCAACCTTAATGAATGGGAAGCAACATTGGTTGAGGTGGTACGTGTTATTAGTATTGGTAGTATTAGTAGTGGTGGTAGCTGTAGCTAAAGGGAGTTTAAGATTGTACGACAGCAACGTCGACGACGACGTGGCGGAAAAAGTGCCCTATTCTGTTTTCGCTAAAACTATGCTTTCTTGTATTCTTTAGTAGTTGAATTTGCGTTCGTTATCCCATAAAATTACAACATACGATGAATGGTACATAGCAAACAGGCAAAGTAAATTATGAAAGAAAAATGGTTAGACGTTCGCGTTGTCGGTAGAACGTGAAACCTTCGAGTTTGCCGTTGTAAATTGGCTGGGGACGGTTGAAATCTACTATTTTACTAAACATTCTACGTACGTGCCAGCTTTGTTCTTCTTATTGATTATTCTCATTGTTCCGCTATACCGTCGTCGTCAACGTTGTCGTCCTACAATTTTAAACTCTCTAATGAGTCTGCAACGTCGTGCAATACAGGCATTCTTCAACATGTGAATCGCTTTTATATACCCTAGCAGCTATAGAATTACTTAATAAATATCAGACATATAGTTGTATAGAGAACCGTAAGACAAACGCTGTCAAAGGCAGCTCATATCTAAATAAACACTTTTGTATATTTTACAAATATAGAAGTTTAAAAATCGACGCGTGTCATTCCTATTGTTCTCGTTATAACCTACATAAATGCTGGAAAACTTCGTTCTGATTCCGCTAAATCGGAAAACTCTAATTCAATGCCTTCGAGTGAACACACGTGTGCGTCCAGTTTGATTTCGATTTAGTAGGACTTTTTCCGTGCTATAGATTGTATCTAGTATTCGATTTCGATTGAATTTTGGGCTTTTGGCTCTATTCGAATCCCGCGCTGAATCCCGGGCCGAATCCCGGGCTGACTTCACGCTGGTAGTTGGCATGACTTTGTGTTTGCTATAGCCTGCGTTGCTGGTGGTCTGCAACACAGGCTACGATTAGCACCTACTTGAGATCACACACGAGACGCTAATACATCTATTGATAAATCTCGTAGTATACTCACTGCAATGCAAAATTTCAACTAGAAAAACTGGTAGCTGTATCTTACAAACAAAGTATAGTCAGAACCAAAAACAGTAAATTAAATACAAAAGCGTAACAGTAAATAAGGTCGGAAGCTATAAATATCTTATGACGTAATGGGTTCAGTAAGTCAATATTAAGCCCGGCCGCGGGTCGCACTAGCAGATTGTTTATGTCTAGGCAAAAGTTGGAAGACATTTCTGCAGAGTTCCAATTACTGCTCGATTGCGAATTGGTAGGTGCAATTTTTATGTTTTGTTCGTTCGTCTTTGTTTTTGTTTTTGTCCTGAATTTTAGAAATGAAAACATCCTAACAGCGATGAAAGCGAACTATGCTGCAGGACAAAAGCCAGTCGCCATGAGTTGCTGGTAGTTCTTATGCACATTGCTGCTGCTAGTGCATGACTGAATAGAGTAATTTTCATCGGACTGTGAAACGATTACTAATAGTCAGTGTTTAATAGTGTCTAATAGTTGTATTGCAACATGCAAAAGAAAACAATGGGTGCAGAGTCTACTAGTGTCCGATTAGCTTAGTAACTATTTCACAGTCCAGTGAAAATCACTCTAACAACATCCTTTGACAGTATCCATAAAAGAACACAATCAACCACTGTTATAACTAGCGCGCAGTTTCTCAGTGAAACACTGTGAGGCAGTAAACAACCCATGGAAAATACAGACTAACGGACGGCACAATTAGTCAATTAGAAACCAAGGAATTCGAATGTCGAGGGTATTGTAACATGATACACTTTCTGCTCTCAGCACCGCGATACAGTTATAAGCCACGGTTTTTCCCTCAACCGGTTATGTTTGATTGACTGTTGAAGTGTTCCATCGGGAAACCGACTGAGCACACATGAGTTACAGCTCATGAAAGAAGCCTTCCTTTGGCAGGCTTGAATTACTTGAATTACTTACCTGAATTACTTGAATTACTTACCTGAATTAATTCGCTCGTGACCCTGATGATGAATACTTTAAATAAATAAACAATTCGTCAAGTCGAAAGTACCAAGCATTACACAGGAAGCCCAAGCTCAACTTCACTGAGTACATTCTGGTAACGGCTTAGCTTGCGTTACAGTCGATCAAAATCCCTCATGCTTATAAGGCAGGCTAGTTTCAATGCCCGGAGGGGACTCCATTGTAAAAGGGTCAGGTATGCTCGTCGTATCTCTTAGGGTAAATATCAGCGATTTGGTATCTTTTAGGGTGTTAAAATTGACGTTTAGATTTTTAGCATCTCCTGGTATCTTTTATGGTATCAAAGAGCCCACTGCTTAATATTATCTTGTTCTCACATGGAAGGAAATTGCCCAACAAAAGCTAGTGTGTCGATCATAATGTTCATTAACTTGTTATCGGTGGTACTCTTAAAGGTTAAAAGTCGTCCAGCCACGCCCTGTTTAAAAGACTTCCGGTATCTTTTAGGGTATTTTTGAAAATTTACGACGAGCATACCCGATCCTTGTACAATGGAGTCCCCCCGGGTTTTAATGGCAGCTTCGCAAAAGTTATAATACTGTAATCCCCGATCTTAAGGTAATTCCGCAGTGCGCATCTCTACTGCGCATAGCATAGTTCAGCCTATTTGGATTTGTTCGTTGTAAAAGACATATATTTGACTCAAAATGATGCAAGCTTTAGTCTTATGAAGTTTTTAACAGTAGACACGCTCTAAGAGGCGCTATAGTTGTTACTCGCCTTAGTCCTCTTCGGTCACAGGCTGTGTACGACGTCTAGTTTCACAGTTTAGCGCGTCTTTAGTCTTCTCTTATTAGTGGCTAGGTCGTTGCTGCGTCGCTGCGCTCAGTCCGTACTGTCAAGACTTCGATCTGATATTTTCCCGCGTGCAGAACTAGCTCTTAGTTAATGACCTCTTATTATAAAACATCGCATTTTATGGTCTGAAATAAGCGCTAGTCACTCATACCCAAATTTTCAAAAAATCAATCACCCATCGTCTGTAGTATGTGAATTTCTGCAACCTAGAGGTTTTAAGTTTGTGCGTTTCTATTATTTTATAGACAACTATACATAATCAGATCCCTAGTCATGAATAACACGACACATCCACCACCACCAGATCTCACTGAATTTTATATCAACGAGAAGATTAGGCTGACTCTTATGGTCGCGTCAGTGGTAGCAGGTTTGGTAGGAAACGCACTGGTCGTTTTCATCATTCTTACAAAGAAAAAACGCAGAACGAACGATGACATTTTTCTCTTAAATCTGGCTTGCGCTGATTTTTTGAACATCGCTTTGGACACTGGTAGATTTGTAGTCCACCTCAGCTATCTTCGGGATGATCGCGGCTATCCGCCGGATAAAACTCTTTTGTGGTGCAAGATATTCTGGCCATTGTTGTCAGTGCCGTTTTGTGCAGGGGTTTACACCATCACTGCCATGTCCATACACAGATGTTGGGTTATCCTCAATCCTTTCAAGCAAAAGATAAGACGAGTATGGATCACTCTGATTGTCCTAAGTACGTGGGTTATCCCTGTTATCATCTATCTTCCTGTTAGCATCACATCAGTCAACTATGGTGTGGGATGCAAAAAAATAGGATGGTCCAAGCTAGATAAAAAAGCCTTCTCTATTTTCACGCTGATAATTCAGTACCCACTACCTCTGCTCGTGATTATGATTGCCTACTTCAGAATTTGCATCTCCCTGAGAAGAATCAGAGTTTCAAAACAGACCACAGGAGATGAATCTCGAAAAGACAGCATCGCCATGACCAAGACGGTTGGTGCTATTGTTCTTCTGTTTCTTGTCCTGTTAATCCCATTACAAATATCCAAAGTGGCTTTCCATTTTGGAATCATGAAAACCTGGGTCTGGGCTTTGTGGGACTACGGAGACGTACTGGCATCTCTTCACAGTGCCATAAACCCGTATCTCTACACAATCCTTACTCCGTACTATCGGAAGCGTATTTTATCGTGGTTTAGAAGAAGAGACATCGGATCATCAAGCTCATCTGATGGTTCCAACGGAATCACAACTCAAGAAAATCGTGGCCAAACCCGTAATTATCCGGCAGGCAGCAACGCCAACGAGGTCCAATTGGATGTAATAAATGCCACGAAAAGTGCAAAAGACGACAAACCAAAAGAACAAGAACAAGAACAAGAAAAGGCCTCGAATGCCAATGGTTATGACATCAAGCTGTAAACAGGACTAGAAAACGTAAGCACTCTTATTATTGAAAAGCCTTTATTTCAAGTTCTGACTCATCAACATTTAAAATCATCACGTTTTTCGTTATAGTCGAAACGATCATGGCCCCCTCTCTCTGAATTTGCTGGATCCATCCCTGCAAGGTAGTAGTACAAGAAGTGTAAATATAGTAATGGGATGAGTACCAGTGATGAATGGTTGTAGTTTTAGTCGTAGTAGTGGTAGTGGTTGTTGTAGTGATAGTGGTATATAGTTGATAGTGGTAATGCTATATAATAGTATTTTTTGAACCCGTGAAAAATTGACAAGTGTTATTTAGGGATCGTCCTGTTCTGAACTGAACTGAACTGAACTGAACTGTTTTATTGCTCGATTATTTGTTTACAGTAGAAATAATATGTAATATATGTACAATAGGAAGAAAATATATATACATACAAACATACAAAATACAAATATACATATATAGGTATAATAATACTGAATTTAATTGGATGTGATATTGGAGCCTGGGGGCTAAATTAACTGGTAGGTTTTCTAGTTAGACCCCAGTCTTTTGTTGCTATGTAACTAACAGGTAAAACAGTTAATTAACGAGTTCTGCCAACTCGTTTAAGTAGACTTTGCACAAGAGCTATATTTACAAGCTAAGCAAGAGTTCGTACTACAAGTGTTACGCTACAAATTGCCAGTAATTATGTATTTATTAACCTCAATGTATTTTTGAGTAATTAACTAGTTAATCGTTTTAAGTGTTGTAACCTTGACCGTTTTGATTGTAGGATTTGTGTAATGTTTCGACTTGTGTGACGCACCTTCTTTCACTATAACCCAAACAGACCAACGTAGGGTTTGTCTTTGATTCCAAACGTGATGTAAACAGGAAATTAGATTTAGTTTAGTTGTTGTTATTGTTAAAAGGACTGTCGATATTTGTTACACTCGCACACTCTTTAGTCTTTGTACAAACTAGCGAGGCAAGTTTGGGGTACGACTCAGTGTTGATTGGAAAATACAGCCCTAAGTAAGGAAAGTGGTCGAGTAAGAAACTCCTTCTGACAGCCACTCCGACTAAGGAAAGTCTCTCTGGTTGGCCTGGCTCTATCCCGCCTTGTACCAACCCTTGCTTAGCTTGTAATTAGCTCTTGTTCAAAGTCTAATAAGCGAGTTGACAGAACAGACGATATGTCTTACAAAGTTCCTCTCGTAACACAAGCTTAGGTAGAGCCAGGCCAACCAGAAAGACTTTCAATCAATCAATCAATCAATCAATCAATTAACTTTATTTACCCACGGTAAACGCCATCAGTGGGACTGGTTTTTAGACGTGCCGTGCTAAAAAAATATATATATACAATGTAAAAAGCTAATGTCTAAAAAAAAATTATATATACATAAATACATAATAGTGGCATTATGTACATATGTTTTTCCTTGGTCGGTGTGGTTGTTACTCGACCACTTTCCTTACTTTAGGGATTTACTTTCCAATAAGCCTCTTCACGCTTTCGTCCGCCATTTTGAATTGGGGCAAACACGGATAAATTTAGAGAAATCTGGATCACTTTGACTTGCCATAACTTGGCTCAATTTTGTCGGTTTTTTCAAAATTTACACTTCAATGATTTGCAGACATCACATGCATGCTACATGTCGGACTGAAAATAAGACCAATACAAGTATTTTAACTACGTTTTTCAAGTCAACCTTTTTTTCACGAATAAACTTGATATTTACGTGCCGAACGTATTATTTTGAAAACAAAAATCCTCTTTTTCTCATTGGTAGTCTTCCAATATTTATCATGTGAACAGGCAAATAACTTTTCAAAATATCCAATAGCCAATATCGTTTCAAAAAATTATTATTTTTTAACTGAATACAGTAAAAATGAGCCGAAATGTGGTAAGCCAAAGTGATCCAGATTTCTATAGATCTGCCGCGTTTGCCCCAATTCAAATTGGCGGACGGAAGCGTGAAGTGGCTTAGTAACAGCTGAGTCGTACCGCGAACTTGCACCGCTAGGTTTGTACAAAGATTAAGTTAATGTGCAAGTGTGACAAATATCGACAGCCCATGTATAACAACTAAGCTAAATTTAATTTCCTGTTTACATACGTTTGGAGTTAAAGCGAAACCTTACGTTGGTCTGTTTGGGTTATAGTGAAAGAGGGTGTGTCACACAGGAAACTATACGTTCCTACAATCGGTCAAGGTCACTTAAAATGCAGCTCTAGTAAAATTATACATTACATTATATATGTATAATATTATATATGTATAATGATACATTATACAATAAGGTTAATAAATATACTGAAAATATACATGATAACTGGAAATCTGTAGAGTGATTGCACTACACCGTGAAATTGTACTAGCAAAATAATGCAAAATAGCACTATTAAACAATGGAAAACAAAGAATTTTGTACTATTTGGTACTATTTAGATTTTGTACTTTTTCACGGATTAAGTGCAATCACTCTAGAGTAACACAAGGTAAATAATATGTACTTATTGACTGAGTGGGAGGACCGGGCAGGAAAATATTTGGCTCAAGGTCATGAACAAGAGAAAAATATTTTCCCGTCTGCCCGACCAAACTCAGTCAATAAGCATTTTATTATAATCGAGGCTTAGCCTGAGCAAACAGGAACTCGAAAATGGAGTATTTAGTGTTTTACGTACTGCGGTTTTCGGTATTCTGCGGACTCTGATCTTCAAACTTAACAGTCTGATGGAATTATATTTCGTTATGCGCTTCCGCCCACCTCAACAAAACATCAAAAAATCAATGCTAAAAGTTCCTAAAATCCTACCAAATGTCCAAGTAATACGATATATATATTAGCCATATAATCATTTTGGTATTAATAATTCTTTGTATTAGTGATTTTTACTTTTGATTAACAGATCATCTTGATTTTATTTTTTTGGCCATTTTTGAACAATTTCCATGGGATATAGCCTTTTTGTGGATTTTGGACCATTTTTGAGCATTGTGGTGGGCTATAGGCTTTGCTTTTTGACGATTTTGGGCCATTTTTGATTGTTTTGCATGGGATAGATAGATAGATAGATATGTGTTTATTCAATTGCTTTTGCAGTATGAACTGGATTACAGCAAAGGGGTCAATACATTAATACCATACAATAATCACGAATGACAATACTTCTCATACAACTAATATGCATATTGGTCCTACATAATAAATAATATAATGATATTTTATGGGCTATATATAGCCTTCGTATTTTGAGGATTTTGGGCCATTCAGTTTTGAGCATTTTCCATGAGCTATAGCTAGGCTGTGTATTTTTTGGATCTTGGGCCATTTTTGAGCATTTTCTATGGGCTATAGCCTTTGCATTTTGTGCAATTTGGGCCATTTTTGAGCATTTTCTATGGTCTATAACCTTTGCTTTTTGACGATTTTTGGCCATTTTTGATCATTTTGCATGGGCTATGGCATGCATTTTGCATGAGTTACGTAGCCTTTGCCGCATTTTGTGGATTTTGGGCCATTTTTAACTCGTGGATTGTTTTTTTTTTTTGAAATAAATTCGCGCGCGTTTAACATGACCGCGCCGCTCAAGAAATTTTCAAAATGCACGGTTCTTGATAAAACGAATATTACAATAAGGCATGCATTGGTTTCTGCAAAGTTATGGAATTTTAAAAACAAACGAAAGTTTGTATTTTTTTTTGGGGGGGGGGGAGGGGGGTAATCATTAAAAACCGCTGGCTAATAACACTGCTTGTCCACCTTACGGATCATATGGAGTCGAAGATGGAGTCTTTGTGCATTTTGCTGTCTATAAAACACGATAAAACAGCTTTACACAACCTAGAATATACCAGAGTAAAGGTAAATTAGTGTGTATCTATTAAAAAAACTATTTTTATCTATAATTTCTCTTAATGTACATTTCATGTTGATTCTTTGCGGGAATTTGAAAGGCACCATTTTGGTGTTTCCTCGTTTTACCAGGGAATGTTAAGTTACTAACGCTTATTACTGTACTTCAAATAACACTGTATTTGAAGATGTTTAAAAATAACATGAAATATACATGTACATAACAGTTGTAAAATTTATGGAAATCTCGATATGCATATGATAAACAGAAAACACCATGGAAAGTGCTTTGTACGGTTTATATTCACTCGTTGTTTTGTATCATAAAAACTCACTCGCTCATTCCTAGTCTCCCTCGCAGCCGTGTTTAGCCTCGTTACGCAACGCTCTCCTCGTTTTTCCAAGGGAGCGTTGCGTGACGAGGCTAAACACGGCTGCAAGGGAGACTATAGCCTGTGAACAGGCTCTGGGGGAAGGGGAGGGGAAGGGAAAGGAGAAGGGGAGGGGAAGGGAGGGGGCGGGAAGAGGGGGAAAGGGGAGAGCCTGTAAGCATCCTTTGGAGAAAACCGTTCCTGATACCAGAATCTGGTATCAGGCTCCGATTGGTCAATTTTCCCTTCCCCTTCCCTTCCCCAAGAGCCTGTTCACAGGCTAGGGAGACTAGCTTGTTCCTCGCTCGTTCGTTTTATGATACTTCACAACTCGTGAATAAAAACCGTACGCGCCCACTTTCCATGAAGTATTCTCTATTTCCAAAACTGAGATCTTACAAGGAAGAATCTAAAGAATGGTTAACAGTAAATATCCCTGGCTTCCAACCGTAGTACCCAGACTTTTGAAACACCATTGGGCTACCTGTGTAATGCTAATATTTCTGATAGGTGAAAAGGCGTTATCAATCGACCAAAATGAGGCAACGAAAGTGGTTTCTTGATCGAATTTGTAGGATTTTTAACAGTATTGAATGCGGAGTAAGAAATCCTTTTAGTTACCGTATCTTTATTGATTTACAGCGCCTTTTTCGCCTATCTGAGATCTTGACTATTACACAGGAAGCCCGCAAAAAAAAACTAGCTTTAGTTTTTGGCCTTTTTCGTTGATTTCTAAACTACTTTGAAAATCCAAACCACTGTTTTCGACACTTTGGAAGATACGTTAAATCTCTGGCTGGAAAAAAACTTCGATTATTTGCTTATTTTAGGAGAGCAAGACGAATGAATATGAAAACCCTCCAGAAATCGTTTTTGGCGAAGTGCAAAAACTTTCGAATTTTTTATATTAGTTTGTTCTTCATAAATCGTATATCGCTAGAAAGCTTGTATCAAAGGTTTTAAGGTTCTGAGGTTTGTTTTTCGTTAAATTCAAAATCGCGGGTTTTATAAGCAAAAATATCTTGTTGGCGAGGAACGCCTGACTGAAGCGCAAAAAAATCACGTTTTTGATCATTTTCTACAGCTTTTATTTTGCCTATCGCCGCGAAACTTCAACTATGCTTCTCTCTATGTAATATTTGTATGACGGTGTCAAAATAGTTTCACTATGTTAAATTAATGATAAGAAATTCACGGAGTTTGCTTTGTCTTTCAAAATATGACCACAGGAATCCCGTAAGCTTGAAATTTTGAGTAAAGGTTTTACTGAATTTTCTCTTGAACTTTTATTTAAGGCTATAGTTCATCAAAAATCGTCAAAAATCGTCAAAAATCGACAAAATGCAAAGGCTATAGCCCATCAAAAATCGTCAAAAATGGCCAAAATGCGCCAAGATGCAAAGACTATAGGCCATGCAAAATGATGAAAAACGGCCAAAAATCGACAAAATGCAAAGGCTATAGCCCATCAAAAATCGTCAAAAATGGCCAAAAATCGACAAAATGCAAAGGCTATAGCACATCAAAAATCGTCAAAAACTGCCAAAAATCGACAAAATGCAAAGGCTATAGCCCATCAAAAATCATCAAAAATGACCAAAAATGGACGAAATGCAAAGGCTATAGGCCATGCAAAATGATGAAAAATCGACAAAAATCGACAAAATGCAAAGGCTATAGCCCATCAAAAATCGTCAAAAATGGCCAAAAATCAACAAAATGCAAAGGCTATAGCCCATCAAAAATCATCAAAAATGACCAAAAATGGACGAAATGCAAAGGCTATAGGCCATGCAAAATGATGAAAAATCAACAAAAATCGACAAAATGCAAAGGCTATAGCCAATCAAAAATCGTCAAAAATGGCCAAAAATCGACAAAATGCAAAGGCTATAGCCCATGCAAAATGATGAAAAATGGCCAAAAATCGACAAAATGCAAAGGCTATAGCACATCAAAAATCGTCAAAAATGGCCAAAAATAAACAAAATGCAAAGGCTATAGCCCATCAAAAATCATCAAAAATGGCTAAAAATGAACGAAATGCAAAGGCTATAACCCATCAAAAATCGTCAAAAATGGCCAAAATTCGCCAAAATGCAAAGGCTATAGCCCATCAAAAATCGTCAAAAATGACCAAAAATCAACATTATGTAAAGGCTATAGGCCATGAAAATGATGAAAAATGGCCAAAAATCAACTAAAATGTATAGGCTATAGCCAATCAAAAATCGTCAAAAATGGCCAAAAATCAACAAAATGCAAAGGCTATAGCCCATCAAAAATCGTCAAAAATGGCCAAAATGCTCCAAGATGCAAAGACTATAGGCCATGCAAAATGATGAAAAATGGTCAAAAATCGACAAAATGCAAAGGCTATAGCCCATCAAAAATCGTCAAAAATGGCCAAAAATCAACAAAATGCAAAGGCTATAACCCATCAAAAATCGTCAAAAATGGCCAAAATTCGCCAAAATGCAAAGGCTATAGCCAATCAAAAATCATCAAAAATGACCAAAAATCAACATTATGTTAAGGCTATAGGCCATGCAAAATGATGAAAAATCAACAAAAATCGACAAAATGCAAAGGCTATAGCCAATCAAAAATCGTCAAAAATGGCCAAAAATCGACAAAATGCAAAGTCTATAGACCATGCAAAATGATGAAAAATGGCCAAAAATCGACAAAATGCAAAGGCTATAGCCCATCAAAAATCGTCAAAAATGGCCAAAAATCGACAAAATGCAAAGGCTATAGGCCATGCAAAATGATGAAAAATGGCCAAAAATCGACAAAATGCAAAGGCTATAGCCCATCAAAAATCGTCAAAAATGGCCAAAAATCGACAAAATGCAAAGTCTATAGGCCATGCAAAATGATGAAAAATGGCCAAAAATCAACAAAATGCAAAGGCTATAGACCATCAAAAATCGTCAAAAATGGCCAAAAATCAACAAAATGCAAAGGCTATAGCCCATCAAAAATGATGAAAAATGTCCAAAAATCGACAAAATGCAAAGGCTATAGCCCATCAAAAATCGTCAAAAATGGCCAAAAATTGACAAAATGCAAAGGCTATAGCCCATCAAAAATCGTCAAAAATGGCCAGAAATCGACAAAATGCAAAGGCTATAGGCCATGCAAAATGGTGAAAAATGGCCGAAAATCGACAAAATGCAAAGGCTATAGCCCATCAAAAATCGTCAAAAATGGCCAGAAATCGACAAAATGCAAAGGCTATAGGCCATGCAAAATGGTGAAAAATGGCCGAAAATCGACAAAATGCAAAGGCTATAGCCCATCAAAAATCATCAAAAATGACCAAAAATGGACGAAATGCAAAGGCTATAGGCCATGCAAAATGATGAAAAATGGCCAAAAATGGACGAAATGCAAAGTCTATAGCCCATCAAAAATCGACAAAAATGGCCGAAAATCGACAAAATGCAAAGGCTATAGCCCATCAAAAATCATCAAAAACGACCAAAAATGGACGAAATGCAAAGGCTATAGGCCATGCAAAATGATGAAAAATGGCCAAAAATCGACAAAATGCAAAGGCTATAGGCCATGCAAAATGATGAAAAATGGCCAAAAATCAACAAAATGCAAAGGCTATAGCCTATCAAAAATGATGAAAAATGTCCAAAAATCGACAAAATGCAAAGGCTATAGCCCATCAAAAATCATCAAAAATGGCTAAAAATGAACGAAATGCAAAGGCTATAACCCATCAAAAATCGTCAAAAATGGCCAAAATTCGCCAAAATGCAAAGGCTATAGCACATCAAAAATCGTCAAAAACTGCCAAAATTCGACAAAATGCAAAGGCTATAGCCCATCAAAAATCGTCAAAAATGGCCAAAAATCGACAAAATGCAAAGGCTATAGCCCATCAAAAATCGTCAAAAATGGCCAAAAATCGACAAAATGCAAAGGCTATAGGCCATGCAAAATGGTGAAAAATGGCCGAAAATCGACAAAATGCAAAGGCTATAGCCCATCAAAAATCGTCAAAAATGGCCAGAAATCGACAAAATGCAAAGGCTATAGGCCATGCAAAATGGTGAAAAATGGCCGAAAATCGACAAAATGCAAAGGCTATAGCCCATCAAAAATCATCAAAAATGACCAAAAATGGACGAAATGCAAAGGCTATAGGCCATGCAAAATGATGAAAAATGGCCAAAAATCGACAAAATGCAAAGGCTATAGCCCATCAAAAATCGTCAAAAATGGCCAAAAATCGACAAAATGCAAAGGCTATAGGCCATGCAAAATGATGAAAAATGGCCAAAAATCGACAAAATGCAAAGTCTATAGCCCATCAAAAATCGTCAAAAATGGCCAAAAATGGACGAAATGCTAAGGCCATAGCCCATCAAAAATCGTCAAAAATGGCCAGAAATCGACAAAATGCAAAGGCTATAGGCCATGCAAAATGATGAAAAATGGCCAAAAATGGACGAAATGCAAAGTCTATAGCCCATCAACAATCGTCAAAAATGGCCAGAAATCGACAAAATGCAAAGGCTTTAGGCCATGCAAAATGGTGAAAAATGGCCGAAAATCGACAAAATGCAAAGGCTATAGCCCATCAAAAATCATCAAAAATGGCCAAAAATGGACGAAATACAAAGGCTATAGCCCATCAAAAATCGACAAAAATGGCCAAAAATCGACAAAATGCAAAGACTATAGCCCATCAAAAATCGTCAAAAATGGCCAGAAATCGACAAAATGCAAAGGCTATAGGCCATGCAAAATGGTGAAAAATGGCCGAAAATCGACAAAATGCAAAGGCTATAGCCAATCAAAAATCATCAAAAATGGCCAAAAATCAACAAAATGCAAACTAAAAGAATCTTTACTTTTTATTTCGTGTTTTTACGGAGTTTATTGCGACAATTTTGGGCCATTTTTCATCATTTTGCATAACCTTTGCTTTTTGTGGATTTTTGGCCATTTTTGAGCATTTTAGATGGTATAGCCTTTGCATTTTATATGGTTTTTAGGCCATTTCTGTGCATTTTCCGTGGGCTAGAGCCTTTGCATTTTGTCCATTTGGAGCCGTTTTTACCATTTTACATGGGCTATACATTTTGCTTTTTCTCCAATTTCGGGCATTCATTAGATATACTACTACGAACGAAACAATTTTTTTCTGTGGGTTTTTATTCATCAAAATAATACAATCGATCGTTCACACTCTTATCAAGCCTAGGGTGGTTTCACCACTGAAAATAGAACGAGCTTTGTAAGTAAGGACTAGTTTCTTTATAATAAATTTAGTAGTTATTATTCTTTATAAACATGGAATTGCATGCGTATTTCTAGCTTTTCCAACGAGTTAAGCGGCATGAGTAACTTACATCAATCCAGCCAACTTCTAGACTAATCCAATATGAAACCAACGGACAGATTCTGGGGGGGGGGGGGGGGGGGGGGGTGGTTGTTCGGGTGGCGACCCACCTCCTATTTTGCAGCAACTTAAAATCTTAAAACAACGTAATATTCCAATGTTTTTAGAAGACGTGTCCCTTTACACTACACTCCCTGTTCAGAATTCCTGGATCCGCCCTTGAAAAACGCGTCTCTTTTTCAACGGTGCGGCTTTCCGTTCACACTAAACGGCGTTTTCAGTTCTCTTGTTTAAAAGACGTTTTAGTGTGGACAGAAAAAAGATGCGTTTTTACAATTAATTCGAGTTAGTGTGGACGTAAGGTAAGTAAGAAACTAAATAGGCTAATAGACCCTTATTACGCTAACTTGACAAAATATTCTATTTATCGAAAAAACGAATTCGCTATCAAATTCATCACATCGATATTAGTAAAATTGCAGAGTTTCGTAAAGATTGCCCTTAAACTGACGAAGTTATGAATTTTAGAAGCTAGATATTTTTGTGGATTTTTTATAAAGAAATGTACGAGTCTCGCAGGACGTGATGCCCATCCACCGTACATTTCTTTGTAAAAATCCTAAGTTTTAAAAATTCACATCTTTGTCAATTTAAGAACAATCTCCCCGAAACTTCGCAATTTTACTAATACCGATGTGACGAATTTGAGAGTGAATTCCTTTTTCCGATAAATCAAATAATTCATAATTTCACGCTTGCGTGATACAGGTCTATGGAGTAATCATTTCTGCGCACTAATTAGATAGAAACGGAACTATGGTAAGTCCGATGCTAATATCGCTATTAATGACGTCATTAGCTGGTCGTCATACTAAGAAGTAGCACTTCGACATCCAGGTTGGATGCCTTGTAGTTTAAAACTATCACGTACTACATCGACATATTTCAGATTCACATTCAGGCTCTCGACGCAGCCCTCAAGTCGTCTTTTGGATAACCCGATGTGTGAGGTATATCCTGTACCATCTAAAAAACAAACAGGAGTGCATATCAATACGAGGGTAATAGTGTTTTGTACGCATTGTTAGTCGATTCGTACTACTAATTCATTCCAGGCGATAGTGGACAGAGTAGAGGAGAAGAGAGGAGAGGCGGGGAGGGGAGGGGAAGGGGAAAGTAGAGAAGAAGACAGGAGAGGAGTGTGGAGAGGGAGAGGGAAGAGGAAGAGGGAGAAGGAAGAGTGAGATGTAGAGAGAAAGAGGTAAAGGAGAGATGGAGGAGAGAGGGAGGGGAGAGGGAGGGGAGAGGGAGGGGAGAGGAAGAAGGAAGAAAAAGAGGAAGAAGGAAGAGTGAGATGTAGAGAGAAGAAAGAGAGGGGGAAAGTAGAGAGGGCGAGGGAAGGGGAGAGGGAGAGAGAGAGAGAGGGAAGGGAGAGACGTAGAGAGGGAGAGGGGATAGGGGGAGCGATAAGGAGAGGAGATGAGAGTGAAAGAGAAAAGAAAAAGCCTAAAACATTTTTACCAACCTGGCACGCCTCCAAGATAAAAGTTGCCTGTTAGTGAAAAGTTCTCCACGGTGAAAGATTTGGTATATGTATCTTTTGGATATTTCAACTTGTACACATCCTCATCTACAGACAGCGTGACAGTGGACTTTTGTCGCTGAACACGAATTTTATGAAACTTATTATCGCACAACTCAAAGGAAGCATTGTATTGCCCTTCAGTGATAACTTTAGGATCAGTCCATCGCACTATCGTTTGGTTCGTCTCTGAGGTGAATATAAGTACAATCTACAAAACATCGACAAAAATACTCGAGTAAGCAAAATAGTACATATTTCAGTAACCCCTTTACTGGAGGCAAGCTGTCAGGGTCCTGACCAATGTTGTTGCATTCTTTTGCATGAACTGCGATAGATTGCGTTCGTGCAGGCTCTCCCTTCCTTTCCTCTCAACTCCCCCCTCCCCCTCCCCCTGGAGAGCCTGTAGGCAGGCTAGATCGCTCCCCATAGTCGTTGTTTTCTATTCTTTGTAGGACGCTTCGACTACCACAGGAAGCCCAAGGGGCGAATTGACTGACTTATGAAATCAGTCTAGAACTGCGATTGCAATCAAGGTACTGGCTATATACAAAGTATTTATCAAAAATCTACTCATCAAACAAGTTAACACTAAAAGTTTTGTTCCCCCTGAAAAAGACGCTCAGTAGATCGATTAACATAAAAGTGCCGCCCTCCTTCCATGAGCTTCTATGCTATAAAGCCTGGTTTCTATTTGATCGCTACGATCACCAGGATCGCAGCGATCAAATGGAAACACGGAAACACAACTCCAGCGATAGCAGCGATCATGGGGATCATATGGAAACTACTCTCCAGCGATCGCAGGGATCCTGGCGATCGATCGTAGCGATCTGGTTTTCACGTGCGGCGGAAGGACCATACGCAGACTCAGTATGCACTGCTAACTGTCTTTTCTTAGGTGAGAAATGCAGCACTGAGTCTGCGTATGTTGTTACCGTTTCTGCTTCCGTCACTCGTTAAAACCAGCCCTTAAGAAGGCAGGCTCTCCGTCTTTATTTTTACAACACTTGATACTAGTCTCGCAGTGTGATTGGTCGATTAGAGTGTGTCAATAAGAGGACAGACAACTCAAAAGCATCTTCAATTTGTTCAATTGCTCGGTTGCATGTGACGTCCGGCAGCCATCTTGGATGAACTACAGCAAAAGATTTTTCCTATGCGTTTGCTGTTGTTTAAACCCATCCAACATGGCTACCGATTCATTTTCAGGGGAATGGTTGAACGTTTGCGCTCCTTCTTACCTGTCCTTGTAGCTGCTCAAGAGTTATGGCACCACGACCTGTGTTGTTAGTCAGTACAATCAGTAAACCAGATCGCTCGTACGTACGGAAACTCATCTTCATGTCCAGAGTATCTGGGAGACGGTAGTTTTCATCTGTGTGAGAAATTATTAATTGAATAATAACTAATTAATTAATTGATTGATTGATTGATTGATTGATTGATTGATTGATTGATTGATTGATTGATTGATTGATTGATTGATTGATTGATTGATTGATAATGCGCCCCTTAACAAGCAGAAATGTAAATGTCTAACATTCTGTTAAATTCTCAACAGTTAGTTATAAGTATGAAATTTCATTTTCTAGCAAATTTCAACATATTTCTAGCAAATGTGTAATGGTGACAGGTGATAGGTTCGATTTCCACCATATTCTGCTGTATAAGTACCAGAGGCCATGGCTTTTGGAAAGTGGAATTAATGGGGGGGGGGGGGGGGAAGGGGGGGTCTGAGGTTAGAATTGAATTTTCCAATAAAATTTGTCATAAATTTGCTAGTAAAGGCAATCTAAATCGGCTAGAAATGGTCAAAACTTTCCAATGTTAGTTAATAAAAGTGGCCGTTTATAAAGATTGACTAATTACAATATACTCTAAGGGACCAATCAATATCTACAGGGAGGAGGGGGGCTGGTGTAAATGAAAAATCTGCTCAATTTTTGCTGTTCCCCTCTTTTTCACATACATTCACCCACAACATTCATACCGAGTGTGCGCAAAAAATGTTTGCCCCCTCTATTTGACCCACCCAACCCCGCCTCACCCCACTCTTCCCTTCAAATAATGACCAGTCCATAAAATCAGAATGAAGTCATAAGAAAGTAACTCTCATCAAAATATTCACTGCAGACATTTTGATACTCACATAATAAGATGTACGAACGTCCGTTGAAGGAAGCTTGAGGCTGAACGTTTTTCCAACACGACACGTTCCTTCTTGAAGTGTACCGCGGATCAAAATCTTTCCTGGAAATTAAACAATCATTGTTAGGTAATTGGTACATTGAACCCCTCCATACCGCTACCCGGTTAATACGATCACCCGGTTAATACGAACGCCCCATTCATATGACCACCCTGCTATAACGGCCAGCTCATCAAGTTTGGCCCGGCAGCTGAAGATCCCACTCAATCTCTTGTAAAAGCTACCTCACTAATACGTCCACTTCCGTCTCATATTACGACCATTTTTTGCCTTGGTGACCGTATTAACGAGTTGGCACTGTATATAGCAATGAAAAATGGGTCTTCCATCAAGTCACGTGATTAGGTAGTTATACCACGTGACCAAATGACTACGTGACTTACTTCGGGTTGAGTTTCTTGATTTGAGTTACATTTTCAGAACTGATCTCCAAGGTTGCAATACATCCATAGAAGTTGATTGCTTCGCCATTCTTATCTTTAGCCTACACAGACAGACAGACAGACAGACAGACAGACATGTTAATGTTCTGACCATTCTTGGGTTTCGTCAATAGACATTTTCTGAATTCGCATCAGCACAAACAACAATGGTTTCAAGACGAGGTTGTACTTGATAAATACAATGAATGTGCAAAAACTTCAATTGCAAGTTCGTTTTGAAGCGTAATTCAGGAAATATACCGCATCATTGGAAAATATGACAGCACTGCTAATGAACAGTACATTACTGAGTCTGTGTATGTTGCTTATGCTTATGCTTATGCTTATGTCACTAGTGAAAAGACAAGCACAGCTGATAAGCAGTACATTACTGAGTCTGTGTATGTTGCTTGTGCTTATGCTTGTCACTAGTGAAAAGACAAGCACTGATAATGAGCAGTACATTAGAGTGCTTTTCATAAACCCGTGAAACAAATTTTACTTATTACAGTGTAATAGCCAGATTTAAACAATGGAAAACAAAAGAATTATAGTGTAATAGTACTAAATACGCTAAAATGTATTTCACGGGTTTATGAAAACCACTCTACTGAGTCTGTGTATGTTGCTTGTGCTTATGCTTATGTCACTAGTGGAAAGAAAGACAAGCACTGCTAATGAGCAGTACATTACTGAGTCTGTGTATGTTGCTTGTGCTTTTGTCACTAGTGAAAAGACAAGCACTGCTAATGAGCAGTACATTACTGAGTCTGTGTATGTTGCTTGTGCTTATGCTTATGTCATTAGTGAAAAGACAAGCATTGCTAATGAGCAGTACATTACTGAGTCTGTGTATGTTGCTTGTGCTTATGCTTGTCAATAGTGATAAGACAAGCACTGCTAATGAGCAGTACATTACTGAGTCTGTGTATGTTACTTGTGCTTATGCTTATGCCACTAGTGAAAAGACAAGCACTGATAATGAGCAGTACATTACTGAGTCTGTGTATGTTGCTTGTGCTTATGCTTATGCCACTAGTGAAAAGACAAGCACTGATAATGAGCAGTACATTACTAGAGTCTGTGTATGTTGCTTGTGCTTATGCTTGTCACTAATGAAAAGACAAGCACTGCTAATGAGCAGTACATTACTGTGTATGTTGCTTGTGCTTATATCACTATAGTGAAAAACAAGCACAGCTGATAAGCAGTACATTACTGAGTCTGTGTATGTTGCTTGTGCTTATGTCACTACTAGTGTGGACCAATCAAGTCTCTAGTTCAGTGACATCACTATCATACATTTACATTATCCTACCAAGAGCATCGATGTATTTGTTCCCTTGGGTACCCCTCCTAAGTACAATGGTGAGTTGATAATAAGGGAGTGGTTCGAGGGGCTAAGGCGTTTGTTTGCGTAGTCAGGATTCTTGGCTACCAGTAGCGCTCCAAACTGATCAATCCTGATAAAATTTGCCTAAAATCGAAAAAATGGGAAATTAGAAAAAGGTGGGATACATCACAGTAAGGGTTTAGAATCATGGTAAACTCTCTCCAAAAGGACGACTTTTATTGAAGCAGACAAAAACATAAACAAAAACAAAAACAAAAACAAAAACAAAAACAAAAACAAAAACAAAAACAAAAACAAAAACAAAAACAAAAACAAAAACAAAAACAAAAACAAAAACAAAAACAAAAACAAAAACAAAACAAAACAAACAAAAAGAAATTTGAATTAACTAAAATAAGATACTTTTTCGAGATCTTCTTTGCGGAGCCTTTTAGAAGGGTTAATGCGAAGCAATCAATCAAGGAATCAATCCTGATTCAACAGCAGGCCCCGAACGTAAATGGAGACTGTAGCTACGAACTGCCAACGATCTATCACGATCTCTTATCACGTGACTATAGCATTTTTGTCACGTGACGGTAATCGCATTAACACTTGAGTAAGGCTCCGCGGAGGAGTTAAAATAACAACAATAACAATTATAACAACAGCATTAACAATCAAATATCTAATAGGCCATATGCACTAACAGGTCATGTGACCCCATCTCCCCTAAATCAAGCAGCACCATCAAAATGAACTCAAAAAAAAAATGAAAGAGCACCTTGATATTAGTAAAAGTGCAAAGTTTCGGTTTATAAGATGAATAAGAGAAAAAATGACAGCAAATTTAAGATTAGATATTTTCTTAAGATTCGTTCGGAAAAGCGCATTGGATGACACGAGCTAGCCATCCAACGCGTTTTTCCAAACGAATCTTAAGAAAATATCCTATCTTAAATTTACTGTCATTTCTCCTGTATTACATCTTATGAGCTGAAACTTTTCACTTTTACTAATATCGAAGTGCTCATTCTATTTCTGGCGTTCATTTTGACGGTGCCGCTTGATTTAGGAGAGCTAAGATCACGTGACCAGTTAGTGCATATGGTCTATTAGAAGAATGAAAAAGAGGAAAATGAGAATACCTCATCCATTACACCACGTGTAGCGTAGTTATTTTTTTGACTTATCACTTGTACCAAACCTTTACCAGTGTTAAACCTGTATATGATGTGACCATTAACGAGCTCAACAGACAGGAACTGAGAAGGATACTTCATGTCGTCTGTGGCGTAGAGTAGAACGCCATTGGGTGAAAGAGAACGGAAATTCATTGTAATAACGTGCCTGAAAAAATGAATGGGAATATAAGAAGAAAAGAAAACAAACTCATGGGTATCTTAAAAAGATGAGGCCGGTCAAGTATGAATTTTTTAGCGCACTTACCTCGGTACCAAAATTTCAAATCAACAACAACAACAAACACAACAACAACAACAACAAACACAACAACGAAAACAACAACAACAAGATCCAGGTAAATGGGACTAATGGATATCAAGCTTACCGACATAGACAGCAGAGCAGAGCACGACAAAGCACAACACCACCACCCAGCACCACCACAGCCCCCCCCCCACCAAGTAACAAAACAGCACAAAAGCAACAACAACAAACAGCACAACTGCCAGCAACAACAAGCAAACAACAACAAGCAACAACACAGCAACAGCAATAGCAAAATACAACAACAACAGCAACAACAACAGCAAACAACAACAGCAACAACAACAGCAACAACAACAGCAACAACAACACAACAACAGCAACAACAAGCAACAACAACAACAACCAACAGCAACAACACACAACAACAGCAACAACAACAACCAGAGCAACAGACAGCAAACAAGCAAGCAACAGCAACAACAACAGCCAGCAACAAGCAAAAACACATCAGCAACAACAACAGCAAACAACAACATTCAGCAGACTAATAACGACGACGACGACGACGACGACAACAACAACACAAGAAAGAAGACAACAAAGAGCAAAAGAACTTACTGGAGTTTCATGTAGTTTAAAACCGTTCTTGACAAGTTGAATCCCACATACATGGGTTCAGGACCGAGTTTAACCTGGTCATCGGCTTTCGATAGCGATAGTGAAGGGTGTCTATCAGCACAGGTTGGTGGTGCAGGAGGAATAGTTGGTTTTTGAGTGGGAATGACATTTCGTTCAGGACTGCATCCTGCGAAAGAGACTCCATTGGCAGTTCCAGAGAATATGTCTTGGCTCCTAACCACAGCAAATAAAATTGTAGATAATGAATATTTGTAACAACATTTTTGATAGAGTTTAAGCACGAGACGTTTTTGTCAACATGGACGTCACGTGTACATTTCTGTTCGTGCGCGCGTCGTTATCGTTGACGTTCCCGTTCTCGCTAAGTTCGGCGCGCACACGGACAAAAACGTACGCGTGACGTCCGTGTTGTCATTGTGTTTGGTTGCTTAAGCTCTCTATTATGTTTATTCATCTGTCTGCATAAAACCTGGTTCACACTACGTACGAGACGTTTTTGTCAACACGGACGTCACGCGTACGTTTTTGTTCGTACGCGCGCCGTCATAGATGAAATCTAGAACGTGAGAAAACCTCAACTGACGTTCTAGCGAGAACGGGATCTCATCTGTGACGGCGCGCGCGCGATCAAATTGTTACAAGGAACGTTCTGCGTCTAAAACAAATTGGAATTGCTGGAATTGGAACCGGCACATGAAAAGTACGGTACACGAAAAGCACGGCATCTGAAATAGGCCTTTGTCTGCGTATGACGCTTGCAATAATTCTTACGCCTCTAGTGTGAAACCAGGCTAACAAGAGAAAGATTGGCACAAGGAACATTAAGGGTTGTCCCTTTTCTATAATACCATATACAAGGAATCGAGACATACCTTTGGTTAACCTTGACGAATTTCATTCCTCCGACGAACGATTCAATTACAGGGATTTTAAAAGGAATATTGGAAGGTGATGGTAGACCACCAATGTATAACTTTCCACCATTGAGTGGCACGGGTCCAAAGGGAAGCGAGTTGGATTTTGGTTGAGAGTCCAATGTTAGTTTTAACCTGTAAAGACATATCAATCACATAAACAACGTACTGATGATAATGATAGGATAGTGTAAAAGCGATGGGTGAGGATAGTAATGATGACGTAAATTTGAACATATGACTCGTGAATATGATAAAACAGTAGTTATAATATGATACCAATGATGACTATCATTATAAAAGAATCACAGATGATGAATTATCGTTAAATAAAGTTTTGATTCGTTCGTTCATCCATCCATCCATTCAATCATCCATTCATTCATTCACCCATCCGTCCATGCATTCATCGGATCCCATTCATTTATCCATCCATCCATCAATTCATTCACTTATCTATTCAATCATTCATTCATTCATCCATCCATCCATCCATCCATCCATTCAGTCATCTATTCATTCAGCCATCCAACCATTCATCCATCCATTCACTCAATCATCCATCCATCCATTTCTTCATTTCTTTATTTAGTGCTAAACAAAGGAAATGACAACGAGGATGTTTCGAAATATAAGGATGTCTGAATTCTAGTATTCCAACACATTTTATATAAGTGTCACGATACGACTTCTAATGTAACGCAACTGTTCCTAACTTTAATTTCGAATTCTCATTGGCTCAGATGTCCATTATTGTAGCCGTGACAGTAGCCATGACTGTATCTCATAAATAATAAATAAATGATTATAAATCAAGTAAATAATCCAAGAGAAATGTACTAACCGATCACCAGTCAATTCAATGTCCACTGTATGGTAAGCTCCATCATTTAGTGTTTGTTCAGGAGTACTGTATGGTTCAAAGTCTGTGTTGGGTTTGTTGGTATTGACCAGGTAAAGGTTTCCATGGAAGAGCGCCAAATAGAAGTAGTGATTCTGTAGAAAAATAATTATAACTGTTTAAAACTAGGTACTACAGATGCATTCTCAGCACTTCAGCATGGTAAATCAAGATAGCAAATCTAATGATTAGATCCAAAAGGGAAAAAGCGGGGTAGTAGTACAGGAGTTATACTTCGCTGCTTGCTTGGATTTTTGGATAAAAAGCTGTCTTCAGAGCAGTCAAAACCATCGTTTCTAGTACCTGAGCATTTAACAATTGACCTACGAAGGTTGTTTCGATTCAATTACGAGCGAGCATCGGGATGAATTCGGAACGCAATCGTCAAATCGAACGTGTAGTTATACGCACCTTAGAACTATCACCTCCAAACAACAATACTCCACTAGGGTTCAGTGTCTTGAATCTGATTGACAGTGACGTCATATTTGTGGCTCCTGTGTTGATGGCAGCGACACTTTTGACATGGAAACGAATACACGGTTCCACCTAGGATTATTTGAAAGTCGTATAAAACCTTATGCACTTCAATCGCATATACCAATTTGCTGAACAAGCAGAATAAAACACATTTTTGAATATAATGACTGCTTCCCAATTAATCAAATATGACCCCTCCCCAACCAAAATTTGGTCCCATTCCGTTATGACCACCCCTCCCCCCTAAATAGTTGCTACTTGATAGGCGAGATAACTACTTTCCAGATATAGCCTTACATATAATGGCCAAAGTAATAAGGGACACCAATTATAATGATGTACCTTGACCATGACGCCAGTGTGTTATTACCACCCCTCCCCCTACAAAAGTGCTAATTGAGGGGAGATAACTACTCTCTCGACACAAGTACATAGTATCATTTATATAGTAGCACTTTGACTTACAACGCGAAGGCATCCACATAAATCTACTTGATCTGATTCCTCCACTAGAGAACTATTCAGATTTCTGTGCACCATGCCTAGCGCTCCATCGGATTCTGACAGGCTCACGTTAGTTATGGAACCAGCAAATTGGGTGTTGACTGGAGCGTTGAAGGAACTGCAACAAGTAGTAATTACCAAAAATTATTGAAGAAATAAAAAACGCGCGCGCCTGCTATCTGCAGATTTAGAGCACGCGGGGATTGATCAGAACGCGAGAGCAGTGTTAAGAGAAGCACGAGATGCAGCCAAATGCTTCTCAACGCTTCTTGAGTGTTCTGATCAATCCCAAGTGCTCTAAATCTGCACACAGCACAGCAGGCAAGTTTTCTATTTCTTTTATAAAATACGTTGTTTTCGAGCAAATTCAGTGTTCATTTACACTGACAAAAAAATCGAAAAGTGCGCACGCGTGTGTGTGCATATTTAGAGTTCGCAGTATACGCGTCCTTCGGCCAGTGAGAGCGCGCGGTAATTTTATAAATGTATATATATGTGTGTGCGTAGTGGTAGATGAATCATCTACGGAGCACTGACGTACCTCTTAGGATTCCTGCCTCCAAACACCAGTTTGAGACCCCGTGGAAGAGTATGTGATGCATTCAGTGTCAAACTAGCGGTATCTAATTCTTCTGCGCCTACAGCTCTGATAGTCAGCGTTGAATTTATGAGCCCACGAACTACATGTACCTCATACCAGCGGCCATCCCCATAAGAAGTCTTGTTGCTAAACAGTGTATGTACCACTGAACCATTGTTGAAGTAGAAGGCCACTTTACCAGATGTGATATAGACACCATACACATAGGCCTGCAAGTACACAAATACTATGACAATCCCTCTCGAACCTATCGCCATTATTCTGGATCGTTGCTCTTGTCAAATACTCTTATTTATAGACATCCTCGGAAACCCAGAGGTGAAATACTGTGGCTCGCTTCTTTATCCCAGAAAACTACCCATTAGAACTTGTTCGGGAAGTCGAAAATTCAATGTGGCGGCTTTCAAAGAATCCAACCAATCTGATTGGTCGATCCGCTGGGATTGACCAATCAGAAAAGAGACGAATTTCGACTTCTGGAACAAGTTCCAGGGGTTTCAATAATAGGCGGCTACCTCTTACCGCCGGTTATTTTGTGTCTTACTTAATAAATATGATTGCGGCCCTGTTTGGGACACAGACGCCTACTTCAATCACTCAGACGCTTATTCAAAAAGATAATGAAACCCCTGAAGTTCTAAGATATAACGTTCTCAGGGGTAATTTTACCCCTAGGTTTCCGAGGATAATTCATAGATGGAAGCCCGCTATCTCAATTTTCTTGGGAGTTAGAGAGAGTGGATTCTGCTGTAATTAACGGGTGCTCTAGAGCTTGAAACGCCAAGTTTTCAAAAGTAACAAGAAAAATACGGACATCAAACCTTTAACTGACCTGATCTCCTTGAACGTTCACTATGGAGGCTGATTGTTGGAATGTTCTAAACTGGAAGATCATCTGTGATGCTTGTGAGATATTGAAGGTTCCCATACTATGGATGACGTAGGTATTCGGGTTGCCATAGAAACTAGTACACGTAATGACGTCATCATATCCTGACTTGTAGGCAGAGTCCAAACTACGAGATAAGAAAAATTATTTGATATGGATATCGATATTTTTGATGTTGTATTTGTTATTCACGCTCCAAACTGCCGTGTGATTTCTAAAGAAAAAGAAAGTCAGTGAGTGCTTTGCCAGTCGTTATAACAGCGATTTTCTATAAGCACATTTCTCTACAACGACTATCTACTCGCTCCACCACCGGCGTACAAATGTCTACAAATCTCTACACTGAAAACTTCTTCACTTCCAAGGATGGCTGTCATAGACAGGCGTAATAAAATTGTGAATGAATTTCGTGAGACTTATTTATACGCATGCGCAATGAAATGAAAGCTTTTGTACAAAACACAGTGAGGTCTGGACGACCGAGAAACGAGAGGCTCTGGCCAATACAGTTATTTGGAGCACTCTGATTGGTTGACAGAACAATAGAAGGAGCGTTTGAATTTTACATTCTTCGCATATCTTGAGAATCGAGATTTCCCGGAATTATCCTAAATTATTACTTCCAGATCGATTTTCGATAAGTAAAATTGTTCAGGGTAGCCTGAACCATTGTCAGAATATAGAAAGATTGTCAGACTACTTCATGTCGAGAGGATGTGAGCAAGCGATAAGATTTAGTGCAGTTTTAATAGGAGATTTGTGGCCCGTTGGTCGTTGAAGGTCGTGCTTCGAAGAGGGCCGTTGGACTATCGATTCAAATTCACTTGACAGGCTTCAAAACGTGAAATAAATCACACAAATGACTCACATAAATATCATTCTTTACCTCTGAGTATATTTCTAAATACGGTGCATAAAAATAAGCTCTCGATCAGCAATTTTCTGTCACAGATTGAGCTTGACATGCGCAGTTAAGCCAGAACGAGAATGGCAAAGCAGAGGATGCAAGGACTAGGAGACCTTATTGAAAATTAACAAATACTTGATTGTATGGTTGGGTCTGGTCAGCCTCTAGTCAGACGCTTTGGGTATGAGACAACAATCATTGATCTTACCATTTAGAGCATGCGTATCTGTTTCCAACTACCTTCTTGGGTTGCCAAATATCTAATGGCTGTTGGTTAATCACCACGTTATCGATGCATCCATGGAAGAAACGACGTGTTTCATTCGTCTAAAAAAATAAGTATGAGTAAATGGAATGGGAAATGAGAGAATACAAGGATGGAACATGCGTCAATTACGTGAAAAATAAGTATGAATGTAATGGAAAATGAAAGCAAGGCAAGGGTGAAACAAGCTTGAATTATGTAAACAATATGAATGAATGGAATGGAAAATAAGAGCAATGCTAGGACAGAAGCAGCGTGAATTGCGTAAATTACAATCGGATAACTCGAGAAGAAAACACAGAATGAGTGAAAAAGATAAAAACATGAAATTGATGATTGGATTAACTGAATATTAATGACAAGCAAGTGGAAAAGGAGGAGGGAGAGCTAGAGTGGATGAATGTAAGAGACGTAATCGAAGAAGTGGTGACATCACCCGATAATAAGATGTCGAATAAAAGGTGGGAAGGCATGACATGATGAAAATAGGATGAAGGGATGAGGGCGTAGAATAAAAAGTACAAAAACAAATAAACGTCAGTAGGAAGCGTGGCATCATAACATGGTTGCGCAGTTGCAGAGCGGCTTGAATTAAACACAGAACGATGTTTGAATATTGTAGACCTTACCATGGCCCCATCAGGTAGACTACCAATATACATAGGACTAACGGAAGAGAAATTCGTATCTTGACGTGGCAGAATAATGTTGCTTGGGGTCTCGTACGTACGGCTATAGGTGGTACGGTAATTTGTTACCGTAAGACGAGCTCTGTTTTGAAACCTGTAATACAACATATACCATCCATTATCATAACATTATTAGCACAAACTACAATAAAGCAACACGCTTGAGTAGATCCACGACGACCTGCAACGTTGGGTACCACGTAACCCTGCATAGCCTTTGGGCGCCCCCGCAGCAAGAGGAAGACCGCTGGCCAGCGTGCCTCGACTTTAACTTCGCCTAAATTGCATTTAGCCACAAATATACCATCCATTATATAACATATTATCCATTATTATAATAACATACAGCTATTTCAGAAAAAGTTGTCAAACGAGAGGCCTATGGATAGATACAAAACTAACTTACTTTTCAACTCTGGTCTTGATTTTAAACATCAAGAAATAGAGTTCATCCCACCCCTCCACGATTCATGGTAGACCTAGAACTCACCTTGAAGCATACACTCTATACCAATTTCCTCTTATAATAGGAACCTCGTAATTTATAACTGATATGGGACCAGATCCAAGGTTGTACGTGAACTTGACAAACTCTCCAGAAACCAAGCCCAGCGATAAACTGATTTGGTTATCCTGTAGGAATAAAAGAGCGACCGAATAAGATTTTGAACATGTTAAGAGCACTTGAAAGAAAGAAAACCTGCGTGAACGCAAATTAAACTCTCGGCAAAACATTAGAGCCTATATGGTAATAAGGGGACACGGGTAAAAAACGCATTGCGCATACTCGGAAGTTTTCAATAAAACCATTGGAGGTTTAGTAAACCTTGAAAGTTAAGGCTGTCCGTGAAAAGTTAATGCTTATTTTTTCCTAAAACATTGCTTTAGTTGTTCTCATTCCCTGGTCGAATAATACACGAGAAAGTCGCATAATATACGACAGTTGAATCTACGGTACTTTTATTTGTAAACAGGAACGACAACACGAACGCGTACAAATTCCCGCCGAATTTTCGATCATGCGCAATTCTTTTTTCACCCGTGTCGTACTAAGGGTACTATTTATATAGCCGACAAGAGGACCACAACATAGGAATGTTATAGCGTACCGGTGCATTGAGTCCCTCTGCCAAATACAAAAGTGGGCCATAGATACGATCAGCTTTGAGGTCCAAAGATATATCACTGAAGGGAGTCTTCTGGGCAACACGTCCCGTGGGGGTGTACTGTAGGGAAGTGTTTCCTTGCAGTTTCAGAGCATGTTGAATCTGAAAAGCAAGTCAAAAGATTAGATATCGACAACAACAGCAGCAGCAGAAATCAAATACAAGGAAAAAAAAGCGAGAAAAATAAATAGAATGTCATGTGACCAATATGGCGACCATCACTTCACAAGCAAGGGTATTACATATGGTTACCATAGCGACCATCACGACACTAGTATGGTTACCATAACTACCATCAACCCACCTTGGCTATCTTTTCTTTAGCTAGTTTTAGTTTCTCCTGTAGCCTTTTCATGTTGGACGTCAGCTCTAAGCGTAGGTCAGCGGTTTTATTCTTTTCCGTCGAAGCTTGATTGACATTTGTAGTGACATTCTGTAGCATGGCATTGGCTCGAGATACTAGACAAATAACAAGACTATATCAAAGCAAAATCATGACTCGCTCTTTCCCCGGGATAATTCATAAACCGTCAGCGATGATCGTGTTATCCTGACAGGTTTTTTCCTAAATTCGTTGAAACTGTTTCCTGATTCCTCATTCATCTTTACAGCGAAGCATATGTTTGCAAAGATTCTTATTATCAGAATTTCAAATATATACATTCGCAGTCTGTGGAACAAATCAATAAGTCTGCCCATAAAGCACTCAAAACATTTCTCATACAAAATATTACTTTGACGGATAGTTACCTGCAGTGAAAGCGTTTGGCATTAACTCCCGCGCATGCTCAGCTGACGTATTTATGTAAGCCATTGAAGTGCTGAGTCTCTTTACTTCCTGTTGAACACTCTCGGCGTTTGTCCAGATTGAACCCGTCTGTCTGTTCACATATGCTGCATAGGACTCTGCCTTTAGTGTGTCTTGAATCACAGAATGTCGTGAAGCATGTGGTTCGGACAATTCGATGAGCTTGTTGGTTTTAGAAAGAAGAAGGTTGTAGTAGAGATCGACCTGTTTACCAATCTGAGTAGATTTTAAGAATGTTTGGTTTGCCTTGAAAACATTTGTCTGTAGTCCTTTAAAAGGAATGAATACATGTTTGAATAACTTGGCAAATGTACGAATAGGATTTAGGATTTCAATAAGATTTATAAGTGATAGCAAGTGACTGTAAAGACATAAAGGAACGAGCAAAAAGGGTCGTCACGCAACAGTACTAAGGCCCAATCCACACGGAAACGCTTTGTAAACGATTAAATATAAACGAATTAAAATGTCTCTGTCCACACGAAAACGATAGATGAGCGTTTACGAATATAGCCACTCTGAAAGGCGTTTTCAAAAATGAGCGTTTACAGTGAAAACGCCAGCGTTTTCGTGTGGACGAGACAGACGTAAACGCTCAAAAATTTAAGCGTTTACAGATCAAAACGTGTGGACAGGGACCAAAAGGGGGATCTCCGTGTGGACAGGGACTAAAAGGGGGGCATTGTGTGACGACCTTAGGGCGTCCACAGACGAGGGGAAATAGTTGTCGATAACTAGTTGTGATCAAAAACTAAAAAAAATATCGGCAACTAAAATCGCTTTGTTCCGGCTCAAATCAGTTCTGAAATAAGCCAAGTTTGTTATCGACAGCTTCTTTTTCTGTGTACTAAAAAATATCGACAAAGTCGCTTTGTTCTCAAATTCAAATGAGCCGGGTTTATTATCGACTACTTTTTTCCAACTCATGGAGTTTTCAATAACTATTCCCTAATCTGTGGAGGCCCTTAAAACCTTTCACTTACCAGCAAGGTCAATTTTTCTAGCTTTAGTTTTTTCCAAAAGATCTTCACTCCTCTTAAGACTCTCGTTAGCATTTGTATCGATGTTAGATAAAGACACCGAAAAATTGCTTAACTGAAAAAATACCAATAAATGATAAGATAATGCTGATAATGAATGATGGTTGATGATGATGATGGTTGATAAAGATGGTGGTGATGATGGTTGATGATGATGATATTGTTGTTGATGGTTGATAAAGATGGTGGTGATGATGGTTGATGATGATGAAGATGATGATGGTTGATGATGACGATGATGATGATGACGGTGAATGTTTGTTTGACTTACTATTTTCATTATCTCATCTAAAGACGCATTCACTTTCGCTGATGTTTCAAGCGACTGGTTGACAAGTCTGACTACAGATTCGTACTCCTTAATGGCGGTCACTGCTCGTTTAGCGTTGTCTTGTACACTGTCCAACTCGCTGAAGAAAGAACGAGAAACCCTTCTTAGCTTCTTGAGCTGCTGTCGAAGGATAGAAATCGGTCGGACACGGGAAGTTCCTCTTCTTCCTACCCCCTACCCCTCCCAATGCCTTCAGACAGTCACTCGTGCTCATTAAAGTCATACTCCTCCATGTGTCCCTTCATGTCTATAGTAAAGGGGTTCCAATGTCCTCATTTTGTTCATTTATTAATAGAAAAGTCTTGCCAATACGAATTACTGTGTCCCATCCATATGTCCGTATCGCAGGGGGTTCAAATTGAATTGGTTATAAAAACAAAATCCTCTACGTACCTCTTTCTCAGTTTTGCTTCAGCTGTGAGATTAGCTGCATGTTTAGTGGCATTGGTGTCAACAGTTAAGTTCGTAGAGTGAATTAAACTCTTGGTCTGTGTAACGCTAGTGTTTAGGGTCGTCAGTTTGTTTTCAAGACCCTCTTTACCATTCATTACTGTATCAGCCTCCTAAAAATGGGGGGAGAAATGGTTATTAGAAGGAAGAATGTTATTAGGTAGAATGGATGTATAATGGGAGAAATAGAATAGTTAAGGTAGGTTTGTTTTGTTTTGTTTTGTTTTGTTTTGTTTTGTTTTGTTTTGTTTTGTTTTGTTTTGTTTTGTTTTGTTTTGTTTTGTTTTGTTTTGTTTTGTTTTGTTTTGTTTTGTTTTGTTTTGTTTTGTTTTGTTTTGTTTTGTTTTGTTTTGTTTTGTTTTGTTTTGTTTTGTTTTGTTTTGTTTTGTTTTGTTTTGTTTTTTGTTGTTTGTTTTTTGTTGTTTGTTTTTGTTTGTTTGGGTTTTTTAGTTTTCTTCTCTTCTCTTTTTGTTCGTTCTTCCTCTCTTTCATTCATTCATTCATTCATTCATTCATTCATTCATTCATTCTTTCTTCCTTCCTTTCGTGAGTTTCCAAAGATCATGTCCTATGCCGAAAGTCTTCATTCTAGATTAAGTACCCACCTCATACGCACTTCGACCACCGTTGATATCTTCCCAGCCAACAGTAACCGAAGCTCTTGCGTGACTGAGCGAGCTATAGGCAGCTACAAGTGTTCTGTTTGACTGAGATATCAAATCCTACGAAAAACAAACCACTGAATAAATATATATGTTGTTGTTTGTGATAATTACTCCAAGGTAATTACAAGCTTATTTCTACAAAGGCCTTCCCCAATACTAAACCTAAGCCTAACCCCGACATATACAATTGACCTTTTCAGAGGAGATTTTTTCTTTTTTATCAAAAAATGAGTACTGTCCTACTAGTCAACCTGTCTTGATATCAGGCTAGTGTTACATTTACAAAGACTTTGGTGCGTCCACACTAGCCTGGAAAAATTGGACAACCCATCATCTTTTTCTCTGATTTTTTTTTTCACCTTAGGACAAAAGAAAAACGCCGTCCGTTTTCATGTGAACGGAAGGTCTAATCGTAGCAAAAAACACGTGTTTTTCATATTTCTCCTCGGACTAGTGTGAACGTACTGCAGTTTACTCCAAGACCGCGCGAAAATAAAACACTTCAAGCAATGTTCATAAATAGATGCAAGAACGCATACTTTGCAGAAAAATCATGAATGGATCTAGCCCCCTACTCAAACGTACTTTGGGTCATCAAGCAACACTAACCTCCCTAGTCCAGACGCTGGGCCCTCCTTCGCCGCTCCTCTTTTTTTATTTGGGCTTCCTGTGTCACGGAAAACAGGAAGCCCAAATAAAAAAAGAGGAGCGGCGAAGGAGGGCCCAGCGTCTGGACTATAATCTCCCAAACAAGAGAGATCAGAGTCGCGTGAGGACGTTTACTTAGAAGGCTAGAATGTATCCTTTAGGGAAAAATACTGCACTCTTTCCAATAATAAATATTTCTTTTCTCTTACCAAAGTTTGCTGCACTAAGAGATTAACTTCACGAGTTATCTCAGTAACTGCATCATTTTGTTTTGCCAGTGATGCAAACTCCTCCAACTTTTTAAGATAACTAGCTTGGTCATTACTGATACTGGTGTTCAAGGCATCTGCTCTCGTCTTGTGATCTGTAACATTGTCTCTTGCAAACTTTGTCAGTGAATCTTTCACGTATCGTGCTTTTGAAAGTTCAGCGTTAACCTTGGTCGTTTCGTCAATGTACATATGTCGCAATGTATTGTTTGCATTTGATAACATCATATTTGTGGAGACTTTTAATGCCTGAAGTTCACTTTCGATGTTGGAAGTGAGTGTGTTCACATCTGAAAAATTAAGATATTCAGGGTATATTGGCTTGTGAAAGTAATATTTGGAAAGGACAAACAGAGTAGAGATATTGAATGACAAATTCATAATGGTTGACATGACAAAAGGTAAGACGAAGGGAGGGAGGGAAGGAAGGAAGGAAGGAATGAAGGGAGAAAGGGGGGAGGGAAAAAGGAAGGAAAGAAGGAAGGAAAGAAGGAAGGAAAGAAGGAAGGAAAGAAGGAAGGAAAGGAAGGAAGAAAATTGACAAATACGAATAAAGAGGGTGTTTTGATTGAATTAATGCATAAAATGAAATGGATGAATGAATATGTACAATGAATGGATAGAAGAGCAGATGCAAGGACAGAAAAACGAACAGACGAACAGGTGATGAACAGATGGAAAAAGTCAAATAAGAAGTCATTACAGTCGAATTTCGCTGAATTTGTACTTACTTTTCACAAAGTTTAGGGCATCCTCTGTTTTATTCTTGATTCCTTGCACTCTTTCCAAAGCTTGTGTGGTATTCTGTTTGAGCTTGTTAGCATATGTCGACATATTTGACAACTAAACAAACATCAAAGGTTTGAGTGAGAACATTTTAACATTATCCATAATTGATCGAAAGGCTCCGTCTTAATGTAGAGGTAGTGTGTGAGAGAGTACAGTGTCCCCCAATTAGTGCGCAAGCGCTAGAAGACTTGGAAACTTAAATAAGCAGGTTTTTTTCACCGTCTCTCCTAGACTTCCATAAGTTGGTCTTTTCGTTCTTTGGGCTTCCTGTGGTGGTTGCTTACATACCGCGCGTCACTAGTTGAGCGACCCAACAGTACAAAGGACGTATGAGCAGCAAGTGATAACATCTGCGCATGTCTCCAACTTCTTTTGTCTTGGACAAATAATTTTGAAAGGATAATTTCTAAGTCTATCACCAGTTTTTGCAGAGTTAGCCCCTACAAAGTTTGCGGTCCCATAGACCTATTTTATCAAGTTTGAATGCGCGTTTGAATTTCTACATTTCGTGCTTTACGTACTCTTCGGCCAATAGTGGTGCGTGGGTTCTTTTCCGTTTCTCCAATGCACAAATTTATGCGTTAAGCGGAGAGACGCTAGACTAATTTCATACGTCGAACAGCAAGTGATAACATGACGAGTATGTGCGAACCGCTGGATGGAAGTGGCCTCAATTGCGGTTTTAACCTGGCTTAGGGCTACCTCTCTCATAAAGATAGTCGTATATAGTCTCCCCAAAGTTTTTCGGAGCATTACAGTCGAGTGCAGAAGTACGAACAGCTAGAGTAGATAGTTCGGTATGTTAGATAGCTGTTGTAAAAGGTTAATATGTTTGTACTCACACTTGACTAAGTTAAAAAAATACCAAACCAAACTTGAGTGTACCGGTGAAAGACTTACCCGTGTTTGTAACTCAGTGATACTGCTGCTTAGAGTGTTTGATTTCAAGCCATTTAAACCACCTTGTAAATCTTTTATTCTCTTGTCAAATTCCTTAATCAAACCCTTAAAACAAAGATAAATGGTCATTGTAGAGAAATGTTCTTGTAGAGAGATGGTCATTGTAGAAAGGTGGTCATTGTGGAGAGATGATCATTGTAGAGAGGTGTTTATTGTGACGAAAGAAAGAAAGAAAGAAAGAAAGAAAGAAAGAAAGAAAGAAAGAAAGAAAGAAAGAAAGAAAGAAAGAAGGAAAGAAAGAAAGAAGGAAAGAAGAAGAAGAAGGAAGGAAGGAAGGAAGGAAGGAAGGAAGGAAGGAAGGAAGGAAGGAAGGAAGGAAGGAAGGAAGGAAGGAAGGAAGGAAGGAAGGAAGGAAGGAAGGAAGGAAGGAAGGAAGGAAGGAAGGAAGGAAGGAAGGAAGGAAGGAAGGAAGGAAGGAAGGAAGGAAGGAAGGAAGGAATGGAAGGAAGGAAGGAAGGAAGGAAGGAGGAAGGAATGGAAGGAAGGATGGAGGGAAGGATGGAAGGAAGGAATGGAAGGAAGGAAGGAAGGAAGGAAGGAAGGAAGGAAGGAAGGAAGGAAGGAAGGAAGGAAGGAAGGAAGGAAGGAAGGAAGGAAGGAAGGAAGGAAGGAAGGAAGGAAGGAAGGAAGGAAGGAAGGAAGGAAGGTATGTGCATAGTACCTCGGTGGCCTTTATTCTGTCATAAACTTGATCAAGCGATTGTTTAAAAGGCCTGAGTTTTTCAACTTGCTTAGACTTCTTAAGAGATGATTCCAGTGAGAGTTGAGTTTTGTTGAGAGTTCCTTGTAGACCTAGCCTTGCACACTCAGGACAAGCTACAGAGCAAGAGACACAACAGTAAGATTGCATTACACGAAAATATCACGCAATCCATTCCCTAATCCGTCATTTTTTCCGTAGCAGTGGTGACTTTTTGTAACATCATAACTGATGATATCGATACATATTTGGCGCGCAAATACAGAACTCGTGACTTAACACGTCACGGATATTCTCACAAGTTTACGTTACTTCATTTCCTAGGATATTTTTGTCACGCAACCTAGATCACCCTCAAGAATTTCACATTTGCGTCACGCAAACAGGATTTCGATCAGCTGCTCATGATAGACTTCTGAGCCAACCCAGAGAATTCAGACTTACGTGTTGCGGAGTTACGGTTACGTTGTCGAGTTACGTTTACGCTGTAGTCGCGAACGGAAAAAAATACTCCCGCGCTATTTCGCAAACACGTCCTCGATCAACATGCTTATGACAGGCTACTGAGCCAACCCATAGAATTCAAAGTTACGTGTAGCGAAGTTACGGTTACGCTGTAGTTGCGAACGGAAAAAATACTCCCGCACCGTTTCCCCTTTACCCAGGTCGCTGCTTATGACAGGCTTGTGAGCAAACCCACAGAATTCAAAGTTATGTGTAGCGAAGTTACGGTTACGCTGTAGTTCCGAACGGAAAAAAATACTCCCGCACCGTTTCTCCTTCACCCAGGCCGCTTATTAAATAAAAGATTGCTCTGTACTGAATTATCATACTTACGATCGCAACCATCAGACGAGAAGTTAACATGCATCACCATACAACGGTCACACTGTCTTCCTGTCACGCCAGGTTTACAGTGACACTGACCCGTCACGCCATCACATGGGACAGACATATTTGAACCGGTCGCATTGCAGTTGCACGCTGAAAGATATAAGGCAATTCTCAGAAAACAGCAGAGCAACGAAGAGAAATTCTCGTTGGGATAGCTTTGGTAGGTAACACAGGTTCCCAACTAACTGGGACGTCAAATCAGCGAACAAGCATGCAAACAAGCCTAAGTCTAACCTTCCCACAATACAAACAAAACAGCAAGAGAAAAATAAGGCAAGAGAACACAGGGTTCCCAAATTTTTGGAGGAACGATAAGGCGAGGGGAATCCTCAATCTTGGGATTGGTGACACAGTGTCCCCATCGTTCTGGGATTCAGGATTACCTTTGCAAGACGCATAGGGAAGTCCATAGTAGTTCCTCTCGCAGCGATCACATTTATCTCCCAAAGCATGGGTTTTACATTCACAAATACCAGACTCATTACACTGCAGGTTGGTTGAACCAAATATGTTGCATTTGCACTCAGTACATCCAGATGAAGTGAAGTTGTAGCTTTTGTACTGAAAATAAAGCAATGGATTAGTAGGTAAATAAAGCAGGGGCGTAGCGAGGCATGAGCGAAAGGGGAGGGTGTGGGCAATATTCTTGAGACCCTTTCAACACAACAAAAATAGCTCAAAACTCACTCTGGTTACTTTTTTAATGGCAACTCTAACCGCCGCTTTTAACCTTGGACGAAGATACCAGGAAGTCCCCAGGGTGTCTGCTTACGGGGGGGTTCAACAGGTGCGGATTTAGGGGGGAGGTGTAGGGGGTGCGCACCTCCCTGAGACGACTTTTCTTCTCTATATTTTCCAAAATATCCTCTTGATGGCTTCTGATTTCTATAACGCTCCATCCCCCTTGAAGAAAATCCTGGATCCGCCCCTGTTCAACTATCTATATCTTTTCCTGCATTGATTTCTTCTTTCAAATTTCAAGCTCAGTGACTTAATCTTCTGTCGGTATCGACTGAAAACATTCACTACCAATGTTACAGACGAATCGATTGTACTTACCATACATTTGGAACAGTTTCTGGTATCAACATTGGGCTGACAAACACATTGTCCTGTTCTGTGATCACACACATTGTGTTTTGATCCAGTAGGATTACAATTACAATCTGTAGACAAAAATATATAACCTTATTTAAGTGTCCAATATCTTCAAGCTTTTGCACACTAATTGTCAAGAATTGCTGCAAGATTGAGCATTATCAATTGTTGCAAGATTGAGCATTTTCAAAGTGTTTAATGTTTGATGACAGTTTGGACTGCTTGTGAATGAAAGTAAATGATAGTTGGGATCAAAATTTTTACCAGCGACTATCATTGTCATTTGACTGTAGCTTTGCATTCTTAAACCTTGAAGACGGCAGCGCGTGTATAAAACGGAACGCTTTTCGTTGCGTAAAGGTGGTGTTACACAAGACGACTTGCAACGACAATTTTCCGCGCAACAATGTTGCCGGTAAAGTTTATCCGTTGAACATACAAAACTGAACGATTTTTAGCAAAATTTTTGCTTAGGCAACACATTGTAGTTGATTGATTTGAATTTTAAAAACTTTTAACGCAAAATTATGAATTTGACCAAGTGTTGCGCGGAAAATCGCTGTTCCGAATCGTATCGTGTAACATGACCTTAACTCGGTCGCTATTCGAAATTCGCGAACGACTTTCAAAGTACGACTTAAACTTCGGAACTTCCGAACAACCCTCGGAACCGGGTCGTCAAAAGTTGTTAAACTCGCTTAAGTTTAAACGCACAGTAATTCAAATCCATACCTGTACAGTTTTGTGATGGAGCATAGCCATACGTCTGGTTCTGACATCGTTCACAATAAAATCCTGTTGTGTTGTATTTACAGTCTTTGCATTGACCAGTAATTGTGTCACATATTTCAGTATTGTTGTTACACTGACATAATGAGCAGTTGCCTCCAGGAAGGTGTGGTTTTCCATAGTACTTCAACTGACACCTGCACAGACAAGTATAGGTACAGATGAGTATATTGAGTATTTAGAGAAAAGCAATGATAATTGCTTTGATAAGCCTAACGGCTTCAAGAGGTCTCTTTGCCATCTTTCTATTATAGATATTGTAAAAAAAAAAAAAAAAAAAGTCTTCTGTTACATTGATATTGTAAAAAAATTTTGTTGTTGTTATTGTAAACTTATATGAATGGCGAATAAATAAATTAAAAAAAAATAAAAATAATAAAAGCAATAAATGTTTTTGAAACTCTTGAGATTATATAAAACCTGTTTGAGAAGTGTTTGCCTTAAGGCGCTGTTAAACGAGGCAATTTTTTTGCAAATTGAAATGCAACGCCGTTATACACCTTGTAAAACGGAATTGGGCATGTCTCGCAATGCAACGAAAAATGTCGTTGCAAGTTGTGGAAAAATTTGAATGATCAGGTTGCAGCATGTAACATCTATCCCATGGCCTGCAATATCATTACTTTTGCAGATGGCCAATCAGAGCGCAGTTCTTCTACATCCCCGACAAACCAATCTCAGACATATCTGCTTTTATCGCAGTCCAAGAAGGAGTTGCGTTGCGAGTTATGAAGAGAGTTGCGCGCATCTGACATCTCAACAGCCACTTGCAATGCTCTGCATTTGTTATCATTGCATTGTAAGTTAAAGAAATACTTCCTCATGTAACAGGGCCTTTAGAGTTTAGCCACAGAAAGGGCAGTTCAATTCTACTAGGACCATGAGCAGTTCTAGGGAAGAGGTGCCTTAGAGAGGTTAGGTTATGTGTAACGGGAGAAAATTAAGACAAAATTGTTAAGCAAAAAATATGTTATTCTTTACTAAATTGGCAAAGGTAATTATAGATTGGCAGATTATTCATTGCGTGTCAGGTGTTCTATAGCCACATAACAAGCAGGTTAAAGTTCGCGTGATACACCTGTTACAAGTTATCAATATTCTAGTACTGATAGCCATAACTATTGTGACTTTTGATTCCAAGTGTTATGACCAGTTCTAGAGGTTACTTGTACCAGTTTCATGGATTCCTTAACTTCCTTGTATTAGCCAATAACTCTCCTTTTACGTTACCTTAGCTTTTAGTAATAATTAATGCTTGATTGTAATTGGCTTTTAGGTTGTAACGCATTGTGAATCTAGTTATTGTATATGCATATTATACCTGTACGCGTTAGGTAATACAAGTTAGGGTGGTATAGCATACCATATATAAAGAACAGAAAGAGTGTTGAGTGTGTCAGTAAGGAGTAGAAAGACCAAGGCAACTCTAAGGTAGCCTTCGGGCTCACCATCAAGAGGAGACTCACAGCCTAGCGCTGAAGATTACTACTCAGTAATTAAAGAGAATGAACAGTCATCTCTGTGCCTCGTTACTCCAAGTCTCGTACTTCTCGTAAGGGTATTTGTACGGGCCCTATTAGCCGAGCGTAGTGGTTCTACCGTATCATATTGCTACCCCAAGTTAGTACAGCAGTTGTACAACAGCGAATAGAGAACAAGATCTCAAAAGGAAGCAATTTCTTACCGTAACAGTGGAGGAAAGAACCGTGGTAATTGGAGTCGAGGGAGTCTCCCGCGGAGCAAGAAAAGAATATCAACCAGAGAGACAAAGCAAGAAGAAAAGCAACCGAAGAAAGACGAAACAAGAAAAAGACAATACGAAGAAAACGAAGAAAAAAAAGGACAATACAAAAGATCAAGAGATTAACGACGATTAGCGCGTGTACAATTACCTAAGTCGTAAACTAGGTACACGTGAAAGTGAGGGGGAGAGTATCGCGGGCAAACGAAATCCCGGCGGCTTGGGAACTAAGCTCATAGAGCGGTGTGCACGCGCTTTGAGGAAGTTCATAAAGAGCGTGTACAATCAATATCGACTTCACTGTACAACTATAGTACAATCCTCGTGGCTTTCGGCTTTGAATGTGTTCAATAAGGTATTCAATATTTCCTTCATGCAATGTTCAATCGAACGTTCAAGACAACTGTCAATCTTAGCAGGTGCCTGTCTTCTCTTTGTTTCGACGAATTATTACTTGCTTTGTCCTCTAGTGAACTGAAAAAATATGCGCTGGACGAAATAGATCCCAATAACAACGGATTCTCTTGATCCTTACTTCGCGTTTACTTTGACGCACAACTGTAGGGGCTACTCGATCCAGGAAAAATATGCCAACCTCTGGCTCAACTTCAAAATTTGAAAATATTCGTCGTTCTTCAGATAAAACAGTGTCCTCAAAATTTTCTGGTACTTTACCGTTTCTTGAACACGTAAACAATTTTGTCTACCTTGTACTTGGTCACAATTCGCTACGTCAGTTCAAGGTGTACTTTCACGTGTACCTAGTTCATATTAGTTTATTGTCTGGCATGGACAACGAGCGCTAGCCCTGTAGATATCTGTCTTGAAGTAGTAAAAATATTAAGGGGAAAAAAGTAAAAATGTCGGGTAATTATAGCTAAGTCTTACTTATCACAAAGTAGTCCTTCGTAGCCAACTGAACAGTTTGTACATTTTGGCAATCCATAGTAGTCTGTACAAAGAAATCTACATAAAAAGAATAAAAAGAGAATTGCATTGAAATGATAATCCACCCGCAAAATGACAGAATAATTGCCAAACAACTCCAACACTTTACAGGAGATATCGTGGGGGCGGGGAACAGGCTAAACAGGCTTAGTTGGTTAGTGCGCGGCCTTCTACAGCACTAGGATCATCCTAGTAGGCGAATCATCCTGCCTGCTATACATTTACTGCACTCTGTTTAGTAGGATGATCCTAGTCCCCGAAGTGAAGACACAAATTTCCATGTAAACAGAATGCAGTAAATGTTAAGCAGGTAGGATGATTCGCCTGCTAGGATGATCCTAGTGTCATGTAAACACCCCCCCCCCCCCCCCCCTAAGTGAGAGGTCCGAGTTCGATTCCCAGTGACCTCGCGCTTGTTGCGACTTCTCTTTCATCTGTTTACTTCTAATGAGCTTTACACGTAAAACGGAGCAATGATGGAGAGGGGGGATAAAGCGCGAATGGTCGGCTTTCTGGGCGACCAGCTTTACAGTGAAGGCCAATTACTGACGCTTTAACTTTTAGACAAAGCAGAACCATATAAATGGGGTATTGTTTCCATATAAATTTCATTGTATCCCAGTAATTTTCCATAATAAAGACCAAAATGCTACACTACTCGTCAACCAAATGCGTGACATACTTACGTGGTTGTTCTTGGCGCAGAACATGGACACGTCTTACAGTCACCAGGCGTGCCGTCTGTAGCGTTGCCATAGAAACCATCCAGGCAAAGCTCGCAATGATCGCCGGTAGTGTTGTGATTACAGTTCTGTGAATAGGAAAAGCAGTTCATTGTAATGACAAGGTGGATCAGAAGATGCACATGGTTGGAACAGCTCAATAGGGTGAGAAAATCACTATAACTATAAAAACATGTCGCTTCACCCACTAAGAATAAAATCTAATATGAGCCTTATTACTTGCGTAATATTAGCCTGTATTACTTACGTAGCATTGCCCAGTATTTGCATAGCAATCTAGAGTGTGGCTGTTACAGTTACATCTTGTACATTTACCAAAGAACGGGTCACCAGAGACGTTAACACGATGATGACTTGCAGCACAACGCTGTAATAATAACGAAATGTAGCGTGAGCCAAAGCTCTGCACCCAGGGTAAGTGCGCAATGGTTATTATAGCAGTGGTGGAGACCGTAGCAAAACGACTGCGCATGCGCGAGTTTTCGCGGGCTTATGTGCGTTCGCGTCTTGACCACAGGAATCCCAAGCAATATTTTTATAATTTTTATCAAAGATTTTTCCATATCATATCTTTGAGCTTAATTTTGAGCATTGGTGCAAACAGGAAAGTACCTAGTCCAAAAAGTAGACGACAGAATATACAAAAATGTCTTCAGACTGATTTTTTTGAGACTTAAATTTGGCTTCTGTGGTTTAGTTTTTGCCAGTTTCCCTCTCCTCATTTTCCACAGGAAATCCAATAGAAAGGAGTAGCCTGCGGAGGAGGCTAGTACACGGCCAAAAGTCTTCATCGGCATCGTTTCATAAGTCGCGCATGCGTGGAACATTTTGGCGCAGTGGTTGCCACTGTGGACTGTTGCGTACAGAATCATAGGACAGACAGCCTTAACATTCAAATTTGAGGCTTCTTACTTAAAAATCTATTTGTAATACTTACTTCGCATGACAAACCAGTGTATTCAGGTCCACAAGTACAATGCTCAACATCTAATGCTCGTCCTTGTGGTGTAGCACTGTCTTGTACATCGGCTACATTTACTTCACCAAAACTACATACAATAATAACTACTTTTAAAATACAAATCGAATCTAACGTTTACTATGATTGGTTGGTTGATTTATCAACATTGCAAAAATAGTATCTGCGCTGCGATTAGTTGAATTTACGCAATTCAAAAAACTACATACAATTAACAATAAGTACTTTTAGAATACAAATTGAATCTAACGTTTACTATGATTGGCTGGTTTATCAATATTGCAAAAATAGTACGTGCGCTGTGATTGGTTGAATTATGCAATTAAAATTTGTGCACACTATTATAGAAATTTTGAGGAGACTTCAGAATTGAGAAAACGATAAGCTACATTCACCAAGTGTTTCTCACACTTGGTCCGTTGTTATGGCAAAGCAAATGGAAGTATTTTACACATTTGTAATCACCTGGTCTTAGTAGTAACCATCACCACCGCTTAGTAACGAGGCAGTCACGTGAATAGCGAGTGGTTTCGCTAGTACCATCATGAAGTGTGCACGTGATACGGTGATATTTGGTGTGCTTGAATAAACCCAGGATGTCTAGAAAGAACGATAAATGTGAGTAAAGTTAAGTGTAAAGAAAGAAAAACAAAGAAACGAAGGGCATGAGTGTGTGAAGGAGGGAGAGAGGAATAGGGAGAAGGAAGGAAGGAAGGTAGGAAAGAGAGGGAGGGAGGGAAGGAAGGGATAAAAAGGAAGGAGAGAAGAAAGAAAGAAAGGAAACGGAGAGATGAAGGAAGGAAGGATAAACTGGTATTTCAAAATAAGTACATGTAAATTTGAGATTGAATTTCTCTCTTTTCAGGATACTTCAAACACAGGAAGGCAAATTCAAGACCGCAACTGATCAGACTTTGCACACTTTATGTGCTCCAATAACATGATCTTATAGGTGTAGCGGTCATTCTGGAGTTAAATTTACATGCATTCTTACCTCTTTCATAAAGACCACCCGAGTTGAAATTTCTTCTACCATTACAGATGTAAAACTCTGCTCAATCGTGATTCCATGGGAGCCCTGAAAATGTTTTTGTATTTAGTAGAAACAGGGACACACATGTAACACAAATGTAACACAAATGCCTCAGTTGTTTTCTAGAGGATTATGGATTATGGTATCACAATGCACACAGGAGTTCGTCACAGCACCCATGTAAAATTTTCCTCCAAACCTGAAAATCACTCATCAACATCCATACTTAAAATAAGATGGAAATAGAAAAATAGAGATCCTCCATTATAATGACTAACCAGACACCGCTCAAAGGGTGCTTCAATTCTCCCCCCCCACTCTCCAAGGGTGGTCCCACCCCCAACCCCAAGGGTTGTCCCATCCCCACAATGATGCTCCCATGGGCTATACGGGAATTTTTTTTACCTTGATGATAACCTTTGGACTTCCTACAGCAGTAGCAGAGGAAAGGTTGGTTATGTGTAAACACAAACGAAAGATTTCCACCATATGATGAAACCTGAAGAACAAGGGGTAATTATTATAGATAAAGATTTTGGAACACAGCGCTACAGGCACGTGGATTTGAAAACCTTTGAGATCTGAACCAAATTTGAGAAGATTCATTCTGCATAACATAGACTGTTAACAGGTATTTCTCAAAGTCCACGCCCCTTCAATTTGTTTGTGTGTTTTGTTATTTTATGCCGGAAAGCCTCATGGATACAAGCGTGTTCAGTACTTCTTCTTTTTCTTCTTTTTCCAGATTGTCCAACCTCTTTCTACAAAGAAAATGCTTATGGGGGGGGGGGGGGGGGGGGGGTAATTTACGAACGTAATCGTAAATAAACGGGTCAGATGAGCACGCCATGTGTCAAGAAATGGCTCCCATATTCGTATTTCTACACTGTAAATGTCAACATACCAAGGATCTCTGAGTCAGGTTGTTGTTAGCTCTCCATATCAACTTTTGTGCAGTGGACGAGACGTTTGCTGTGATAAGTGCAATGTTGCCACGCCCTGAAGCCTACAAAGAAAAGAAGAACATCAAATCCAGGTACGATAGCAACCCAAGTTTTACGCTAAAAGTTCTCGTAGACGCCTCAGTTGCACGAAGGTTAAATAGCACTTTATGTCAGATAAAGCCTTATCCAGTGGATAAGATGATGGCATTTTCTAATATATTTATTTAACTGGATAAGGATGTATCAAACAGATAGCGATATTCACCAGGGCCCGGTTGTACGAAGGTTGGATAAAGTTATCCACAGGATAAGAGTTATCCACTGTATAGATTTTGTATAGATTTATCCGCTGGATAGCGCTATTCACCCTTCGCACAACCGGCCCCAGTCGTGCAATGGGTCCTGACGTTTTAGTGTGCAGTTGCATGGGCCAGAGTGGCAAAGGGGGAGGGTGGGGGGTCCCACACATCAGTATCACGTAAATAGGAAAATTTTCGCTTTCACGAATTGCAGAAATAAGATGGTACATCACGCATCACGAGCTTCTAATACGAATTAACAGTCATCACGAATCACGCAGCTGATTTTGATCTTAAGAAACCATTCATTTTAACCCAGGATTAGCGTTAATTGCCCTTCGAACAACTAGGCCCTGAATAATTCTCAGGTGTTCTAGCGCCTGAGCTACTGTTCCTCTAAGATTGGTATTTATATCACCAGTTAACTTAATAAAACATTAGAACAGATCTAAGCTGTGTGTAAGTAATCTGTACCAGTTTGTATACCACAGTTACCACTCTTGGGATAATATGGAAAGTTTAATTGGTCATTGTTCTAGCAAGTCTAGCAAGTCACTGGTCAGTATCAGCTTATGACCAGGAACGTCGGTGACTTGCAAAAACCTGTATGTATGTCTGTCTGTCCGTCCGTCGTCAGTTGGTCGACCGGTTGACTGCTGGGTCAGTTTCTGAACGTGTATATGCTTATTTGGCCGGATAACAGTTTTTCCGAATATGAAGTAGGCTAACTGGCTGCTGGTTGTTTTCCGTCTTTGAAAGTGTTTACATATCTGTTTGTCTGTCTGTCTATCTATCTGTCTGTCCATTACTTACCATAACAGATCTCTCAACAGGAATAGTTTTCTTGGCATCTTCATCATACAAATCCCAGAAGCTTGACTCCAAAGAACGCTAAAGTACAAGAATAACAATCATTTCTATTTGATTTCGCTTTCTTTAATTTTAATTCTATTGATCTGTCGATTTTCCTCCCAAAGTATCAGAGCAATTATTGAAAATCTTCAAAATGAGTGGTCTTTTGTGCGTTTAATTTGTATTTAAAGCTCTCTCTTTAAGTTAGCTAAGTTATTCCAGCATGAAAAGGACTGCCAGCCATTTTAACATCCGTCGCACTTGTCGCGCGAATGTGCTTTTGCTAAAAAAACTTAGAAATATTACACAGAGTGCAATTTGGAAATATACTGGACTCCTCTCAACGGAACCAATCAGAATCAAGAACTGGACAGGTAAACAATTCCAAACTTCTTTTTATTGAGAAGCTGGAAAAGCTGGACCACAAGGAGAAAATCCGCTCTTGTCACACAACAGAGCAGTACATGAAGTTGCCCCATGCTACCCAAGACATACAATGATTAAACCATACAATACCTGGTACGTATATTTCATGATGCTACTACAGTTACTTGTGACTCCCATGCAGATACAGTCTGTACATCCCTTAGGGTTGGGCTCAAACAGGTAGAATGAACCAGGTTTGCACTGATTACAGGTCATACTCATGGAATTGTTCTAAGCAAACAAGTAAATCAAATTATTAGTACATAATTTAGTAAATGCCTGGAAACATCTAAAGCTACAGTAAGGCTAAGAATGATATTCATCAGCTAAGACAGTGGACAGAACTCCTTAACCCTTTCACTCTTCCTTCATTCTCATTCTCTCCCATTAGCGTTGCCCTATTGATTTTTAAAGTTAGAGATAAGTAAAGTTGAGGAGTGTGGACATGAGATGTCAAGAGTCAAACACTTGAAACCTCATACATTTACCACTGTTTAAGAGTTTACAGTTTACAAACAATTACTTGCTGCATCAAACAAATTTCAGATGGGAATAAGGTCACTGGTAGGCTACTCAGAAATCAACAGTTGTCATCAATAATGCCGAAAACACTATCCACATTTAATAGTGTGACTTTCACTTCTGTCTGGACATTATGTAGGATCGACAGCACCTATCACCCTATTTCTATTCAAAACGCTTGTCTGATGCAGTACATCATCATGCAAAAAGCGGCAACTCGCAGAAATATGCTGGTCCTGATCATCCAAAAATTCACTTTAACAAACTCGCTATAATACAGACAGCTCTATAAAATGGACAGTTGATGGTAGTCAAGGGTGTTTGCCCTTGACAGAGTTTGTTGTATTTCCTACCTTGCATGGACACTGCCCAGTTGCCTTGTCACACACAGGGTTAAGACTACCACTCATGTCACATCCACAGTGTGTACAACCTTGAGATGAAAAGTTCTTGAAGCCATCTTGGCATTCTGTACATTTATCGAGATGAACTCCAGGTTTACAGCTGTAGAGGGAACATAATTATCAGAGAAGATAATTTGTAGCCGATTTTCATGATGGTCAGGGTCATTTCCTTTCCTCAGTGGGGGAGGTGGAAGGAGGAAAGGGGATGACCGTTGATTGTCTGAAATCTGGCAGGTTAATTTGCTGCAAAGCAGTAAATTATCAATGTATCATACCTACAAATACCATTGGTCAGGTTACACTGTAAGGTTGCTGGAACCAGTTGTATCACAGTTGCATACCTAATAAATCAATAAAAACATTTATCAATTATTATCATTATTGATGTTCTTCAGTACGAAACTCTTTAAGTCAGCAAATAAAGAACTATCTAGTTCAGATGTCATAAAACAGGCTCCACTGATGCAGTTTAGCAGACATGCAAACATAAACATCAGGAAGGAAATGGAGAGAGAAGGAGGAATGGAAGGAGAGAAAGGATGGAAAGAAGGAAGGATTAGGAAGGAGGGAATGTCTGAAGGAAAGGAAAGGAAAGATTAGGAAGCAAGGAAGCAAGGAAGCAAGGAAGCAAGGAAGCAAGGAAGCAAGGAAGCAAGGAAGCAAGGAAGTTGTATTTTTAACCACAAGTTCATCAGAACAATAAATCTGTTTTGGAGGCCACACACTAACCAGCCAAGCCACCCAAATTTTTATAGGTTTGGTTCCTAATATAAGTGTAACATCTTACTTTACATCCAGTGGTAGAGTTCCATCCCCAGTAGGTTGCATTACACATGTCACACACTCTACCTATGGTATTTGGTGGGCATACACACTGGCCTGTCACAGTGTCACATACTTTATTGTCTGTAGTGCACCCACAAGCTGAAAGGTGAAAAAAACAATGTAATCAATGCAAGACATAGTCTCCTCTATTGCAGCCGTTTTTAGTCTCGTCATGCCAAACAAATCCTCCTTGGATTCTTGTGGCATAATGAGGCTAAAAATGGCTGCAAAGGAGACTATGCAAGACAGTGCTTGCATTGACAGGAATTACATCATGGAATAGCTGCACTATGGAGGGATTTTCTAGGCATTCACTCCCTCGGATCACCACAGATTATAATTTAAGCCTCAATGAGAAGTATTGCCCATTTGCTCAGATACTAGTCATTCACACCAAAGTTCCTGTTTCAAATCCTGCCCTACAGGGACACTATAATTCCTATTACATCTGTAAATGAAAAGGCCATCCAAATCTCCTTATTACCTGTGCAGCCAGTAGATGTGAAGTTGTAGAATCCAGGAAGACATCGGTCACACTGACGTCCAGTTACTCCTGGTTTGCATGAGCATTGGCCACCATATTTTTGCACAGACCAGATTGTTTGAGCCTATTTGGTTGCATTTACACTCTAGAGTATGGAAGACAAGAACATGAATTAAATACAGAAATTAAAAAGTTTGTAACTAATTATAATGTGCAGCCATAATGAACGTCTGTCAAGTGCTCATGTATTGAAAGGCTTGTGCAGGCTTGTAACCAGTGCATAGTTTTCACTAAGGCAGATCATTAGGTAATGCATGGCCACAAAATATAGCTTGGTTGCAATAAGAACATGAACATGAAGGACAGCCCAAGACTAAGTGAGTCTTTCCGACTTATGGGTTAAATGCACATGCATGATTTCACTAACTCTATACCTCAGTGGTGCAACCTTAGCAGATATCTCAAGATTATGGTGCATGCATAATGTGAGGTAGCCATATTGAACTAACAAGCCATCTTACCTAAAGCCTTTCCAAGATAGGCTGTTGTTATAGTAAAAACTGCCTGCTTACAAAATGTCTCCAAAGATGTCCCATTTTTAACATCATTGTTCAACACACTGCAGTTAGGTGAGAAACTTGTTCATGTCTTCTGAGCTGAGAATGTCTTCTCTCAGAGTAGTTGGTTCAGTAAAACTCTTTTGGTAAAGCAACAACTTTCTTTCCATGAAATACACCACTGTAAGTGACATTAACTTTGACTAAACCACTAAGCTGCAGTTCACCAAACTCTGTCAAGTTACGGAAACAAGGATCTGTGCAAGTGCTGAGGAATGGCTGATTTTGTGACTGAGGATGTTGCTGTAGTAACTGGTTATTGTCACAACTTGGCCTGCAATGCTTTGGTATTGTAGTAGCAAGAGTAAATAGACCAGACACTGAGTTGACTCCTTTGGTGATGTTGAAAAATGTTATCCATGGACTACCCTACATTAGAACAAGACATTTTCAGACCACTTCCATGTTAACTAAATATCACTAATCTTATCTGTTAAGGCAGCCCCAAATTTGAAATGTCCTGAAATGCATGATCAATGAGCCCTTATTGTGTGATAATGTCATTTGAGCAGTTTTCATATGAGTGTGAAACAGACGGCACCATGCCTTGACTGGTCAGTGCTGTATTTTCTATAAAAACATTGGCAATTCCTGCCGTTACCATGCCGTGCCATGACCATGCTATTTACACAGTCATATGAAATCTACTCTGTTGAGAGTAGCAAGTGCTTGAGACACCAATGAGCTTTTATCATGTAATTCCAAAAGTCACAGTACAGAAATATAATTACCAGAGCACGTCAAAATTAGTAAAACTGTGAAGTTTGAATGAAGTAACTTTCAAACTCACGAAGATATGAATTTTCTGAAATCGAAATTTTGTATGAAAACATTCGCTGGTAGGCATGCAAGAGATGCCTACCAGCAAAGGTTTTCTTACAAATTCACACTTTTCAAAAATTCATATTCTCGCGAGTTTTGGATTTAATTCCTTCAAACTTCACTGTCTTACTAATTTTAACATGCTCTTTCCAGCTATGGTAATTCTTTTTCTGTTTTACAAATTTAAAAATACCTGATAAAAGCTCATTGAGTGTGTGGAATTTTTTTTCTTTTTCGTTTTTTTGTGCGTCGACTTGTAATTTTTTCAATTTTTTAAAAATATTTGTACGGTTTTGCAGTTTTTCAGCATTAAATCCCATTCCCATTTGGTGTTCTGTTTCCCATTCCCAGTGACAAAAAATCCCCAAATCCCAGTCCCAGTACAACAAATCCCATTTCCCAGTCAAAAAAACAGGCAAATCCCAGTCCCATTTTACCCCTTCAGGACCCTCTCTGTTGAGAGCAGCAAGTGCTGGAGAACATCACACATGTGATGTAGTAGACTAGATTTTGTACCTCTGTGAAAATAGCACCACACGGTCATGGCACAGTTACAGCAGGAGTTTCGAATGTTTTTATAGACATCACAGCACTGACACAGCCATGGCATAGCCCAGTTCATTTCACACTCATACAAAATCTGCTTTATTAAAGAAGCCACGGTGTGCAATGTAATATTCAATATGACTCATATGGCTGCTAATATGGTGCAAATATGATTGTACAGTTTCAGATTTATATAAGGTACATGTAATTCCTACCTTAGAAGCTTGATCACTGCTCATAAAGTGCAAATCTGGATAATAGGCCTCATCTTTGGGTCTGATGACGGAAGTAACAAAATCATGCATCCATAATTTACACCATTTGTTCCAAGGTCCATGAAAGTGAGTACATGTATACTGATCAAATACTGGATTCTCTTTTGCAATTGAAAGATCTACTGGGGAGAACCTAGTTTTTCATCACATCACTGATGTGAAGTTCTTGTGTGGAGCCCTCAAATTGTAAGTTTTACAACTTAAATTATAAAAGAAATTCTTACTTTTCACATTGAAGTCCATTCGATATTTTCCAGACAGGGGCATTGACCAGACTGTTTGTTACAAACAGGGACCAGATGATCCACCCTTGTTACACATACAGGCTGAAATAATCACACCAAATATCATGTAAAGAGTATATCTACATTGTAGTTAAGACAACCATATAACACAGACTGGTGTATGATTGAAGGATGTATTTAAATTATTAGACTTCCCCAATTAGAGTGGGAATGTAGATAATAAATATATTCCACAGATAGGAATTAAAAAATAGGTCCTAATACCGTTCCTTGTGGTACACCAGGACAGTATATTGCATTAAATAGCAATTAAGGTAATAATATTGGCTGAAGGCCAACCAAAACAAAAGTACCAGTAATAATCATTTATTGAATAAATTTACAGCCTCAAAAATAAAGCTGTTGTTTAGTTGTTTCCAATCTCCTAGCTACCCCACCCAACCACCACCCTTGCCTTCTGGCTTTGAGTTATCTACTTTAATTTATATCCCTGTAGAGATGCATGGGTGTCCAATAATTGCAATATATACAGAGAATTAAAAAATCAAATAAGTGCATATACTCACGTTTACATCCAAACACATCATCTTGACTAAGACCATAGTATGTATCGTTGCAAGTGTCACAACGTACACCATGTACATTGAGTTTGCATGGACACTGTCCATTACCATCAGGTTCACAGATGTTAGATCTATTGACAGATCCTGCTTCATTGCAAAGACACACTATAAAAACAATGCAGACAGATTAGATTATATTTTGATTATATTTCTTGATTACCATGTTCAATATACATGTGGATCGAATTGACCTGCCATATGGATCGAATTGACCGATGGTGGATCGAATTGACCTGGATCGAGATGACTTTGGATCGAAATGACCGGCATTCATATTTTGCCACCAAACACTAATCTTTCAGGAGGACATTAATTTGCCATTGTTTGGATAATTAATTGACCATGTGTTGTGTCAGGCAAATGTTCTAACTGAAAATAGGTCAGTAAACTACAGTGAGCACAATACAATGTTCTGGCAGAGTCTTCACCACTGATGTCTGAAAATGTTTGTGTGATGACTGTACGTCTTAACATTCTGACTTGACTCTTTCATGAATCTGGCACAGTGCATTAATTGAATTATTAAGATGATAGTAAGCCAGTGACTTCTCATTACTTCTCAAAAGAAAAGGTCATCCTGCTGAAATCATCCAGCTGTGAAAACAGCTGAGCTGTTGCATGGAATTCTGGCAATAAAGATGACTTTCACTTTGACACACCCTTAGCCACTATAAAACTTACATCTGCATCACCTATTAGAAACTATAAGCTAAGGAGAACCCTGGCCTTATATATGGTGTATATGTGTCTGTCTGTACTGACATAAATACAGAATTGCAACAAGACAGGGAGTACAACGTTACATTTCTCTCTTGTGTGAATGAATGAGTATATTTACATATGCTGCCTAGTAATCGATAACATTGTGTTACCTTGGCAACCTTCTGGGTTTGATTCTGTCAAGTTATAGTAGCCTGGTTTACACCGGTCACACGTTCTACCCATTGTATTGTTCTTACAGTAGCAAGCTCCAGCAGTCTGTAAAAGAAATATATAAGATGTATGATTTACTTTGTTCTTTAATTCTGGCAGATTACATAAGCTGAATATTCACCACTTTCCATACATCGGTTCTGTGGTTACAAACAAAGCACTGAAGCGAGGCTCAACGGTACACAGAAAGGGTTATTCTAATTTGTACCCTGAAGTCTCACTTGGATGCTTTGTGTGCAACCATATATGGAAATTGGTGTATTAGCTAATAGGCCTGGCTGGTTTTCACATTAGCAACTAAATCAGAAGCAGAAGCAATTAACATGCACAATCTCAGTGCTGCATAATTTCTTGCCCAGATGAATGTGAGAAAATACAATAAACAATAAATTACTGAGTCTGCACGCATGATATGTTACTTTTGCTTCTGCTTTCACTGCTCATGAAAACCACGTTTTAATTAGAGCACAGCCTTGTTAATTAGCAACTGTGGTGGCTCAATTAGTTTGACTGCCACTGTATCAAAAGATCAAACTGCATAGCTCAGTGTAGCCTTAATGGAGAAGGTGTTGAGGGTGTACTGTCTGAGTCTCCTCTCCACTTTTCCCTCTCTCCTTCTCTCAGCAATCAGTGAATAAATACATAATTCCATACTTGTGCTTCTTTTCTTAGAAGGGAATCTGGCAGTGCATTTATTTGCATATCCACCATAGTACTAAATGGATGATAACTTACTTGATTTACTGATGGATCCCTCAAACAATCTCTGAACAATACGTCTGAGCTATTCCTTATACCCGCTACATGACAACGGCATTCTAGAGGGAAAAAAATGATGAGTCAACAAAGTGACATCCAGTGTGATTTTCTCAGGTATTTATAAACCAAGTAATGTGTACCTTCACAAACGTTGATGGCATATCTACTTCTATTTGCTGGACGATAGTAGAGAGGCTTGCATTTCTCACAGTTGATTCCTTCAGTGTTGTGCTAAAATCCAAGAAAAGTACTGATAAATTATTTGAAGAGGAAAATAAAATATTGATCTTCCTATGGTATCACATGACCATACTTTGGGTTTCCAGTGGAGAAAGCCCACAATACTTTTACATATGTACATGTATGCATGTGCATGTACACTACAAAGTAGAGTGGATTTTTTTATGACTCAGTGAAAATGGCACGGTCACGGCACAGTTACAATAGGAATTTGGAATGTTTTTATGGACATCACAGCACTGACATGGTGATGGCATTGCATGCAAAACATTTCACAATGACATACAAATCTGCTATGACTTATAAAAGTACATTATAAGCAAATGATGATGATGAAAATTACATGAACACAAAGATGACAATATAACGAAGTCAGTGATGATTGTGATGATGACAATGATGGTGATGGTGACGATGATGATGGTGACAATGATGATAATAATGGAGGTGATGGTCATACCTACCTCACAATTCTGGCAAACACCTCCACCATTGTAGTTGCCATCAACTGTCAAACTAGCATTCATGCCAGCAACAGTTTGATTGTAGACACATACAGAACTGTGATTATGACAGTTACATACTAAAAATAAACAGATTAACACATCATCATCAACATGTGCATAGACGTTTAATAGTGCATCATTAATCATTTCCAACTAAACAAGTTCTGATAAAAAGAATCCTCTATAGGTTAGTATTATAGTAATGTCTATCTTAGAGAAGAGCAATGTCTTATATTATTTAGGACACTGACTTGTTGGTAATTGCAGAATTAAAAGTTACAATGTGTTTTTCTTCCATAAAATGTCCATACACCACAAATTATAGAGTGAATTTGTAAATGTGCGTGGACTCCCAGTAACTTCTCATTTTCTTACAATACCAATTCTGTAAATTTGTTCTTCCTTTGACCCCCCCCCCCCCCCCCCCTGACCTTGGAAATCACCCATTCCCTCATTGGTTGGGTATGGATACTTTGTGGAATAACACAATAAACTATAATGATCATATTTCCTTACACTGGCAAGCTGCTGACTCATCCACCACCATTGGTCCTTTTCCACCTTGTTTCCATGGAAACTGGTTATATGCTGGACAACATTCATCACACATGAACCCACAAGTACCTGGCTGGCAATTGCACTGGTTATCACCAACTGTTTCATTGTAGTGACAACCAATACCATGACCATTGCAAGGACAATAGGCAGAGACATAGACTTCTTTAACAGCATAGTGGTACTAAATCAATAAATATATATTATGTTAGTATTAAAACAAAAATGAATCCCAATACAGTTGAATCTCCTGAAAGTGCACACCCTTGATTGTTGTCCACTTAGTTAAGTTTATAGTTCCTTTTCCTTCCTATGAAGGCAGAGACACCACAACAGAGCTTCCATGCCAATTGAAGGGTTCTCTGTGATAATGACCTAAGTGACTTTTTGATGGATGTCCAAAGATTGATTTTTTAGCATAAGCTAGCATAGGAAAGTTAATTTCATGATCATTTTATACCATTGAATAAACGTCATCAAAAAAGTCACTTAGGTTGTTTTCATAGGGAGCCCTTCAATTGACAGTGGGGCCTGTGTAGTACATAATACTGGCCAGACCACACATATCAGCAACTCCATGGCTTAGTCAGCCTCTCCTCAAATAGAGGTGTCCACTTATTTGAGGTCAAAAATGTAAGGTTTGCCAGGAGAAGGGACAGAGCATTACTGTCTGCTTATGGTACTGCAGGTTCCGTTAGTAATACACTTACCCATTGAACAGAAAGAGGATCAAATGGTTTATTCAACGTGATGAAATCAATGCGAATATTTGTGACATTTATCCAGTCCTGTGAAAAAATCAATCAGTGATTTAGCTAGGTAGGTGTGGTCAAATGGTGCCCAAAAAGACCCCCTCTTGGGAGGGAAGGGGGTGAATCATATATTAAAATGTTATTGGGGAGTGGACCCCTAGAGTCCATGCATTAATCCAATAAAAAGAATATGAGTATCACAGTGTAACATCTTTGTAAGGAAATCATTATTTCAAGAAAGAACATATAGGACTATAAAAACAGGGTTTAATGTAATTTAGGGAAGGAAGACTCTGCTGGCTGTATCAAAATGGTGGCTCAAGGACAGTGGAAAGTTATTTAAAGCATAGGGGCTAAGTCCTTGATAATGTAAAATTTGGTGGTGATAGAGCTTTCTTAACTGTATTCTTAGTAAAATGCAAGCCCACCTACACCTAGATCTACTGTCAATATATATTAGACTCATTGCATTGTGCATCAGATCAACAGATCAAGACCATGCAGATCAACAGACTTTTACAGATTTTTCACCCTTCAATTCCATATGCCAGGACATATCTAAAAGGACTATAAATTATATTGCATTAACACTTATAATAATAAGGGATTTGTATCATAAAAGTTAATCTATAAATTTTCAACTAACCACCAGCTCTTTGGATGGATTTGCAACATCACCTCGTCGAAATATAGCATTCCAGGATACCTAGACATTATTAAAAATGATTCTGAGTCATTATGTTAAAGTCTACTAAAATGTAAGTGGATCCCTTAACAGTTTTTTTATATATGCAGCCAAATATAACTTGGGAACAAGGTGCATCACTACAAATACTGTAAAGTATGAGTACCAAAAAAACCCTCCCCTGACAAGTAAACAATGACATCAATGGAAGGTACATGTAGGAGAGGAGGTTAAAATATTCCCTTATAAGCAGGGTAGAGAGTAATTTGCTTAAGGTGGCTCAGTATAATTTTAAGCATACACAACACTAGAACTTGGCCTGTGGGTGGAGGGGTGAGGAGGGAGGGGGAGGGGTTCCCAATGTGCCATCTGACTGATAGGGTATGGTTTTTCAGCTCCCAGGTCTGGAGTAGTGTATAATTTTTGGATAGCATACCATTTTGGTCAGGGGTATCCTCACTATCAGTTTCCATCATCAGCAAGCTCAAGTCAGGTACCCATAGCACACCCCTACTCCCCCTACCCCCCACCCCAACCCCTAAGTTAAGATGACTTAATTTAAGTGTAAAAAAATCCTTCTACTTACTATATCATTCTTTGCCTTTGCAGTGACATTAGGATATACCACACAAATGACATTATTAACAAATGCTGGTTTGGTTCCAAGATTTTGATCGAATTTCTCCTTACACTGGGATTTTGGTGGGGTATCAGTATTTTCACTTGAGACATAATAATGCCAAAATTTATAAGTGGCACCATTATCTGATGACCGAGAAAATGCCATCTGTACTGGTCTGTAGAACTCTTGGAAATAGATCACAATTGCATCTATGTAGTAATACTGGGAAGAAAAATTTGACGTGATTTATTTTGCAAGTACAAACACGTTACATTATATGCTATGCAGTGTGGCAATTAATTCCCAGCATGAAATCACACTTATATGTTTAAACAAGGCAGTTTACTCCACACTTCCTCCCTAGCTTCAGAATACTCTGGCTGTAAACGTTTCTCCAATTGAGAGAGAATTTAATAGCAAATGAGTTTTTTCAGTGTGAAAGCTTATTGTGTAGTTCCAGAAAATATCCATCCCCCCCACCACTGAGGGAATTTGTAAATGGACCCCTCTATACTTTGGAACTTCCCTTTTTCTTCCATACAAACTCTGTAATTTTTTCTTCCTTTGACCCTCCTCCCCTCCAGAATTTCCAACTCGCTTAACATGGTGGGGGTATGGATATTTTTTAAAACTACACATTGTATATGAAGTGACAATCCAGGCCCATCTACACAATAATATTTGGTTTACTCAGTTAAAGTAGAACCCCCAAGGTCGCAAGATGGTGGGGATTCATGGCTGAAAGTGACAGCTGGCGAAATGATCCATTTAAAAATGGTAAGATGGAAGTAGACAATACTGATCCCCTGGAGCCCAGGGTAGATTCCGTGCGATATACCAGTAAAATGGGTTGGAGATAGGGTACCCTAGTAACAGAACTGTTTCTACTAACATCCAGGTTAGACAAACGGACATATTTATTTTATTTTTATTTATTTTTATTTAGAAGCTTCCACTAGTTCAACATATCATGTTGTAACGAACGCTAAACGTTAGATTTCCATAACAACACTTTGACTGCGCAACGTCTCTCTGCGATAATTAACGCAAGCTTCGCGTAACACAAGTGAAACTGTTATTTATGATCGACTGTATAACTACAATAATAAAGCACAACCGTTCGTAAATTTTTTACTGAGAAGCTAAAATATAGCACATGACTGGTGTTTATTTTAGAATTCAAACGTATCTCCCTTTAAATGCTTAGGGCGACACAGGAGTCTCTTAGCGATTCGAATTTAGACTAAATATTTAATGCATTATCAAACCACAAACACAATTAAATTAATAAACACGAGGCCTTCGTGGTCTCGTAGTTCATCAAGAAAGTCAAAGATTACCATAAAGCTATCACAGTGCAACAAGATATAAACAAGGTAACATTGAAATGGCTTTCGAATACAGATCACAACACTCGAAAGGTTTTCGAATACTTGATCGCTTACCTTATGAATTGGCCCAGTGAAATCAATGGTAATGTTAGCTCGATTCACCATTGCAGTAGATTGCCAAAACGTATCCCGATTGCCATCTACTAGATTCGGAGGATTGTGAGACTGAGTTGGACTTGACGAGTTACATATTTTAGGCTTTCTGTTTTGTGGAAGTGTTTCCGTTTGTGATACTTGATAATACTTTTCAGCCGGCGTTCCACAAGTTTTTTCAGCTGCAACGTTCTTCTTGAGAGCAGCATTCGCCGTTGTTGTAGTTAGAGCAGCATTACAATTCGGTATAATATTAATATAAAGTGCTGAAATTGCTACAAGTAAAGCCAACGCCATCTTGTGGAGTTGACACAGATGGTATGCACGAGTAACTAGGGCTATGCGTCTTCGCTGCTAAGGAAATAGGGTTTAAACAATGACTGACGTATGCAAATTAGGTCGGGTCTCTTAAAGTTAATCTGCAAACAAAAGATTCAAGTCATTTAACACCGAATTTAAAATAACGGCATACTTACCGAATTACGTGGTCCGTTTATTAATATTTGTGATATTTTTTCTATTACTAGTTTTTTTTCCCTCCTTCTTCTTCGTCTTCAAAACGGGTGTCTGCTAATTTAAATTGCTAAATAGACGTCTGTGTTATACGTGCACGATGAAACAGTTTAGTGCATTTAGTCCTCAAAAAACTGAAAAAAGCTTTCAAAAGCACAAATATCTGGCTACCCTGCGAGCAGAGCCTCCCTTTACCTTCTCCGCGACCCTTCTTTTATTCGCGGAGAAGGTAAAGGGGACTCTGGTCACAGGGTAATATCTGGCACATTAGAGCCAGAGTTTTATTTCTCTTCCCTCCCACGAAACGTAACCCGAAACTGAATAAAACTCTGGTTCCCAGGATAATGAGGCTACCTGGATAATGGGTGTCGAGGGTTTTTATTCCTGTAATTCTTACTCTGTACAGCAGAACTTTCTTTTGCAAAAAGGGATGAATGGAAACTTTGTAACGGTTGTAACACCCTAAAAAAGGAGCTAACTTACTGACGTTTCGAGCCTTAGAGCAGATTTCGTATGAGTAAAACGAACCGTTCCGTGCCGTGACCGTGTCAGTGCCGTGATGTCTATGAAAACATTCGAAATTCTTTCCGTAACCGTGCAGTGCCGTTTTCACAGTCATACTAAATCCGCTCTAGCCCTTCGACGTTTCAGTTGTTGTTTCTTTTTCAAAAGTTTAGTGTCGTAGTTTGGGACCCCTACGCCTACCATTCACGGGGCAAGGCTGGCAACTGGGTTTACAAAATGGATTAACGAAATTTTTTGATGGGACCCTGTTCACAGGCTATCGCCGTCGACGTTGCATCTTCGGTTACGCAAGGCCAAAAATAGAGCAGGTAAAAGAGCATACGGCGAGAAAAGTGCCTCGCGTGGCAGTTTCCTCACACAGTTTCTTAACGTGTGCAGCGGGCGTTGTGAGCGTTTGCACGAACCGAAGACCTTTGCTTCCCTCGCCCTGCAAGCAGAGCCCCTCGAACTTGTTTTTCTACCGCCAGGGAAGATAGTTTCTGCTGCACGTAAGGCACGCCCCTTTTATCCAGAGTCGTGACATGGTACGTTTTTTCGCTCGTGATCCAGTTTTTTGGTCGAAAATTTTGATCCCTGATCCCAAAAGTTCTCATATTTTGATCCCTGATCCCAGTTGTGAAAATTTTGATCCCTGAATCCTGTTGATTTGGCTACTGATCCCGATCCCACGTTTGTGACCCCGATCCCATGGCTTGAGATCCCGATCCCAAGCCCGTGATCCCTGATCCCACGTACCATGTCACGACCCTGTTTTATCCCATACAGTGTTTCTCGTTTTGCTGAGCCGTAGACACGATATGAAATATAACGATCGTCTTCAACTGGTTGTTCAATGTTTTAATGATGGTCAGCTTGATAAACGATTTACACACGTATTTTTCACACTAAAAACTGCCTGCCTGTATAATCCAATGTGGTAGTTCTTGTCAAACTAGTTAAATCACGCTGGCTCGCAAAAACAGTCGCCTAACATCGTGCGTCGAAAGCCTGTGCGCGAAACGTAACTGGTTTAACGTCGCGCGATTTTAGGCGTCAGAGTTTCGCAGGCCAAAATCACTTGCGTTTTGTTCACTTTAAGGCAATAGACGCCCTAATCTGTGCTGTAAGCATTTGTTCAAGGAAAAAGGGGGAAAAGGTTTGGGATACCTGTGTTGCCAAGAGTTAACTAGACTAATGTCTTGGTTTAATTAATCTATGTACTTTAGATGTTTGTTAGTCCTCAGTAGTGGTAGGCGCGGCACCTGATTCTGACCCTTCTCGACCAGATGCTTTCTTGGTACCAGACACGATGTCATCAATACGCAGTAATAGCATAGCAGTCTATATAAGACATATGTAACGTTAGTATAGTCTGTGGACGTATTTCAGCCTACTCTAAATTGTCCCTTTCCATTTACTATCAAATTTTATATCACCTTTAACACTTTCTCAATCTTTACAATTATACCTCAGTCTAAAACCTCTTCTTTATAAGTCTTCTACGACCCCTCAGCCATCAACCTCACACTTCAAATCTCCCGGTGTCTCCCCTTTGTACAATGGCTCTCTTCATCTTCTTTAAGTCTCCTTCCATCTTCTTTAACATACCACTACGCCACTCTTCCTTCCCTTCATTTCAATTTGTCTAGCATGAACTAGAAAGGCCCGGACAAACGGCGCAAATTTTGACGTCGCGTGCAGTAGTTGCAAAAGTACGTTTGTCTTTTACTTTTGTGATATTGACGAGATTGTATACGCGCAACAAGTCGCACCGTATGAACATTTTGTAACACCGCGTGTTACATTACGAGCTCTCGTTCCTGGAAACAATGGCGCGTAATATATTTGACAAAGGTTTTTTGAATCAATAACTAATAAAGATTTTTCTATATATCGAACTTGTCTCACGCCATGTCGCAAGCAGTGGGCACACGGTACAGAGAGAGCCTTTTTCTGAGGAAATATGGTAACATTTTGCACACAATCACGTTTCTGACCATGGCCAATCTCTATCCCTCTATCCGTTCCCCCTCCCACTCTTTCCCCCTCTTTCTCCCCCAATTTTTTTACCCCCTTTCTCCCGGAAGGCTCCCTACCTCCCTCCCTCTCCTTTTCTCACTCTCTCTCCTTTCATTATTTCTAGATATTCAATTACGATGTCAACGGTATATACATACCTCAAGAGCAGTTTTATAAGTCTGGGCTTTAACAGAGTATGTATCCCATACACCCTTCTCACTCATATTCACTATTTCACCACTCTCACCATCAACACCCCATGTTGTGTTGCCTGTGGTAGCATGTTTGGCCTGTAAAGATATTATGTAGTATATTATTAACAAAAGCTGCTTAATGTGAATTCTCTTCTCTTCCTCTCTCCTCTTCTCTTTCCATACAGTAATTCATCTCCATTTGCCTTGCGTTTCCCTCTCCCCTCCTATCCATTCTCATTTCCTCTCTTCTCCTCTTCCTTCTCCTTGTTGTCTGTCCTCTCTCTACTTTTTTCCTTCCCTTCTTTCTCTCCTCTCTTCCCATCCTTCCCTACTCTTCGTGTTGTCTTTTTCCTTCCGTGAATTTTTCTTTTTTTCTCGTTCTTTTCTCCACTTTTCTAATCTCTTTTCTATGTCTCGAAATCTCTTCCTGCTTTTCTTTTATAGATGTCATGGTTCTTTCCTTTTATCGGGTTTCCCTAAAGCAATCGCTACGATCGCTGCAGAAAAATGTGTTCAGCAAGTGCAGCGATCACATGAAAACCACACAAAAGCCAGGTTTTCACTACGACGCAAGCACAAGCGCAAGCATAAGCGCAAGCACAAGGATCAAAATGTTTTGATATCTTGTGCTTGCGCTTATGCTTGCGCTTGTGCTTGCGTTCGTATTTTACTAGTGAAAACAGACAATCTTATGCTTGCGCTTGTGCTTGCGTCGCTAGTGAAAACCAGGCTTAAAATAACTTTTATTTAAGTGTCCAAGTCTTCTAGCGCTTGCGCACTAATTGGGGGACACTGTACTCTCAGACTCTCACACACTACCTCTACATTTAGTATTACTAGCTAGTGATAGCAGTTATTTCAGTGACATGTAGAAATGCTTCGATGACTGTAATCACTCAAGTCACTGAGCAGTTTTCTATGATCATATTTTTTCTCTATATTTCATCATTCTTTCTTCTTATCTAAATTTCTCAAATGCTTACCCTAAGGGCAGTAAGGGTCCTAATAGTGTTAGCACCACAATTCTGGATAAGTGTTCTTGGAATAACCTCCAGTGCTTTACCAACAGCACGATAAGGCCACTGTTGAACACCAGCAACTGACTTGGACTTTTCTGACAATGCCTAAAAATAATTACTACTATTAGACATCTGACTATTGTCAGGATAATTTAGAAAAAGAAATTAATAAAAGGTAAAGTGCTATATTTAGCGTCAGTAGTTCCTTCAGCTGAATGCTTGTCTCCCAGGAAGCCAATGGTGCACTCTATACCCTCCTTTTTCCATCAATGCACCAGTTTAAAGTGTATTTTAAGCTAATTAAAGCTACACGGAATGGAAAGAACTTGAAGCAAGTGTGAGGTGATCCAACAAAGAATTGAACTCAGATCAGACAGCCGTGCACTAACCAACTGAGCTACGCTTGCTCCTAATAGCAAATATGCAAGGGTCTACACTAGACTTTGACAGACTCAATGTTTTCCATTTGACTCCTCTAGGGAATAAGATTCTTTGTTCCAGGTGAACATTTTTGTGTGTCTTCTTAATTAAATTTTTCAGAACAAGAATCTTATTTCCCAAATTTACTGAAATGGGAAAACATTGCCGCAGGTGAAAAGTTCTTTTTATTTCTGAGGAAAAAACAAAACAGTAATGAATCTTACATGAGCAAGAGCCATCTCACAAGCACCACCACCAGGGACAAGTCTTGGGTCAGTAATGACATTACGAGCTACATTCATGGCATCGTGGAGGTTTCTCTCAATCTATTAAAGAATAAATAAATAATAGATAATTGTAAATAATTATAGATAATTATTTTAATTGACAATCCCTGAAGGGGTTTTTCAGTGACAATCACTCTACAATCACTAGCACTACATTCAATATACTCTACATACATGTACATCACTCAACTCACATGTTGATTTTTGCAGAGGGAGAATAGAATAGAATAGAATAGAATAATACCATGCGCGGATCCAGGGGAGGTGAAATGGGTGAATTTTCACCCCCCTTTTTTCTGAGTCCCAGACCTCAAACGCCTCAACCAGGCTTTGGTTCTATTACATTATTACAAAAATTCACCCCCCATTTCAAAATCCTGGATCCGCCCCTGAATACTTTATTTACAGAGGGTACACTTAATATCTAAAGATAATATACACGTGGACCTCAAATTATACAATAAACGTACATGTACATATATATAAACGTAGGAAAAAACAGAGAACCCGCAGAAAAAACCCTTGTGGCAAGGGAGAGAACAACATGTCAAACAAACTCAACTAATATGTGGCTCGAGCTGGGAATCAAACTCAGACCACGGCGGCAAAAGGGGAGCGGTGAACCACAATGCCACCCCTGCCACCCTATTGGACATAAAGTTGTAACTCACTAAACTAACTAAACTAACTAACTAAAACCAAACATTCTCTAAGAAAGGCAGTGTTATTCAGAGATTTTAAAGAAAGCACCCCAAACTTGACTTGCAAGCACTTGACAATTCAAAGTCTGTAGGGCATGAGGCACATTCAATACAGAAAAGTGTAATTTTTATACAGAAAGTAGGCAGAGCTTGAAATTAGTAATAGTTGTCATAATGTAACAACAAGCAGCACATTACTGAGTTTGTATATTTTACTTGTGTTTAAAAACAGTCTTTATTTATAGACAGAGGCCAATTTAGCTTTTGCTAATCTTCCATTGGGCCATCTTTCATCTCACACTCACTACCTCTACATTAAATATTTTGCATACAACACTCAACTCACATGTTGATTTTTGCTGAGGGAGGAAAAACTGGAGAAAAAACCCTTGTGGCATGGTAGAGAACAACACATCAAACAAACTCAACTCACATATGATCCAGCGTCCAAGCCAGGACTCGAACACCGAACCACAGCGGTGAGAGGCGAGTGGCTTCACCACTACACCACCCATGCCACCCAATGTCTATGATAGTGAGATAAAGCCTCAGGAAGTATTGCCTCAATGTGTAGAGACCCAGAAAAAAAGTAAAGTTTGATGTATATCTCTGATAATTTGATGATCATGAAATGGTATAAGATAGCAATGTAATCCTAACCTCATGCAAGATGTCTTTACTGGCTCCTCTAAGCAGAATTGTACAAGCTTTGGGATTCTTGCATTCAGTGAGAAAAGTGAAATACCTGTAAATAAATTAATAATATTGTTGTTGTTGTTTTTAAGATGACATCAAGTAGGGACCATAGATGTAAAATTGAGGTAACTATAAAGATAATTCTAGCCTTACATTAGTAGCATCAGCATGTAAGTAGCCCCCCTCCCCCCAACATAAAGCTTCCATCCAAGTCAGCTTTGAAAAATGATTTCATTTTCTATGTGTACATTAATATGAGTATTACAATGAGAGTACTTACTCATCTCCAAACTTATTGATTTCAAAAAGACCTGCTCCAGTACCAACATCATCTTCCTTTAATTCATCTGTCCTGTTCACTATAGTTGCACCACAAGCACGGGCTATCCTATTGTTATCTGTTTTCCTTACTCTACGGATGGCTGAAATGTTGGCTTTCATGAGGAAATGTTGGGCAAGATCTGTATCGTGAGAATGAAACAATGGTCAATAATATAGGACAAAAAAATACTGCTTTGATGAAGTGATTTTTCTGAAGATTTTTTAAAGTGCCTATAAAGTCTAGACAAAAATGATTTCTCTAAAAAGAACTTGGCCTCTTAAACAAAAATATTTTAAAAAGTGGGTCCTTCAATTTCTTTTGGCCAGGAAAAAGCCTTGCAAAGTTGGAGAAAAGGCAGCCACATTTTGGGCATCCTGTTGAAAAAAATTGTGAGAACTCTTGGGGAGACCCAGCATCGATGATGTATTCTAAGGAATAAAGTTAAATTTCAATGCTACAAGCTCTTAATATCCTTGTATATTGTTGCTATGCACTCTATTTAACTTCTGCTACAAATTCTACTACTTTGATATAGCTATTTAATATGCTCTTTCTTTGAGTCTAAATGCCGTGACTAGACACTTGTCCCTTAAAGTACACCACAATTTGCCTTAAACTACATCACAATATCAAAGTTTATTATTAACCAAATGAGTTTATTATTAACCAAATTCGTCCCAGCCTTCCAAAGAACACAGTTTTTAGTCTGGAGTGACAGCTTTGAATGGGCGGATACACTGGAAAAAGATTCACATCTTTGATTTTGCTTTAATTATATTTTCCCAAGATATTCAACTTTTAAAGAATGTACATTTTCGCTAGGGTTTATAGGGACTTTAATGTTTTCTATGATGACAAATATGATAATGACGGTGATGATGAAGCAAATTAAAGTTGGCAGCTATTGCCAACTAGACTTAGCTATCCTTAGCTGATATACTTTTGTTTCATTCTATTATTGATTCTTATTGATTCTGATGAAAAAACTGCAATTCCCACTTATTCAGTGCCCTACAATTTCTGCTAAACTTAGTGGTGCCTATTTATTGGCAATAATGATGACAACAATCATAATGATTAAGTATATCATACCTGAAATGCCTTTTTCTGTGATAACCAAGTCAGGTTTGACAGCAATAATATCATCACACAATTTTCGGATGTACTCCTCTTCTAATTGAAGAATTCGGCTGTTTGAAGGACAGATTTCATCTTTTAATTATTTATTAACCATTAGAAATATGGTAAATCCTTGTGTTCATAGATCATTTAGGAACACAGGATACAACACTTTGCTATAAGTGTTTACTCAGAGCAGATTTCGTATGACTGTGAAGAAGGTTATGGCACAGCATGGTTATGGCAGGAAATCTGAATGTTTTTATAAACAACATGGCAATGACAAAGTCACAGCACAACACGTTTCACACACGAAATCTACTGTATATTCTAGAGCAGTTTTTGCATGAGTGTGAAACGTATCGTGCCGTGACCGTGTCAGTGTCGTGTTGGCTATAAAAACATTCAAAGTTCCTGCCGCAACCATACCGTGACCGTGTGATGTCGTTTTCACAGTCATATGAAATCTACTTTATGTACATGTGAACAATGTCGCAATTGAAAGTAATTACATAAGGTCCACTTACTTGAAGTCCACCTCAGCTGATATTTCTAAACTAGTCTGAAATGAAAATTAACACAGTATAATTATATAATTCTCCTAAAATACCATATAGCTAACTACAAAATTACTTTTGAATTTTTCTACCTATCCAAATTAAGGATTAATTTGGACAGTTTTCATTTAGGGGTTTCTAAAGAAAAACTGAGCAATCCAAATTAATGAGTAATTTGGATAGTTCGTGTTTGACCAATGAGAATGCAAGAAAAACAATAGAAGAAAGAATTCAACCAATAGCACGGCGCGTAGCATTCATTCACATCTGATTTTGTGGAGAAAAAATGGCGGAATGTTTTGGACTGCAAATTTGCTTTTTGCACCTACTAACTTAAAGTTTTCTGGTTTAAAGTGTTAGCGAATGAGGTGAGGAAAGTATTTATTATATTTTTGTGTAGTTTTTCTGAAAAAAATGACCCATTTTGAGAGAGTTTTTGAAGTCAGTTGAAATTCAGTTGGCTTTGGCGAGTATCGTCCTCGCTGCTTGCATGAAAACACTTTCTGAATGAAATTGGTAAATGAAAATGTGCAGAAAAGTTAATCATCCAATAAAATGTATTTCATGGACCTTACAGTGTATATTTTTATTTTCAATAAGATGTTTTTTTGCATTCAAAAACTCATCATGAAAATGTTGGCCAGTTAAGCTTATATAATTAATAATTAATAGGACTCCACGCCTGTCCAATTTGAAAATAATTGAACTCAAAAAATTCCTCTGACTGCCAAATTGGACTCGGCCTACGGCCTCGTCCAATTTTGGCAGTCCTCAGAATTTTTTTCGTCCAATTATTTTCAAATTGGACAGCGTGGAGTCCTATTACATATACTAATCATCAATGTTCTTCAAAAATTTAGTAGCAGACATTTGCCAGTTGGTTGCCTCAGAAGGGTTTGACCCATCAATACAGGGCAGGGTTGGTGTTTGAGACACCTGTAATAGGTAAAACAGGGGCAGATCCGGGATTATCTTGAGGGGGTGCACCATCTTGAGGAGGGGGCACCATCATATAAATTGGAAACTGCCAAGAGGATATTTTGGAAAAATATTGAGAAAAAAGGACTCAAAGTTATCTCAGGAGGGGGTGCGCACCCCCTGCACCCCTCCTCTAAATCTGCCCCTGTAAAAATGCCTTCCTCTTTCTTGAGCGCCCAAGGAACCACAAAGATTTTAATCTATTTTCCATAAATATGAATATTAGAGCAGTTTTTGTGTGCAAAAAGTCTGTGCAGGAGCAGATTCAGTTGAGTGGTACAAGGGTGCACACCCCTCTCCTAAGTCAACTTTTGGCTCTTTCATTCTTGGTACTTTTCTCCAACATTAAAATTGACCAACCACCAAAACTGCACTGATAGATTATCAACACTAACCTGGCTCTCTCCTTTCTTGTATTCAAGAGGACAATCAAGAAGCACTATTCTGGGGTTCTCAATACGTCTAAAACATACAAACAGTATTTGAATTGATTTTAAGTTCTGAATGAAGCCTTCTAATTTAGCCTAAAACCTCACTAGGGACACAAGATGGCATGGGACGGAGATGATGCAAAGCTCATGTTCTCACTTGAAAAAGTAGTGATGTGATGCAAGCACAAATGCAAATGTAAAACAATGGAAAGTTTTGTTTTTCTTGCTTTTGCTTTTTTTTTTTTCCTTCTTTCTTTCTTTCTTGTTTGGCTTCTGTTTTACATCATTTTGTGTCACTAGTGAGAACCAGTCTTAATGGATTGTAATGTTTGTACCTTTTCATTCTGCCATGAGTGACATCTTTGTTGAGCATAACACCAGTCAAGACTCTAGAATCTTCAATGTCACCACCAGGTACCTAACGTATGCAACATACATGTACTTACTACTGCTTCCAACAGTTCATGATGGAAAATTAGAAGGACATTAAAGAACCCACACCACTATTCAGGAAGAGTAGGGCATGGAGTTGTCAATATGTGTGGTCTACTACACTACAATGCCTAAAGTAAATGATGAAGGTGTTGTGGTGTCCCTGCCAGCTAAGAAAAAGCTAAATTTACCTAATCATAAACCTAGAGGAAGGCTTGATAATATATGGTGATAATGAAAATATCATGGAAAAAAGTGAAGGTGATGGTGATAGTTATGATGATGATGATGACAATGGCTAAGTAAATATGTTTCTTATGACATAAACTATGGTGTACATTTTACTTCACCCTTCCTCTTTCCCCCTCTTGTGTTCTCTAGAGCAGATTTCATATTAGTGTGAAATGGACCACACCATGCAACGACTGCGTCAGTGCTGTATTGTCTATAAAAACATTCAAAATACCTGCCGTAACCGTGATGTGACTGTGCCGTTTTCACTCTCATACGAAATCTACTCTGTCTCGATCTCCTTACATCAATGCTCCATTTTATTTAGACACAAAGCTCAAACTACATGGATAAATAAGACAGAATACAATGACATCATTACCTTTTCAACTTTGGCATAGTTTTTAATGTCAATCTCTTTCTTGTCCCCTCTATCAATGACAACAGTATTAACAGCATCTAGAGCAATGTTACAAGCTAAGTCACCCCTGAAACATATAGAGAACAACATGTTACATAGAAAGTCTATAACTCCTGCAGAGAATCAATAATGATCTTTGTGTACATTTAAAGATGTTTAAGGTAAGATGCTAGTGACCTTCCATAAATGTATCTCACAATAATGAAGGGTTCCCTGTGAAAATGACCTAAGTGACTTTTTGATGGATGTCCAGAAATTGACTATTTTAGCATACATGTAGGAAAATTAGTTGATATCATTTTATACCATCACAAAAAAAATCAAAAATATCACTTAGGCCATTTTCACAGGGATCCCTTCCATTAAATGTTTCCAATAAATATCATGTGTATCAAGAAACAAGCCAAAGAGCACCTTTCAATATACTTTAGTTAAACACATATATTCTTACCATTTATTGATAAATTTAGTACCCACTGAACTACGAATAATCTTCAGCATTTCTTTTCTATCAGTCACATCTACTGGAACACTATGGGAAAAACAATCAACATGTTTGCAAAAACACAATTTTCTCAAAGCTATAATCACTCCATCAACCTCAGGGCCCAAGGGATTTCTCGCTTCCAGAGGGAACATTGCCTTTTAAAACTTGTTGTGGAAGTCAAAGTTTGTTATGACATTATTTTAGCTGTTGTTATAATTTTTCTTAATATACTAGATGCTTATTGGTTGACCTGATCAGGTTGACAAATCAGAAATGGGAGAAAACTTAGTTTCATAACAAGTTCTAACAGATAACATTCCCAGGGGTAGTTTATCTGGGAGTGAGGAATGAGTGACAGAATAATACCCCTTAGTTCAAGAAATCTCACCCAAAAATTGTTGCCCCCATACGTTGCCCTCCACCAAACATTTCTATACAAAAAGCACCAACTTTGGCCACCCAAAACTTTGGCACTATTCATCAAAATACCTCAAAATTTCAATTTTTGCTAACTTTGGTGTGCTCTTTTAATTATAATTTTTTGTTGTTGGATAAAAATTAAAACATCACGCAAGGGGTGAGAAAAGCTCATTGGCCAAATTTAATTTTAAGCAATTAATAATAATAATGATAATAATACTAAATTAATAATACCTTATTTCATTTTTAAGAATGTCAATCATGTCATCCATAGCAAGACGATATGCTGCAATTATTTGAGTAGGATGCATTTGTTGTTCCAAGAATGGTTCAGCACATGACATAAATTCTCCAGCTGTAACACAATAAAACTAATGTAAGTTCTAAATAGAGTGGTTTTCGTATGAGTGGGAACACTGTATGGTTATGATATGATACGGTTACAGCAGGAATTTAAGTTTAACCTTGCCTAAATTACATTTCACCTCAAATTGTTAAATATCAATGACCTTTTTTCCTTCTCCCCGCCCCTCCCCTTTCCTCTCCCTCTTAAAGAAACATGTATGAGTATACCTAGGATAATGACTGAGGTAGTTCCATCACCAACTTCTTCATCTTGTGTTCTACTGATTTCTATTAATGATTTCGCTGCAGGGTGTTGAACTTGAATCTACAGTATTTAATCAATCATTGTATCAGTTATATATATACATGTAGTATATAACACTTGTTATGTTTTGGGGTGAGTAATGTGGTCCATGGTCTTATAATTGGTAGTCTTACACAGTTATAGAAAGGACATTTAAGCATATATTTGCAGACAAGTTATCTTACAGTTTGGGAAGTGGGCTTAAAACTGGGTAAATGAAACTTATTCTGATCAACATCTTTACAACAAGAGTGACCAGAAGTGTTGAAACCTCTTATTTATTAGGGATTCCACTAGACACTTTTTTAATAAGGTTGCTTTACCCATATGAGGTGCATGTTTCAAGAAAACAATAATATTTTACACAAATGTCACTTCATTGCACAATAACAAACTTTTTGTTTATTTACCTCTCTAAGTATAGCATTACCATCATTTGTCATGACTATACCCCCCATGGGATCCATCAACATCTAAAATAACAAGTATAATGTAGCAGTTTGGTTCAATTGAGTATCAGTCTTTCATGCAAAAGGTCAGGGTTTAATTCCCAGCCAGACCAACACTTAGGTCTTTAATCAATTTTATAAAATATTATAATGCGCGCTGATTGGCTGGCTACCATGTTTATATCAGAGGACAGAGACATGGCTCGCTAAAAAAACGTCAAAAATATTTTATAAAAGCAATATAAAACGATTGCTTATGTCTCTGTACTGTGATATAAACACTCTGGAAGATGTAGAGCACTCGAAAAGCAAGAGAAACACTTGGCTACACCTCGTATTCCTAAACTTGCTTTTCTCTTGCTCTACGTCTTCCATTGTGTTTATATCACAGTACAGAGACATGCGCGCGCGTTTTATATTGCTTAAAGAAAATAAACATAATAAATTCTTATACACTCAGAAAATTCACAGTGAAAATGATTTCACACCTTAAGCATTGCTCTTGGACCAAGACATGTTCGTATCACATCTGCAATGGTCTGAAAATATGATGACAGATAATAATGGGCATTAATGGCTATTTAATGACACAATAAAAAACGTTGTCATAACAACTAAATACTAGTTAAGTTGTATGACATGAGCACAAGTACATAGTAAAAGCAACAAAGACTCAGTTAAGTACTCATTTGCAGTGCAATCCTTGTCTTGCATCCATCCCATGCCAGTAAATGCAGCATTCCAAAAAACATTCTCATGATAAGATTCAGTACACAATACAATAATCCACTGACACAAATGATTTTCTGTATGGCAATCAACACGAACTGTGCTTAAAATCGGGATATTTTCAGTGCAGTATAAAAATTCTGACACCCTGTCACACCCACCAACTACAACACCAATGCTCAACTTTACAGGTGAATATCTATCTCCGCAATGTAAAATTATCACATCAAACACGTATAAAGAACTGGTTTACAAAGTCTTTAATGACTCAGAGTGCGTACTATACTTTTATAAAAATCATTCCCAAAGAAAATGACAAACTATGAAGTTAAGACAATGTGTAAAAGAATGTCAATTTCAAACATAAATTGACCGCTGCACTAACGTTCTATCCATAGAGAAAAATCGTGATTTCAAAGGAATATATAAAGCCTTATAATTCTCGATTCTTTGTTGGCATAATTTCCTTATGATCGAGTATTAAAACCTACCTTTGCTGCCTGCACGTTGCCAAGTTGCACCTTCCTGCCCGATTCTCGTTTTGTATTTTGATCTGTACAAAAATTTACACATTTACGTAAAGTTTAACACAATAAGTCATTCAAAAAATCTTCAACGATGTGTTAGGTACTTACTTAGTACAATAACAGACATCCTGATAAGATTTAAATAAGGTTTTCACTAAATTTCAGTGCTGAAGTTTGCCGGTAAAATCCAAGATGGCTTCCGCACGTGTTTGACAGATTGGTTTAGAAAGACTGGGAACTAGTGGCCGAGAAGGGTGTGACAGACAGACAATTTGTTTATCTGGATAGAAAAGTGGGACTCCTAGTAGAAACTAGCGTCTAGATAGAGAAGCGGTGTAAGGTGATATCTAAAGGTATGGATTAGGGTTCGGATATCGTATCCCTCCCTGGCCTTCGGGCTAAGACAACTGTTTTATGCAGCACCGGGATAGCGTGGATGGGGCCGAAATCTTCATCCGTGACGTAAGTCGATTCGATGTCTCAGCCTGTAGTGTTACTGATGGTGAGTGTAGAAAGGGCGCGTGATTACACGGGTGATTTTCTAGCTCGCGCGACAAGAGCGGTGATTTGAACAGCGATTTTATTATGAGCATCCGAAATCCGACCATTTTATTAGCTATACGATTCCATCGGCAGCGCGATAAAACGCAGCTAAGTCGCAGCAAATTCGAACATGCTCGAAATTTGATGCAACTTTGCTGCGTCGTTTTTTTACCAAAAATTCTGCCGTACCCCCCTTGGGGAAAAATTATCCCACACGGTTGGGATAGCTGTAGCAATTAGTTGTAGCAGAGTTGTTTGTAAACATGGCGCATGCCGAAAAAGAAAACTAAAAAGAAAGAACAATGTACAACTGTAAAAGAAAAATTGAATAGTCGAAGTACGAGATTTTAAAACATCTTCCTCTGCATTAAACTTCACGTCAAAAGGAGAAGTACACATCTATTTTGGTTACAAACACCGATCGAAAATGCCTCGATCTGTATATAAAATGGTTGAGATGTCGCGCTAAAATCGCGGTAAAATCACCGACTGTTCACAGGCGCGATTTGCAGTTGCAATAAAATGGCCACTCTTGTCGCGCGACAAAATCGCAAGTGTAAACGGCCCTTTGCGGAGGCTTACTTACGATTACGGGGGTCTACTTAGCTTTAGCTTATATCCATGTGCGGTCGACAACGTATAGTATACGGTTCTCTTTGTGTATGTGGTTTCGTACTACCATGTAAACACCATGATATGATCTATAGACCTTTCTCCAAAATGACGGCCGAAATATATTTTCAACCTAAGAAGTAATGATCTCTAAAATACTGAACAGCATGTTTCACTTAGTAACTGTGCAAAAATTTAGAAAATTCTAATGAAAATCCGCAGAGATATGAATTTTCTAAATTGTGAAATTTTACAGAAAATATATGGCATACATTTGTCTGTAAAATTAGCAAATCTCAAAAATTCATGCATATCTCTGCGGATTTTCATTGGAACTTTCTAAATTTTTGGATAGTTAGTGAGACATACTCTTTAGTATTTCAGGGATCATTACGTCTTAGGTATTTTGGGGTAAGGTCTATATTGGTAGTTTTGTGGGAGTGACAAAAAAGTTCCAAGTGTTCACTGTTTGAGTGTCATCACTGTAATTTTGCATATGAGCGATTCTGTCTTTACGTTTTGCAAAAAGTAATTTTTGGGATCGGAAAAGACCAGTAATTTCATGCTCAGAATAATTCTTGCCATTTTCGTTTTTGGTTTTAACTATCAATAAATGGAAGAAACACGGAATTACAGATATAAGCTCTTTTCTATGGAGTACCTTTAAAGGCTTGCTATCTATGCAATCATATAATTTCAACAGCAAAGTAAATTTTTGGAGTGACTCTTTTTTGCGCGCGAATCGTGAAAGAAACCGACAGCTCTTTTTGGAGTTCCTATAAACACTTGCTATCTATGCAATCATATGATTTCAACAGCAGAGTAAAAATTTGAAGGAACTATTTTTGCGCGAAAATCGTGACCGAGGGAGCGTTGCGTGACGAGGCTAAACAAGGCTGCGAGGGAGACTATGAAGAGACCGAAAACATTAAAACCCTCCAAAAATTAAATGATGCAAAACACGGTTATTACAAACTGCTTGACATTGAAATGCTATATGTATAAGATTACGGAAGCTGCTCGAGCTTTCAGAGCAAAATAACGACGCTTAAACCGTTTAATACCTTTAATGACAGAATTTCACATGCTTAAAGTATTTTGACAAGACTTGTAGATTTTTTCGTGGAAATATCTAGTATCAAGATATTTATTTTAGTGAATATATCTAGATAAATAATAGCGCTTTATTTTGTGTTTTATATACTTTCTAATTATACATTATAGTGGATAAATTAACTTTCATAAGAAAATGTTACCTTGGTTGGGTCACTGAACAGTACCAAAAGTACCGTTTTTATCACAAGATATTCTTAATTCAATTAAAATAATTGTTTCACGTGTACCATAGCCCAAGAGGCACTTTGGAATACTAGGAGGTGTTTTAAATCTTGAATTTGGAATTTCGCTTGCACCAAAGCCCAGGGGGGCAACTTGAAAGGGTCCGGGAGGTTTCAAACCCTAGTGCACTGGCATCAGACTCCTTTAACCCTCGTTTACACCAAAGACCGGGTGGACAAGTTCTTCGTCTTCTTTGAGACCGGGTGTTTCGCTTGCACCACAGTCCAGGAGGACATTCAGACAGGGTCTTTGATGTTTCAAACCCCATCATGGCATCCGAGTCCTTCAATTCTCTCTTGCACCAAAGACCTGGTGGACATTTCATTCTTCTTGATTCGGTTAGGAAATTTCGTTTGCACCATAGTCCAGGAGGACAATTTGGAATGCTGCGAGATGTTTTATAGTCCATTGCAGTAGCATCAGATTCTGTCAAACTTCTTTTACACCAAAGACCCGGCGGACATGTTGATCTTTTCCAAGCAGACCTGGAACTTCGCTTACACCATAGTCCAGGAGGACATTCAGGAATGCTTCGAGAAGTGTCAAAACCCATTGCAGTAGCATCAGATTCTGTCAAACCTCTTTTGCACCAAAGACCCGGCGGACATCTTGATCTTTTCCAAGCAGACCTGGAACTTCGCTTGCACCATAGTCCAGGAGGACATTCAGGAATGCTTCGAGAAGTGTCAAAACCCATTGCAGTAGCATCAGATTCTGTCAAACCTCTTTTGCACCAAAGACCCGGCGGACATCTTGATCTTTTCCAAGCAGACCTGGAATTTCGTTTGCACCATAGTCCAGGAGGACAACTAGGAATGCTTCTAGAAGTCTCAAAACCCATTGAAATAGCATCAGATTCTGTCAACCCTCTTTTGCACCAAAGACCTGGAGGACAGATAATTCCATAACTCCTTTTGCGTGCTTGGCTTGTGCGCTTACACCATAATCCAGGCGGACAGCTCTTCAGACTGCGAGATGTTTTGAATCCTAACATACGAGCATCTATTTTATTCATTCCTCTTTTACACCACAAACCAGGAGGACAAACTGCGTTCAAGTCTGATAATCTTTTCGTGGCTTTATAACGGCGTTTACACCAAAGCCCGGGAGGGCAGTCCTTCATTTCGTCGGAAGATTTGAAGCCCATTTTCTTTACTCCTCTGACGCTTCGCTTACACCACAATCCTGGAGGACAATCAAGTGATTCTTCTTTGAGTTTTGTTTCACGAACTGGTTTCTTCATTATAATTTTCCTATGATTTAGAGAGTCTGCTTTCAAACTTGACAGTTTTGGGAAAGCCTCCATTTTCTTCCCACAGAACAAACGCCCAGCTATACAGTTCTCATATTCGAAAAGTTCGGGATTTTTGTGTTTTTGATCAAACGTTCTTTTGGCGTCGCAGTCGATTTCACCTGTTTTGCACCCTGAGTGGATTCTCTCGTTTTCTTGTGAAGTTTTTTGGGATTGTATCAGAGTTCTTTTAGTGTCACACCTTTCACCTTGGTGACATTTTGGCCCCTCTGCCATTTGTTCATCTTCTAGGCATCTCTTTTGAAGACAACGAGCTTTCTTCACTGCTGATTTTTTCACTGGTGTTCTTACACAAGGTCCACCGTTGCGGCAATCAGAAATCCTATGCAAAACATTCTCTTTTTCTTCGTTTTCTTTCAGACATTTTCCTTGATGGCATTCTTTACGGTGATTCTCTAATGAAGAATGATGTTTTTCTTTATGGCCAACTTTGTATGCTGATAAACAAGCTGAGAAATGGCAAAGACCCAAAACAACAAGAATTGAAATGGCTGTCTTAGTTATTCGTAACATTTGCAAGAGCTAGACTATTCGCGGCCTTGTATTAATTGTCTTTTGTCCTCCTTTCCCCCAAGCGATCTACTCCTGACTCATTCCTTTGGTTCTCAGAAGTAACTAGTTAGGCGCAACCAGTTTTAATCTGTCCGTCTTGCGTGGGTTCGCATTGACAGGTCCTGTCTCTCTGTCGAATCTCCAGGGTGTCTCTTGGTAATATAGTAATCAGTCGATTTCCGGCAGTGGATAATTGCTTTTGTTTTTAAAGCCAGGTGTCTTTTCTTAGGCGCATCGCCTACCTGTCTTTAATTGACTCACCTTAGCACTTCCTTATAGAGATGATAATCTTTATTGACGGCTACATTGAAGCCTGAAACTTGAGTCAGTATTGAGTCCTCAAGCTGTTCAAACTAGAAAATCGAATCATTGAAAATGGAATCTTAATCTCTTCCATTGGGGCGTTTTCTTTTGTTCCCAGTAATTCACTTAATTTTTCCCATTTGTCACCTGATCTTAAATTGTTAGCTTTTGTAGTATGACTGTTTGCCGTTTTCCTTGATGCTTGGAAATTTGTATTAACTTTAAACGTTCTTATTGACATAATAAGAGAGTTTGCCCGCAGACTTAACAAAATTATCACCTGTTCTCAACTAAATATTTGTAGTTTTTTTGTATCTTGGTTAATCGTCTAAAGAGCTCAATTACGACCTTTAATCTAATTCTTCAAAGCGCAGGAATTAGTCAATGACTATTCTCCTAATCTTGAGTTACTTTATTGTATCGCTCATAACCGTATTGTAAAATGTTCTTGTCTGTCAATTCTAGAGCCAGACTAACTCAATTTATTTTATTATATGAGTTCAAAACATCTTTACTTGGTCAACAGGATCTGTGTTCCCGTTTGCTGTCGGCTTTTTCTGATGTGGGCTTTCATAAGCCCGTAAAATAAATGTGATTACTTAACTTGGACAAATGTAACGGAGCAAACTTATATTGCGTGCAATAATTCCATTTTTGATTATAGCCTTCAAATTAAATCTCTCCGGAAAATGTCTTAATGCCACTTTTTTTTTCAAAATCCTAAGGCGATTTCCTTTAGTTATTCTTCCTACAAGGTTACTCAGGAATTGTGAAATATTGTTAAGCTGGATTAGGCTGTAAGTTCTCAAGTTAGTCCTCGGTGGTGAACTTCCATGATGAATGGATGCGATGTGGCAGTTCGTCCTCTACTCAATCCAAAGCCTTTCGTTCAAAATGAAGTGGTTTTTTCCATTGTTTTTAAAGCAATGAGAAAACAACTGAATAGAAGAAGAAAACGTTTTCTCGTTTAGGATATAAATTAGGGTTTCAACAATGAAAATGTTAGACAATTGAACAATTCTTACCATGAAAATGAATAGTTATGAAAGTTTAATTACCGTTGACGTGAGGAATGCTGTCCAGATGGGGTTAAGAATTTGTAAGTGTAACAATTATTTTCTGGGAATATTATTTTATCATTTAAGAGCAAAACTGAGTAAAAACATTTTGTTTTGATATGCCTCTAGCTAATCGAAATAATGCAGTTTGTTACAATGTGACGTTTGACGCGCTTTGTGATAAATTATTCATAAATTGCGGTCCGTTTTCTTAAGCATAAAATCACTTAGAATTAGTTCAAAAACAAACAAACAACACGTAATTGTGTTCTTCAAAAAATCGAAAATCTAAAAGAACCACGAGCAGTCAAGTTGTGGAATAGAAAACTGCAAGACCTTCCTATCTCAAGAATCGCCTTCTTTTGAGAGGTCAAAACATGGAAAAGTTTTCCTGTCTTTAGCAAAATAAAAACACCAACACCAACCTAAACTATTGATTGATTTTGGAAAATCGCCTCGAGGTACATCTTATTTAATTGAACGTTCACCAAAAACAATACTTTAGTTGAAACCAATAGTACTTCTTAGGTCAGCTGCCTGGAGAGAACTTAAATTAGTTAATTCAGATCATTTTGTCAGCTCAAATTAACGGTTTGTCAAAGACAACCCCATAGCTTGACAAACATCAATAGGCCCTCATCCACGTCGTCAATCTTACATCTGTTTTCGTCAGAGAGGGTGCAAATCCACGTTGGAATAACGTGCTAGCAGTTAAACAATTGTAATTTAGAGTTCATTGAAATCCAAAGGAGCACCAACTGGGAGAGAATGATTAAAGTAATATCGAGAAAATTAAAAAGTTTAATTTTGTTAAAATTTGTTAAGCTCATCTCACCAGCTGAATCTTGCCTTTCGGGTTTTTTATTTAAAAATAAAAGATGTAATGTTTAATTTTGTTTGTTATATTTAAAAGTGTTTTCTCTTATGTGTTTAAGGTTTGTGTGGGACGATGTTATGGTCTACTTGTGTTCCAATGAACTAACTCACTCTAAATATTTTACAAAGATGTTCATGTCTTGGAGTTATTTTCCTACAAAAAATTGATGCATGTAGCACTAGTACTAGCTAGCTGGCGTCTTTGTCAGTTGTTCAGAGAGTTTTTCACCACAAGAGAAAATGATTCGAGTTGACAACAGCCTTATTGCGAGGATTAAGGACCAGCGATAGTTGTCCATCTGAAAATGATATCGACGGCGAGAGAGTTAATTTAATTAATTGAATGTCAAACAAATGAAAGAAATGAAAATAATTAGAAAAATGAAAGAAAAACAGCTGGTAGGAAATTGAATGAAAGGGAACATGGGGAATAATATTACAATGATTCAGTATATTATCATGAATAATTCAAGTGGCTGAATTTCCTCTTTCTTAGCTTTCCTTCCTTTCCTTCTTCCTTCCTTCCTTCCTTCCTTCCTTCCTTCCTTCCTTCCTTCCTTCCTTCCTTCCTTCCTTCCTTCCTTCCTTCCTTCCTTCCTTCCTTCCTTCCTTCCTTCCTTCCTTTCTTCTTTCGTCTTTCCTTCCTTTCTATTAGATGAAAAGTCATTAGAATCCTCACTTTGTACGTACAAATTTACATTAGTTTGAAACCTCGTCATTCTTGCATGTGACAATTTGTTTTTAATCCTCCAAACGGCTAGAAAAAACGGCAACAACATCCTTTTCCAATGTTAAAGGTAAAGGTAAACTTTATTTAGACAGAGTGGCCCATTCAGCTACACAGCTAACATCGTCCAACATTTCTATTCGGTTTAGTGATCAATGGACCATATGTTGGATTCGTTTGAACGCCTTCATCCAACAACGATGGACGCGCGCAAGCGTACTTGTGTCTTCGTACTGAAACTTTAGAGATTTGGCTTACTCAGTTTTTGTCATTTTGCATCGAGATAAAATCATTTTCGCTACAAAATAAAACAAAACTGTCACCATGAATCAAAGTGTATGGAAATTGTGAATTAAAGAATGGCTCCAGGCATTACATCGCATGGTTAACTGAAAGCACACTATACTATCGTACATTGCTATTTCATGTATGGAAATAAAGGTTCTCGATCAAAAGAAGCTCAATCGAACTGCGCTACACTTTCGATCGTTGACTACACGGTCATATTCTATGGTTGGTTTGATCTTTGAAAAATATCAAAACTGAAACTGAAAATATCAAAGCTGAAACTGCTTTTGCCGCTTTAGATTTTCTGTATTATAAAACAAGCGTCAAATGTTAGCTAACAAATGTTAGTTTCGTTTGAACTGCCAACAATGTTAGACCAACACTATTGGATGATGTTGGGTTTAATTTACACAGAACTTTACAAAATCTCATATACTTTGAAGATTATATTTGTTTTGTAAAACGACCGTTTATTCGTGTCTACATTGAACGGATACAGTCAGACAATTGTCTATTAGTCATCTGTAGATCCATACATAGTGAAATCACAGTAAAACGGAGCACTGATAGAGAGAGGGGAGTAACTATAGTACGCCTGTTCACCCTCAAGTTCACGAATGGCTTGATTATGATGGACTTCCCTCAGTACAATAAGGCCCTTTTAGTTATCTTTTCCTTACTGAATAAACTGAACAGTTTCAGTGTTGTTCTTTTTCACACACAAAAACAAGGGTTTTATTGACGAGTAAACACGAAAGTACAACTGTACAAAGATCAGAAATTACGTAAAATTGGACAATTTTATTAACTATAGTATATTTGATCATGTTGGTTTGCTAACTAGAACAGCTAGTTGGTAATAGAGCTTCTGGTTCACGTTCAAAACGGAAGAAAACGGTGTCTCTCATTTGCCTGTAAAAACTAAGAAAATATATGTCAATGATAATCAGCTGATCAAATTATTTTTAGTTGCCGTCGCGTCGCATCAGGTAAATAGTATTGAACGATTTCCTATCATTGATAGCTACTATTTCGCGTACCTTCTAAAGAATAAAGTTGGCTTTTATATTACGTCATGCGTGGTCGATCATTCAAAAAATATGACGCTAAAGTGGACTCAAAAAAGAAAGGAACGGAACAGCTTTCTCGTATGAACTACATTCCGCTACTCATAAATCTACCCTAAAATGACGCAGTTACGTGGACAAGCCAGGTCATTCCAAAAATATATTGACTGGATTGAACGAAATAAACTCATTCATCTGTTCAAATGGGTATTACGTTCGGTTAAATAATGACTCAAGCTTTGAGTGTAAGACGAAGACTGAGAAAAACGGGTTTTTTTTCTGGTGAAATCCAGTAATATCCGCGTCCCATATAAATCTATATCCTAAAATACATGGTAACTTTCTTACTTACAAGACGGGCCATTCAAGGAAATATTTTAACCGAATGAATAAAAGATACTATAAATCAGTTTTCAAACAAAGGAGATGACTGAAATGCAGCTTTCTTTCAAAAAGAAAAATAGATAAATAGAATCTACGCGCGCTTGATGACGTGTTACCTTGCATTTGAACTGCACTGCTCCCACCCAATCAGAATCGAGAATATTTTTCATGTGGATTGCTCACCTTTCAAACCTCCGGATCCCCAAAATAGCCTAACCCGGCCACCTTCTAAATTCTGAGAAGGCCTTAAAATGCTATCTGATGGATAGCTAAAACTAAAACTAAAATAAAACACTTCATTAATTCTTGAAAGCGATTCACTACCCTCAAGAAGTTACTCTCTTGGGCGCCAAAAAAGACTTACACTTAAATAAACTTCCTAAATGTTCAAAGCCTAGTCTGACTCAAGTACTTCCAGAAATTATCCGCACTTGAACTTAATTAGACGACGATGTGGTTTAGAGTCGTTTTCGTATGAGCGGGAAACTTACCGCGCCGTACCGTGACCGTGTCAGTGCCGTAATGTCTATAAAAACATTCGAAATCGGCCGTATCGTATCGTAACCGTACAGTGTTCCCACTCATACGAAAACGACTCTAGTGCAGATTTCGTATGAGTGTGAAAAGGACCGCGCCGTGCCGTGACCGTGTCAGTGCCCTGTTTCCTATCAAAACATTCGAAAATTCTGCCGTAACCGCGCTGCGACCGTGCCGCGGCCTTTTCATACTCATACGAAATCTGCACTAGTAACAAGTGAAAGTTGAGCATTCAATTGATACCCTCTATTATAATAGAACTACGTGGACTTTTCTTCAAAGCTATAACGAAGTACAAACGAAAGGATAAAAATGTGTATCAGGTAGTATATTTTGACTCCACTGACGGGGAGGTAAGAACATTTTGGAGTGTGCATGAAGCATGCTCCCTAAGACCCGAGAGCTATTTCTCGAAAGTTCCGATACCTTTACGGGAACGTTAATTCAGTTTACGGGAAAAATTACGAGATATCGCGGCATGCACTCATAAACGTTTCTGTAATTAATACCATATAAATTGAAATTAATGTGCGCTTGGAGAAACACCCGTAAACTTTATCAGGTAAGTTACAACTGTAATGGGCCCGTAAAGTTATCGAGTCGTTCGACAAACGGGCGTTAGACCAAAATGTGATTTGCTCCTACCCTAATTCCGACCAAACCAAGACCAAACAGTGCTTATGGTTACAGAGGTGACAACCTAATACGGGGATTCTAATTTGTCTTACCTCTTTTTCACTCGAGCGTTTGGCTCACTAATAAACTAGATTTTGTGTGTGTGTGTGTGGAAAATAAAGGTGTGCCTTTTAATTGTCATAAAATGGTCCGCTGGTCCTGATTACCCAGAAATTTACCATTGTCCTTGAGTTGTCCTTGTTTGAAAGCTTGAATACAAATGCATTCAAACCACTGAAACTGCATGTATGGGTGAACTTTTTTTAGAAGATTTTCTTAAGATTCGTTTGGAAAAACGCGCTGGATGGCAAGCTCGTGCATGCCATCCAACGCGTTTTCCCGAACGAATCTTGAAAATATTTCACCTTAAATTTGCTGTCATTTTTTCTCTCATTCATCTTATAAACTGAAACTTTGCATTTAAACTAATATCGAGGTGCTCTTTGTATTTTTGGAGTTCATTTTGACGGTGCTGTTTGATTTAGGGGAGATAGGGTCACGTGACCTGTTAGGGCATATCGCCTATTAACTTGTTTATTGACCAGATTTAGTGATTATAAAATAGTTGTTCCATAGATAGACAGCTGTCTTTCACGAATCATAAAGAAATATCTAACGACAAAAACAAGCACCACTACTTGACGTCATCACACGAAACCCAATGCATTTCAGTAAAAAAATATAATTTTTCATTGGCTTCACTGTTTATCTATTTACATTTAAGTTCGATTTTCAAACTCTGCACCCTTATCTACATAAAAAAGTCACGATGTACATGTCTTCTGACAGCCCCTTTAACCAGCGGCGGATCCAGGGGGGTGTCGGCCGTGTGCAGAGGATCGCGGTGCACCGAGGCCACCAAGGCTGGAATTCTAGCCTTGGGTTTCTTCTTGTACGAGAAATTTGACATTCTCGTATACAGGCACTAAGACGTTTTTTCACGTGGTAATCCGTGGTACTGGTCGCGGATACGAGCCGTTTTTGCATGATGGTGAAAACGGTACGGTTACGGCACGGTATGGCACGAGCGCGGCGGTAACTTCAAAACATTTTATAGCCACAGAAAAGCGCGCCCAACTTCACACTCATACGAAAACTGTTGTAGTCAATACTTCCAATCAGAATTATAGGCAGTGAAAATTGTAATTAACCACTCTCCAAACTTATTTGAAATCTGCTTTAATACTGGGTGAATATCAAACTACATTTTAGATTAAAGACAGACAGACAGTTGTTTATTTGCACTCTTTTTTGTACATTTTTTAAAATTATAAATAAATTTTTTTGCAAAATTAAGCATCACGTAAACGGCAGAGAGGAACACGTGACCCACGCATTTTGCGGCTGGCGTTGCGCGTTTGGCACTCAAAAGAAAGAGCGGCTTTTCACGTTTGCGGCAAACGGAAAATGATCCATCCTCGCGTTGAAACAGCAACGCCAGACGCGAAAAAAGCAGGTCACGTAATCCGCTCTGCAGTATGCCGTTTCCCGTTACGTGATGCTTAATCTCTCTATTAACGAAACGTAACGCAACGCAAAGCTCATGCAAACAGGGTAATAAACTTGGTGCCAACGTTGTGCACTTAAAGGGCGACGACGATCAAAATCGGTTAAAATTGGAATTGGATTATTCCTGGTTTAAGTAACTCAATGACGACAATAAATGCATATGAAGAACTACTTTCCCTAAAATTCTGCATTAAGGTACGGTAATACGAGCAACAAAATTACTCAACTTGTATCGCAACATTGCTGCGAAGCGAGTTGAAGAGCGATGCTGCCCGTTTTACCACCCGAAAACAAACTTGTCTCGCAACAAAATAGTTTGTTGCAGGTTGAGAAATTATGTTGCAGAAAGTAGAAGGTCGTTCTACTTCTTGCAACAAAATTTTAAGATGTTGCTCGTATTACCACCTCGGCTCAACTTGTGTTGCAGCAAATGATTTTAGGGGCCAATGAGAATACAGGATTCTCTCAACCTGCAACAAATAATTTTGTTGCGAGACAAGTTTGTTCTCGGGTGGTAAAACGGGCAGCATCGCTCTTCAACTCGCTTCGCAGCAATGTTGCGAGACAAGTTGAGTGATTTTGTTGCTCGTATTACCGTACCTTTATAAGCTCATTATCACCGAGAAATTTGGCTTTAAAAGCCAAGAGAACAATAGGTTTGAGTAAATGACGTCATTTGCATACAATTCAGATGCTAATATCCTTGATGATTTTGATCTCTCTCTTTTGAAAATAAATAAAATATGTTGCTGTGTGATTATAGGAGCCATATAGCTAAGTTCAACCGAGTTTCAAGTCATTTTCAAATTTCATCGTCGTCCCACTTTAAGATGACTTTCCTTAGGACTCTGAAAAATAGGGTTAACTGCTCTCAAAGATGTTGGTTTAAAAGTGCTGTGAAATACAGATACAGATACATACACCATTTCTGGACAGAGTATGCGTTACGATTAACCCTATATATCCCCCCCGTAAGTCTCTATGACCAACTCTAACTTCCCCCACAAAGATGTTGCTATGAACCCCAATACCCTCCCCCACAAGTCGACAATCCTTTCCTTTTTTTCCCCCTCTTTTTTTTCCTTTTTCTTTTACTTGTCTATCTACTGACTTTAGCTTTAGAGACTCTATACATACAAGTGTTTTTGTGTTCTAAGAATTGATAGATATTCAGTAATAAGTTACAATACAAGAATAATGGTTACAATTCGATTAGCTGAGCAACGGCCGGCGACGACGCAGTTGCTGTGGCAACAGAGTTGTCAGGTGGTTTATCAGTGCGATTATCGTGGATGGGTGATCGAAGTGCATCATGGGATCCTAAATAAAAAAATTCAAAGAAATAGAATATACAATTTGCACCTAATTCACGCTTTGTGGAACGGGTCGAGGGTTACAGAACTGGAAGTACCACAATGTCACGTAAAAGCAAACGAAAGGAGGAACTGAAAAGAAAACTGGGAACCCTTCACCCTTCTTCACTGATTAAGATGTAATTGAGATACGAATACTTACTTTGGGTTGGTTTGTCATGGTAGGGAGTACCTTGGACTAGGAAAGAAGTGTCTATACTTTCATCTAAAGTAAAAATAAACAGAAAATGATTGAACGGATGGATGGAGTAAATAGATAGATAAATGAATGAAATTAATAAGTGAACGCACGAAAAACTTATGATCGAACGAATGAACTTGATTACGATGCTATTGTGAAACAGTCTGTACATCGATCAACATTTGTATGTGCTCCTGTATTTGTTTACGTTTACGTTTAATACCATACAACGCTTTCGCATCAACTAAAGTATATACATTTATTTCAAAAAACGTTGTGGTTCAGAGCAACAAACGTCAAGCCAAGACCGAAATGAATGCTGGTTTTGTTTGTAATGTATTCAAATCAGACTCGTTTCTATTGAACTAATTACAAAATGTGAGCATTTTCAAGTCTTTGTTAGTATACCGCACTCAATTCTTTTGATAACAAGTCTGATTTGAATACATTATAATTATTAGCAGCACAAAAACCAGCATTCATTTCGGGCTTGCCTTGACGCTTGTTGCCTTGAACCGTGACAACGTTTTCTAAATAAGTGTAGATCTCATATATCTATAGTATATATATTTTGTCTACTGCAAAATTGAGGACTTACTTAAGAAGTTGTCGTAACTAAGTCTTCTATCACCAGATAACATCAAACCTATGGTGAAATATTAGAAAGAAGGCTTACCGTAAGCGATTTCGTGCCAGGCAGAGTTAAGGCGCGGAAATGCGGGCAAACTCGTGCAACATTTCGCGCAACATTGTTGCGTTGATGTTGCGTTGCAAGCTGCAGAGCAAATGTGTAACAAATTTTCCTTGTTGCACAAAGTAGAAGTGGTGGTAATACGAGCAACATTTGCTCTGCAACTTGCAACGCAACAATATTGCGCGAAATGTTGCACGATTTTGTTGCCCGTATTTCCGCGCTTTTAGATACAGAACGATCAATTTTCAGACGAAACGATTTTCATGTCGTCCTCATTAGAAAATACTTTGAAATTGAATTCTTGTCCTGGTCTCCATGGAAACGTCTAATCCGAAAATCATGTGAAACTCGCCCGAGATGGACTCGAAATCTAAATTAGATTACGAGTTTGTCATTTTTTCTTCTATATTTTATTTTTATTTCAGTGCCTGTACTAGGGAGGTTCCTATACATGTATATATGAACATGTTTCCTTATCCTTTCAGGTACAGGTACAGGAGAGCATGATCTCCGCGCCCTTATAAAAACCTTTGGCAGTTGAATGTCACCCGCATTTGGAAAGTTCTTTGAACTCGCCCTGAACCCCTTTGGTTATTTCGTGCTCCGCCGGCTCGCCATGGTAGTGAATGCAATTAAGGTATCAGTTTATTTACTCGGTAATTCTAGGCTGCTATACACCAAGTTAGCCTGTACCCTTTAGTAACGCCGGCTGTTAAATATAGCTCTAAAGATAGCCCCAGTCTTCCCACTTATTTTATTTAAGTTCAATAATACTAACCTTTAGGAGTCGTTCCATTAGACGTCAACCAAACCATTTTATCATCATTTCTTAAAGAGCTCGATATTGGGAAAGGTCCCGCATTCCAATGGTGCGCCGATGGGACTGATGCAGTCCCCCCTCCATTAAGTCCCCTATCAGGTGTTCCTCTGGAAGGGGTTTCGTACGTTGAAGATAACCCACCAGGGGATATGAACATATTAGGATCCATAGGTGACCCAGGATAGTTCAAGGTAAAGACGACATTAGATTGATTCTCTTTTCTTGGAGATTCTTGTAGAAATCTTTCACTTAGCTCTGAGGTTGGAGTTGAGTTGTTTGATTTGTCACTGACGAGATTATCAGGTGAGCCTCTGCTGCTTATTGTTAGGGGTGTCAAAAGTGCCCCCTCTGTACCCCTGTAAGGTTCTAAATTGACCTGAGTATTGGCTCCTGGAGTCACCTGTGAAACAAGTGAGTAGAAATTTAAATAAAACGGAGAAAATAAGAATTGTGTTGTTTTAGTATGACTGACAAACTCAAGGTACATCGTGAAATGTCAATAGAGGGGTAAGCATTTAAGATGATGAGTTTCCAATGAAACAACTTTCTAATTTTACTAAATGAAAAGACATAATAAATTGGTAACGAAAGCAATATATAGTCTGTGAACCCTAGAAAAACTGCAATAATTCTTGATTAAGGTACTTGGAATGGCAAAAGTGGGTGTCATTTAGACAAGAATTATTACAATGGTGTCCAATTTGTGACAAAAATCATTTAATACCAAACCGTCATATCCCACCCAGTTGACGACCATATTTGAATTTCATACCTGCTGTCCTCTTTGTGCTTCTTGTATCTGGTCCAGACGATCTGCTTGTATTGTTTCCATGGAAATGCCATCGTTTTCATCAGGCAGCTCACTCTGTGAGTCAGGAAGATTAGAGGTACTAACTCTAGGGGATAAGTACTTAAAATCGTAACTTTGGGCTTCCTTTATCTTCTTCAATCTATTCATGAGATCCGATTCTTTCATCTCTTTGAAAGAAGGAGTACTTTCAGTTGCACTAACTGAGGGTTGGAAGGCAGCATCCGTTGGGTTTAGACATTTACCTTCATCATCTCTAATATCCAGAGTGCCAAATGGTGATCTTTTGGGCTCCGAGTTTTCGCCACTAGATCCATCATCGGACAAATTCAGGCTCTCATTTACAACAGTTGGTTCCAAAAGATCAATCTGAGGGCCAAGGAAACTGTTACTTAGTCGGTCTTTACCATCAGACATGGTCTTGGTGCTGGGAAAAGGTGAACTGAGGATATCATGAGCAGGTATTCTTGTACTGTTCTTTTCTTGGTTTAGAGATAATTTAACCTCAAATGCTCTGCTTAAATCGAACGAAGTATCAAATCCGTCATCTTTGTGTTTTTCAGCCAAAGATCCGGTGCCTGCTGCTTCGGAGGTTGTGGGAGTGAAGTTGATTAAGGTATCTAGATTGGGTGTTCCTCTAGGTTCAGTACTTGGACCTCTTTTGAAAGCAGCAGGAGTAAAGTTGATTAAAGTATCCACTTTGGGTGTTCCTCTAGGTTCAGTACCATGACCTCTTTCTTGGCTCCTCCAATTACTCAAAGGAGTCAACCCATTTTCTACCCCTTCTATACTTCTGCTAGTGTGAGACAGTGGAGTTACAAAAGAAAAGGGTGTCAACAGATCGACTTCGTCTTGCTTAAATGTATCATCTTCGTTAAAAGCCTTTGGAGTTTCAAAAGCAAATGGAGGTAAAAGTGGTTGGTTCTGATGAGAACTGAGATCACTTGGAGGCCTTGGTTGAGAGGGATGGCCATCCCTTACATGTAAGTGAGGATTTTGCTCTTCAGGTGATGAAAAAAGTACTGTTCGTACAGTCTTGGCTGAAGGAGGTTCTTTTGCTTGATTTAGAATGGTCTCAAATAGCCCACCTGAGTTCGATGTCTTTGCAGGAGAACTTTGCTGCTGAGATGTATTTGGATACTTTTCATCTTTGTCTAAATCATGAACACCGCCAACTGCAGTACGATCTGTTATAATAATAGAAACTAGGTAATGATGCTGACTTTTGACGATGATAACAATGATGATGAGGATGACAATGATGATGAGGATGACAATGAGGTGACTTTCTCTTTCTTACCCTTCTGATTAAACAAATGCATTTTCATAGGGTGCTTCTTTGACAATTACTATGGATAACTTAATTTTCTCTATTTCAACGAAATCCATCATTCCCCTAGTTGAACCACATGACACAATATTTTTGTGGAAGTTTAATTTTACAGATAAGCGATTTTTTGCATTTTAAAGGAACTAATTTTTCAATTGGAAAAGATACTAAGAAACGCTTTGGAAAGACAACAAGAAAAGACAATATAAAACTAAGATTGATCTTTGAGATTGTCAGCTTTAACTAGAAAAAAATGGATGGAAGAAATACAGATCTCAGTGGTGCACCTTGCTATCTATGCAATCATATAATTTTACAAAAATGCCAAAAATATTGTGGCACATGGTGGTAAAAAAGGAGTATATAGTTGAATCCTACCATCTTTTATGTTGTGTTTGATAGTTGAACTGAGACAAAAGCATATCTTACCATGATAATCCTTTTTAGGTGCAGGAGTACGTGCTATTAGATCATGTGATACAAATGCTGTCTGATCTAGAAAGCAAAAAATAATCATAAAATTTATTTGAATACCTTCTACTTGGAACTTTCTGGTGGGAAATACAATAAGAAATCATGACGGCACATTAAGCATAACCCCAATTTGACAAAAATCTTTTGAATTTTTTTATTCAGATCCATCAATACATTTATGCTTTTGAATCTTTTTTGTGTAGTCTCTCTGTCCTACAGAAGTGCTGAGGGGACTTCATACTTCAGACTTCAGAGATAGTTATGTCTGGAGTCTGACGTCTGAAGTGCACTATGGGACTTCAGACTTCAGACTTCAGAGATAGTTATGTCTGAAGTCTGAAGTCCCCTCAGCGCTTCCATACTGTCCAATATTAGGCAGATTTACCAAACTTGATGCAATGTGAGAAAAAGTGACATGACAAAAATATCATATTCATTCACGAGCCCATGTTCTGCATGCCATAGACGACTTTCAAAAATGGCGGCCTAGTACACGAGAACGAGGCCACAAAGGCCTTCAAGAAAAGAATTATAGAAGTTACTTCAGCTGTTTTCATGGACAGCCATTCATTTCTCAGTAACTTTAGTATTATCAAGAGAAAATCAAAGAATTACTTAATTACCTAAGGCTTCCATTGGATTATCAACTGCTTGTGGCTGGAGAAAGAAATTAAATTTACTAAGAATCAGTGCAATAAAAATTGACTTTGAATTTATTGTATATGGTGTTTTATCTTGATGATATCATTATGGTCAGAGAGTACCTTAGGTGTACTGGACCTAGATGACTGAGATGAACTGCCTGAATCTGGCTTATCTAAAGACAGTGTACCAATAATCTGGAAAGAAAAGATGTAAGTAAAAATATATTCATAAATAGTGTGATAAATATCTGGTGGTGTGAGAGCCAGGGGAGGGGTAAGGGGTGGGGAAAATTTTTGCCTTCTGAATGTCATGAAATTAACATGTCAACATATCGCTTAGGATGATGCCTATTGGATGACATAGGTCACAAGGGGATATATAGATATATATAGTAGTCAAACAACGTGACTATGTCACACAATGGGCCGGAAATGGCCTTGGCTCAGACTCACCTCACCATCAGACTTGTCAATTACATGTAACTATAATTTATTGCATTATTTCAATAAATAGCACTTAAATATTACTTCAGTTATTGGTGATGACAGTTATGGTGTTATCAAAGAAGCTATACAACTGCTACATGTATTTCCATTATATTGTGCTACATACACTTTTTTTGTCATACCACAATATATTGTTTCTAACATTTGAACTACACTGGCATTGGTAAATGAGGTTTTTGATGGGTTGTTTGTAGGTTAAAATGGAGTACAGTACCAATTCTTTACTTGCCAGGAAAGGAGCACAGCTTAGACTTTCTCTAATTCTAATAGAAGATGGAAGGACAATACCAGGCTGTACTTTGTCTCAACATTTTAATTGGTGAACACTTAGCATGGCACAGAATGAACACTTTTATAGCCCTGTGAAATTTACTCCCATGATTGAAGCAGAAGTGGTAATCTGCATGTGCATATTCTAATTCAAATAGAAGAAGGGAAGGCAATGCTGTGTCCCAACATTTTGATTTTTTGAGCACTTAGCATGGACACTTTTAAGGCCAATTTACATGGTGCAACTTTTGCCTACAACTGTTGCATGCAACTTGCTTATGACATATTTTAGCACCTATTTACATGTGCACAACTTTGCATGCAATAGTTGCAGGCAAGTTGTAGGCTTGATTTACATGATGCAATTTGTGTTGTATGTATGTTGCAGTTGTAGGCAAAAGTTGCACTGTGTAAATCGACCTTTACAGTACTGTAAAAACTACTCATGATGGAAGAGGTAATCTGTATTTAGAGCAGACTGTTTTTGTATGACTGGGAAAACAGCATGGTCATTGCACAGCATGGTTACACCAGAAATTTCAAATGTTTCCATACACTTTATAGAATTGACACGGTCATGGCACTCCACAGCTTGTTTCCCACATTGCTCTTTACCTGATTAGCAACATTAGCTGTCGCAGATACTTTCCCACTTTTGTGCACAACTTTACGAGGTTCTGTTCTGACAACCTTAGTTCTTTGATCTAAAGCCAAAGGACTTATTACTTCATTCTTTCTTGCTGTAGACACTTGCTTTTGTGCAGAGGAAGACATTCCTTTCTTGGTTAATGTCTTGTGGATTTTTTGTTCTCTAGCTTTGATAACTTTATGCTGGTTTCTTGTAATACCAGACGGGATGTGTTTGGGTTTAGGAATTTGAGATGGTTGGTCCACTTTTTGACTTCTGGCGCTATTCCTATATAGCCAATCCATGTAGATAAATAGAGATAGTTAATAAATAGATAAATAAGAGAAAAAATTCCTACAGATGTTTTAATGCAGATATACATTTTGGAAAAATAATTGCAAAAGGGAAAGATGCCATTTTTTAAGGCCAGAAAACCTAACTATTTAATATCAGTTAATATTTTGTGAGAATTACTACTAATAATGCTACCCCAGGCACCAAGTTTAATATCATTACAACACTATAAAAGGAGACCATGCAGGAATGACATGACTCATGACTTCTAATGAAATTAGAAGTTCTCTAGGCTCTATGAATTCTAAAGGTGAAGCATAACCGTGTTCAGAGACCACTTACATAATGTATGCTTGTCTGATAATTTTACCATGTCTAAATAAAGTTTTATCTGTTTGTCTGTCTGTCTGTCTGTATTGTTAATGACTGGATTTCATACATTTGGGATATATTTTTCTTACTTGTCATTTATTTGTTGGCTTGGCTTAGACAACTGAACTTTTTGAGCTGAAATTATAATAATGCAATGGAAATTATATAACAATAATAAATTATTATTTAGGATTTGGTTTAATCATTTGAGTACTGCATATACCTGGCGGTTTTCTTCCTCTTAGAGACTCAGACCAAGCATTTACAACTTCTGGTGTAGAAACTAAAAAAATAGACCAATACAAGTATATTATTGCTAGTTAATGCTAGGGGGTACAAGGCACAAAACAAACAAATCAGTCCAGCATACACTGTCTAATAACCTAATGAACCTAGCCTCATTAATTAAAGTAATGATTTGGATTCAATGTGTCATCATTTACTTTAATTTGTTTTTGTATTCAACAAGGTTGTATTGATGAGATGATGTATTGTAGCAAGGTAAGAAAGAAAGTGGGGTAGCGCCAAACCAAGGTTAACATCAATGGTTTTCTTTAGACTTAACCTGGGTTAGTGCAAACCTGCTTTCAAACAACTGGGCCCAGTTAAAAAAAGAAGAATTGCTTAGCTATGTCAAAGTGAGGCTAATGATGAATCTGAATATGATTAGTAGCATATGTATCTAGATGTACACTTTCCACTAACATGACAACACGATCTAGTAGCTCCTCTTTCTTTTCTTAAACATAAAAGAAATTACCTCCAGCTGGAGTTCTTTTTAAAGACTCCTGAAAAGATGTTATTCTTTGACTAGCTGGTGTCTCTGCAGCAGTGAAGGGTACTGGAGGTGTTGCTGGTAATAGACCCAAACCGAGATTCTGGAAAATAGCCAATAATGACATTAGTTTTACAAGAGAGCATCACACATCATTTGAAGTCTATTACACCTTTTTTCAATAAACTTTGTCAGTATCAAGCCTAAGTGACTCATCCAAAAGGGAGTATGGGAAGAGATTATTTAAGTTATAAAATCACAAAAATCCCACATGATTACTCTGACCTCATACCCTAAAGAACTTCACTTACTGATGCTAAAGTCAATACCAAAGCAGAAAGGAAGTGAAGTTTTGCTACTATCCATACTCCTTTTCGGTCTAGTCGCATGGGCTTGAGAGCTCTCATATAATAATGTATATAGACTGAGTCAGAGATCAAGGGTTGTCCAATACTCTGACAAATTTATGCATAGCATTGTATCGTGTTATATCACCATAACTATAGTTATTAACAATACATTCTAGAACAGCACAATACAACACAATGCATTACAATACTGACAATGCTATGCATAAATTTGTCAGAGAGTATTGGATAAGACAGTATGCAGAGATCCACTAACTCTATACAATGGCCATGCACCTCTCCACAATGGCCAGAATTTTGCACCTTTGCAAAAGGTCTGATCCATGTATTTACACTATAATAAAACTGGCTCTATATAGAGGGTTCATTAAGCTTTTAAACTGGAAGGCATTCTGGCTATGACACACCAGAGGCAAAACCAGAGGAGTTGGTTTAAATTTCTTGAGACTGCCCAGCAAAACCCAACAAAGTCATGTTCACAGCCAGTTAATTTGCCAACTGCCCAGCCCTTGGTGAACCCACTGTCTGTACAGCATCCACCTTTTCAAAATATTCAATGAATTCTGTATTATATGTATTTTACAGCCAAAATCGTTGCATCACGACCAGCAAATTATAAATTTTGTTTTGATTTTGGGGTTTCTGAGCTGTCAATCAGTTTGGGGGTGGAGCTTTTTTCAAATCAACCAATCACTGAACGACTTCGTGAAAGCTCTGCCCCCAAGAATGATGGACGGATCAGAAAAGACCAAAATCTTACTGACGTTGGAGGTCGCGATGCAACAATTTTCACAGTAAAAGTTCTTACAAATGATATGTGTGGTGGTGATGATGCAGTTCCATCAAGTTTAGTCATATCTTGATAAATTCTACTCTTGAGATCTTCAACTGATTGTATCAGCTCTGGTATAGTTTCTTTGGTTAATGTGGACCTTGACAGAAATAAAATGGCATTATTATTGATTGTTGTCCAAATACTACATTGTATATTTTGGTACTAGATAAAGCTTTGGGAGGAGTGTCAATACAGTGGAACCCAACAATCAGCTACCTACTATTATGGCCATATCACACTTAATTTCTTGTAAAAACTACCACATTAATATGACCACTCTATTTCTACAATCAGTCAAACTACCACATAGCTGAAATTAATTAAAAGTAATTGTGTAGAATAGCATACAAAATCAACTGTTGTCAGTAAACTGACAGTTCACCTATGTACTGTCACCTGACAGTTGACTGACAATAAGTTGAAACTATCAGGCAATTGATAGGCAAATGTCAGACAACAGTCACTCAACAGGTTCACCTTTGTCGTCTGACAGTTTTATATCAGCCACCCAACAGGTGACTATGTACACTGTTAGATACACAATTACCTAGCTGGCATGCGCCCCTCAGAGAGGTAGCCATGACAACCATAACCACTGTTCACTTCCTGGTATACATTACACAAACCATTCAATTAACCTACCTTAGACTTTCCACACTTGATAAGAGTGCTTGATGAGTATGGATATCATTTTTAATTTTAGGAGAACTTTCATCAAAACTTGGCACTGATTCTGGAAAGAAAACAATGTGTAAAACTTCAACTGTAGATGTAATTAACAAAAACAGCTCTAATCAATGCCAGACTCACCTAGCTGAATCTTTTCCTTCATTAGAGCTAGTGACAGATTCCATAACTGTACCAAACTGTTCAACATTAAAATCAATGCACAATTAAGAATTTATAAGCCCTTTTTTTATTTTTGCATATTTTTGGAGTATCCATTATTAATTTAAGATTTTATTTTATCAAAAGTAATTGCATTTGGTAAGCTGACATACCTGAGTAAATTTAATTTACCACCAATGTATGTGTTACCAATCCTTTTCTAAAGTGATAGACAGAAAGTTGTGTTAAAAATTTGCTATATGTTTAAAGGGTACCTCTAAAAATGGCTTAAGTGACCTCTATGAATTTATCTAGTTTGCAGATTTCCAGTTTCCTTAGGGAAGTCTGATGATACCATTTTGGATGATACCTGGTTTAAGAAAACTTGAAAACATTGTCAGGGAAGTCACAGCCATTTTATGAACATCTCTGTTTTAAAAATTCATATGCAGCTACTATCGTCTTTTTTACATTTATATTTTGTCAAGCTTTTAGACAACCCGTCCATCAACAAGGCTAAGAATTGCCTACGTATCAAGACCTCCTTAATTTATCTCTTCATTATTTTGTTTAAGCTGTGAGAAAGTCTGTGTTATGTTGTACACTACCGTATATCAGCATTTTGACAGGTTAATATTGGCACATTATCAATCAAAATGCATGACACACAGCATAGACTTTTTCACAGTCATATGATATAACTGTATCTGTAAGGAAGGCCCATAACCTTGCGCACTGACACACTCAGTTTGCTCAAATTCATCATTACCAAAATCATCATCACCATCACCATGATCAACATCATCATATCAATCTCAGTAGAAGTTTGAACAATCTGCACAAATGTCCCTTTATATGGCTGAGTTCAAGATGTGTGGACATGAAAACTCAACTGGCGATCTACATGTACCCTGTGAGCAGTGAGATTTTTATCCCTCTCAGTGAGAGCTTGAAGGAAAAATCCCTCTGCAAGAATCCTGTAGAATTCCATTTCAACATCCACCAGACATCCAGTTATGGATAATCCAATAAGCAACCAGTTATGATTCAGGTATACAGTCATGTAAACTGCTGTTTTGAATCTTCAATAAAGTAATCTTCCATTTGGCTGCATTAAATGACAAATTTTATCTTTGCAGCCCTCACACTTTTTACAAAGTACCAGCTTCTACTAAGAACCACATCACTGTCATCATCATCACAGTTGTCACTATCACTACAATTTTTATAATCAAAACTACAAGCCATGTAAATGTACCATATGAATGTCTCTTTCAAACTTCCCGCAATAATAGATCAGGAATCTATAAAGAAAATAATAAATAAACCTTATTAGCAATATGCCTAAAGTATATATATGTACTAGTATTAATTTTACGCAGGTTTGTTCTGACCTCCCAGTTATATTATGGCACTACCTATCCATAATACAAACAATGCTTTGAGATGGACAGGTATAGGAGGAGGGCCAGGGATAATAGATTTAATAGTTTTGTGGGGTTAATCAAGTGCCGACACTACAAACATAAGGCTAGAATATAGTGGAAGTACCCTCTCCACCATTCATGGACTGTTCTTAGGTGTTCCTACATGTATTACAAAGTTAATTTAAAACTGTCAAAAAAGCTGGCTGACCTTGACTTCAACATCTGTAGCATCCAAGTGATGCTGATTGGCTTGATTACTGAGAACTGAATCTACAACCTGATTAGAAAAAAGTAGAAAACATTTATGATCAGAAGTTAAAAATGTATTTATGACAGATGACAAGAAAAAAGTTGTGAATGCAGGAGGAAAAAAATTACAACTGATACTGACCTTAGGTTTGTGCTCTGAATAAAAGTCCTCTATGCCTTTCCATAAAGCTCTAACCTGTGTGATTGAAAAACCAGTCAGGGTTTAACTAGACTCTGATATTGACTGAGAGCTTTTTCGAAGAGAACACCTCTGTAAGAAGGACACCTTTTCTCAGATCCCAACCCAAATGAACTGCACTCTGTCTTTACACCTTCTCAAAGGTGAACTAGCTCATTGGTGTCTTTCTTAGACAGAGGGAGTTCACTACAGTATCTACAATGTGAAGCACTCTGAGTTATATTCATGAATACTTACTTTTTGTAGGTGTTGAGTTCTCTGTAAGGCATCAACTTCTCTTTGGTAATCATTACTCAAAGCTATGCTGAAAATTCAAAATAAGTCAAAAACCGAGCCATTGAGACATACACTGTCTACCATGTAAGCATCATCATCATCCCTTTAGCACCAGTGCCTGGAAGCCTAAGGTGACTAACATTTGTGTGTGGTAGTGTGCCCAATATTCCTGATATTTGTGTTAGAGCACAGCCTTGGATTATCGTTGTCACCATGCAATGCTGCCACCATCACCACATGCAAAGACATCATCATCACCACCATCCTTGACATTGTTCAGCACCACTACCCTGATTTTCCCCTCTCAAAGGAAAATTTCTCTATCGCCACCACCATCATCACCATCATTCTCTTGTCATCATTGTAATTATATATGTTAATTATAATATAGTTACCTTTTGGCCATCTGTTCCCCTTTGGGACTGATTTCCTTTTGAAGATGTTTTTCAACATCTCGTTTCTTCTTCTTTAGACTTCTATTTTCTTTGTTTAATTCACTGTTAAGCAGAAAATATTTAATTGTTTTCAAGGAGTTTTTCACTAGTTCACACAAGCAAAATACATTTGCATAATGTTTTTTACTGGCTCAGTTAAGGAATGTAAATGGAGCTTTTATGCAAACGTATATGTACAGTAAATGTACAGTTATTTGTTTCTGTTTTCCAGGAGTTTATTAAAAAATCCAGGACTTCCAAGGACTTTCCAGGAAGAAAATAAAAAATCCAGGATTTTTCAGGATTTCCAGGAAGCATACAAAACCTCTATCAAATATTTCAACCAATCAGAGATGTATGTGTATGTGTAATACACCAGTTTCTATATAAAAACCTGTTAACAAATAAGCTGACTTCTTTACTAAGAGTATGGTATCTCTTACATAGCATATGATTTCCAATGTTGCTGAACTTCTAAAGAATATTGTGTAAGATCTAGGAATCTGTTGACAAGAACAAAATTAAGGTGCAAGTCAGTTGACAGATGTCATCATTGCTTTAGAATTTGGCTGCAATAGTCAGAAAAAAGTAAGCTAGAACTTTGACGTGATCAAAAATCACACCAAAACTTTCATTTGAATATAGCATTAATTTTGAAGGTAGCTGTGACAAGCTAAGGCTGAATCTACAAGAGAGAGTTTTTCTTGAAAAAAAAGCTGCAAACCTTGTCTGAGGAAAACTTACATGTATCAATACAAGGAAAACTTGACAAGCATTCCACCTTGCAAAGTATACTAGACCACTAGGCCTTTTTGTGATGGTATAATAATAATAAGTATAATAATAATTTTTACATAAGCATTCTTATCTGATAGTCCCTAAAGCCCTAAAGAGTTAAATTACCCTCGAATCTACATGTATAATTATTATACATGTAGATTCGAGGGTAATTTAACTCTTTAGGGACAGAGTTGTAGGGAAAATCAGATAGGAATGTTAAAAAAAAAAGAAATACATTTGTACCTTTTCCTGTGTAGTGAAGTTTGTACTTGAAGAGATTTAGAGATTACTTGAGAAAATGAATGATTGTGGATTGACTTAGAAGGAAATGTTGGTATTGACACATGTTTACCTGATGTACAGAAAGCATAAACATTGATTAATATTATTAGCTGATATTGACATTTAACACTCCAATGACTTTGAACAAAGGCTTTGGGTTGAGGCTATCTGGCCAAGTTTCTGTACATGTCTTGTATTTTTGGCCCAATAGACTTGACTTGAAACCTTTGATCAGAGTCATTGGAGTGTACATACTGTATTCAGCTATTTGGATGTTTATTGTAAACTACTTTTAATTTAAGATAGATATTCATGAGATTGAGCAGTGTCTAGAATTTTAAAACAAGCAAGAGAGTATTTATCACTGCACTTTTTAGACTGTTTCAGATGTTTAAAGATATGCGAGTTTTTATCTGTAAAAATATGTTCTTTAATCCTTAACTTAATGTCCAGGTTAAACACATGAAAACCTTCTTTATTGTAAACTAATTGATCTTGAAATTATACAGTCATGTAGTTTATCATTAATTTTGAATTGTTGATGGTCAATAAACTGTAGAATAATGCGTTATTTTAAAGTCTTCATACAATATAGTACAGGAGTAATATTAATGCTAAATTGGGGTTTAATTCTACTGTTGTATATAAATGTACTTACTATGATCTCGAAGCATAACAATCTTTAACACATACATGGAAAACAACAGAAGGAAATTATAAAATCTATCTCCTGCAATATAAAAGAAAGTCATGCATGTTATAAATCAAGTGAATTAAGCTTTCACATAGTATAAAATACTGACTGCTGTATTTAACCACAATGCTTACCTTGACCTACAGTTTAAAATATTAATTGTTATATTTAACTATAATCTTACCCCCAGGAGAGTGGAATAAAGATTGAACAATTCTTGGAAAATATGTATCACTTTCCTCCTAGGGAAATAAAGATATACATATGACAATAAAAATCACAAATTCAAACTGTTTTTAATACTTGTAACACTTAATAATATGTTCCCCCCTTTCTCTATACTCAGTGTAAACCAGACAAGGTTGGTACTTTGGCAATTGGGGGGCAACACTGTATTGAGGAAACCAGTGTTCTAGATAAGAGAGGGGTCAAAGATTTTAAACAGAAATGGCTACTTGACAAGTTTGCCAACAACAAAAAATATAAAGTATTATCATTAGCACTTGTGAGACCCCTCTGATAAACTACAGCATGACTCTCGCTTAAAACAATAATATTAGCTGGAACACTAGGAAAATGGTAGAGAAAACAAAGATTGCAACTTTGTCATTAGATCAAAAAGAGTCCAGGGGTGACATAAAATTTTAGATATTGGCTGGCTTCTATTGTATGTGTATATATCATACTGTTCTAGTTGTCCAGTTTCACAAAGTTGTACAATACTTAATCAGCTAAGCACATGTGGATAAAGGCCGGCACAAACGACTTCAACATTTGTTTCAACATCACTTCGATTTTGTTGAAAATCAATGTTGAAGTCGTTTGCCACCCCCTTTCAACAATGTTGAAGCGTGTTGAAACGTGTTGAAACGATGTTGAATGAAGTTTAAAAGAGTTTAAACTTTGCTTCAACATTTCTTTTGTTCTCTGAATGTTGAATCAAAGTTGAAGTCGTTTGCCACCCTCTTTCAACATTGTTGGGTTTGCGCTTGCGCTCTAAGCCGTCTTGTAGTGTTTCAACACTGTTGAAAGGGTGTGGCAAACAACTTCAACTTTGCAATTCAACAAAATCGAATGGATGTTGAAACAAATGTTGAAATCGTCTGCCACCCCAGTGTTCAACATCGTTCAACATTGTTCAACAGCGTTCAACAAAATCGAAAGGATGTTGAAACAAATGTTGAAGTCGTTTGCACGGGCCTTAATCATATATATATTGACTCACCTTGGCAAGTCTTGAAACCCAATTATAACAAGTTTTACGAAACTTCTGTTCATCAACTTTGTTTTTAACAGGCCAACAACCCCTAATATTGATCAAAAATATCCAGTACATTATTTTAGTGCTTTAAAGTCCAAAAAAGGTACATAAAGTAACAGAGTTTGAAAAAGTACCTGAATTCTTCATAAGTCATTTGTGGATTAAGTTTGGAGAACAAAAAACGCATTACAACCTCCATAGCTTTCTTATTTGGAAGTGCAAACATGTCCCTGTAAACAATGCAAAAGCTAAAGTTGGTATAGTCTGAGAGTGATTTAATATTACATTAGGCTACAACTTTTAGTGCAGCATTGTTGGTGTATATTTGTAGCATAACAATGAAAGAGTTACCAGTAATTCGATCCTTGGCCAAACGCAATGAACTCTGGGATCGCCAGGGGGCAAACATTGAAGGCTGATAGTAAGAATGTATGGCCGCATAGGAAATCTTTGATAATAACATCCCAAAGAAAAGAAGTATCAAGCTTTTTTGTTCACAGACTAATAGCCAGGAGTCAAGCGAATGTTACCGCGTCGATAGTGTGAGTTTTGGTTGAATAGTTTTTAGATAAATCGATCTTATTCTGCTCAGTGCGATTTCAATATATATATATACTAAGCTTATATTGATCCTTTCATCCTGATAGTTTGGTCTTTTATCGATATTTAATATGAATGAATCAAATGTTAAAATTACATTAGTTTTTGAATTATGCAATTCCTGATTTGTAGATTTGTATTTAGTAGATTTTGTCTGTTCTCAAATGCATGCCGTGCAGCAAGGTATATAAACTAAGCCGTACTTCGATTGAAATATTCCAGTCGGTTTGGTGCCTATACAGTCCCCTTTCCTCTTCAGTTACCTTTGGATCAATGTTTCTCAAGTTAATTCCCTAAACAGCCAATCGTAAATTCTAAATTACATTATGCATCCTTTTTGTATGCTTCAAATTCAATTTGGTAGCCAAAGTTGTTGTGTGACCAAACTGGGTCAAATGCTTTCCCGCCTTTGCTTCATCAAGCAAATAAAGTACTCACGTTTACACACTGTATTTAGTATGACTTGATCCCTCAACTTGATAAAATTGTTTTAAATCAAAGAAGGAATTTTGAAGCATTGAAACTCTTGAAACTGCTTGAATGTCTTGGCTGAGCTCGAGGAACCATTACAGGACAGACCAGTATAGTTTCAGTGCACTATAAGTTTTACCCGTCACTAAAATGGTAATTATTACGACGCAATTTTAATGCAATTAACTATGGATCAACAATAATACAAATGAAACTAGGAGATATATTGAATCTCTTTTACTTTATATTTTTTACAATGAAAAGAAGGCAATGAACTGGGTAAATACAGGCTGCATACAGATGTATTCTTTACGTTCAAGATTGATTTATATAAAAACTATCCAACCAAAACTCACACTATCGATGCGGTAACATTCGCTTGACTCCTGGCTATTAGTCTGTGAACAAAAAAGCTTGATACTTCTTTTCTTTGGGATGTTATTATGAAAGATTGCTTACGCGGCCATACATTCTTACTATCAGTCTTCAATGTTTGCCCCCTGACGATCCCAGAGTTCCTTGCGTTTGGCCAAGGATCGAATTACTGGTAACTCTTTCATTGGATGTGGCTATGATGTAGTGTGATATCTTGCAGCAACAGATTGCAGGTTTTTGAAAGAGCTTCAAAACCTCACCACAGTATTACCATCAATATTTCTTGCAGTTTTGCATACCATGTTACTCTAGGCCAAATTTTAATGTGACAGTGTTGTACAAACAGTAAGGGTTCAATGTGAAAATGGCCTAAGTGACTTTTTGATGATATTTTTTCAATGGTATAAAATGGTATAATTAACTTTCCTATGCTAGAAAAATTAATCTCAGGACATCCATCAAAAGGTCACTTAGGTCATTTTCACAGCAAACCCTCTGTTGTAATGAAACATTAAGGCCTGGAACATGATGCAATATTTCCTGTTACATCTTCTGTAACATTGCATGCAAAAAAGTTACATTGTATGTCCACCCCTGAAATATTGAAGAAAATGTTGCAGAATAACTTGATCATAAACTTGCATTTGTGACCCCGTTTACACGGGGCCATACAAGTTTGGGGCCATTTACAAACTGGGACATTTCTACCTCACGTTCACACAGGACCAGGGGAACTGTCCTGATCTAAGGCCAGCAAAGTGTGCAAGTTTGGGACCTTCAAAAAATAGGTCTCACTTTGGGGCCAGTACAGTTCAAACACTGGAACAGTTCTGATTTTTGCAGCTTGCACGGTTGAGGCCTGGGATCTAGGTCCCAAAATGAGGATGGCCCCGTGTAAACAGCACTCCATACCAAAGTAAGGACAGTCCCATGTAAACAGGAAGTACAGGCCTCAGACCTGAATGGTTTAAAACTTGAATAGCCCCGTGTAAACGGAGTCTGTTTGTCTGGGCCATTAGGGGAGTAACTATATGCAAATTCAACAAAATATGCTTATAATTTTGGCTTAAAGTTGTATACAATAGAATATTTAACACTGTATAATATACAAAATCTAATTAAATGACAGAAAGATTTGTAAAATTGACACAAAATTGACAAATGTCATACACGTACAATGTCAACAATGAACTTTCACTTTGCTTATTTCGATTTTCCTTCTCTAAATATCTAACTTTGCGTCACTCAATTTTTTAATAACTCGTGTGAAAAAAAGTATCTAAATGAAACATTGTTGTGGTACTTGAAGTAAAGATTAAAGATCGTACCTGTTGAATGGAATTTTCTCCCTGGATTCCATCGCTACGGGATCAAAACCCAAAAGCAACAAATTGGTGTAAAAAATCTCTCGTGTGTCCAATGGATTCGGCATAATTCCAACACTTTTAGCCACCATCATATTTAAACAATAATAACGCTTTGCTCCAGTTAATTAGGAGGGTTGTAGAATGAAGAGTTCGGGATAAAATAGCTACATATCCAGACGTATAAAACAAAAATAAAACCACCGTTCCGCCATCTTGAAGTTTAGCGCCAAGAATGTACTAGGTCCCGGATGTCAGCACGCAAACGAGGATCCGAAGAGATGCATTATGGGAAATATCCAACATGGCGGCAAAAATGACGGGATTATTGCAAGGACTCCTTGCTTTGAACGTAAATAACATAGGATCTATTACAGCTAGATATCTTATGAAAGGAGAGGTTGGTCGAGTTATACCTCAGCTAGCCTCAGTGCGAAGATTAAGTGATAAAGTTGAAAAACCAGGAAATACGCAATCCAAATCAGAAGAAACAACATCGAGTACGGAAGAGGAAAAAGAACCAGATCCTTATGCGCCCTATCCTAATGACATTAATCCAGAAACTAAAGAGAGAGGAGGACCTAAAGGACCTGAACCTACTAGATATGGAGACTGGGAACGTAGAGGTCGATGTATTGATTTTTGAGGATATGAGTGAAAGAAGAAATTATGACGTAACAAGTAGGACAAGTTTCTAATGGATTGCATAACTGTGGTATGGCTGAAAAACGAATTTTAAAAATATCACTGAAAACATTAACAATTGTGCACCAGAAATTGTATACTATGGAATTAACTTTCAAAAGGAAAAAAAGAAAGCGAAAAATACGAAAATATTGTTCCGAGTGTACACAGAATACTGACAGAACACACAGAGCTGTGGACTAATGTAGCCTACACAAATAAACGATCAGTGCTCGTAGGAATTTGGATTTTACGATTTTGAAAAGGATTAAAATGTCTCAATATCTCATGGTCTGACTTGGTTTCACTTTGTATAACAGTTCTTTTGTATCAGATTTTGTAGAATTACTTTTTGCATGTATTCATCAGATAAATGAGCTAACAACTCAAAATAATAATAAATAATATAAAAATAATAATATAAGATCAGTGATTTGGTATCTTTTAGAGTACTAAAATTGGAATTTGGGACCTAGCTATTACTTTGGTAACTTTTAGGGCATCATCCAAAGAAGAACCTCCAGTCATGCAGACAAATACTGGTAAAGAGCATAATTTCCACTATTTTATTTCTAAAGATTAAAGAACATGAACTGACTGACCCCGATTAGATAGAATGATCGAGCAGCGGTCTAAGGTGATGCCTAAAGGTATGAATTAGGGTTTGAATATCGTCTCCCTCTCTGGCCTTCGGGCTAAGACAACTGCAGTTGTATATGTAGCACCGGGATAGCGTGGATGGGGCCGAAATCCCGCCCGTAACGTAAGTCGATTCGATGTCTTACCTTTGTTGAATGTCTCGGGAGAATCGTCCCTAAATATGCTTTCTATTTTTTGATTTTTCAATAACATGCAATATGCACAATGTTTCCGAGGGTGCCTTTATAGCCGTTAGGTGTTTGAACCTTGTCAACGCCTTCAACGTTTTCCTTTTTTCTTCTCTTCTTCTTTTCTTTCTCTCTCTCACTCATTCTTTGTTTTTGTCTTCGCATTTTTCTGTTCTTATTTCTTTTTCTACTCTTTTATGGTCTCGGTGTTTTTTTTATTATTTTGTATTATTGGTTGAGTTTTTATAGAGACCGTTAATCTACGGTGACCCGTAACTGTTACATCAAAATAAAACAGCTCACATCAAAATAAAATGGTTCAAAACAAATAAAATCGTTCACATTAAATTCAAATCGCTCACATCTATTGCTGGGTGAACCTCATCGATTGAGGTTCATGCCAGGAGTGACAAAAGTAAAACGTGGACCGTGACTGACTCCCGTCACGAATGCGCGTCGCGATATAGTACGCGTTGGTACTTGCGGCTTTGGCCTTTACATTGTTCAAGGGCAATAATTCACGGCAGGAGTTATGAGAGTAAAGGGGCGGATCCAGGGCTCCGACTGATGCGGTTCACTTCACATTTCAAATGGTACAAAACATTAAATACAGGTTATTAGTCGGGTAAGCGAAAAAATGTTTGATTTTTAGGATGAGAAAGGGGGTTCCCGGCCACCCAATGAAACCCCCTGGAACACTCGTTGATCATCGGCATGAGATTTTTATTTGTATTAAGAGGGGATTTTTTTCAAGCTCGAGCAGTGAACGACAAAAACTCCTGAGTTGAAGAATAGCTGTTGTACAGGATTAAAATCATTTCTGTCAGAAAGTTTAAGTTGTTTGTAAGAAGTTTTGGCCGATGGAAGTTGAATCAAAGTGTTAATCCAAAACGAAAATTTGGATCGAAAATGAGGTTTAGGCCTTCATTTGCTCATTTGCTGTATGTTTTCTTTATATTCAGCTTGAAAAAGCTTAATCCCAACACAACGTCAAGAAAAAGTCTTGTACAATTCAAAAATCTGTTTTAAACAGGTATTTTATCTTGGTACATCAGCTTTTAACCGATAGAAAAAGGATTTGAGTGTTAATCCAGAACGAAAATTTGGATTAAAACTCACACGAAGGTCTAGTTTTTGGCGCTTTTCGCCATTATTGCTCGTCATTGAAAAAAATATCCTCTTAATACAAACTAGCTCTGAAGGCTTTGTGCAGAGAGAGCACAACAACTGTAACTTTAGACTCCCTTAAATTCTAGCCATGTAAATCTGTAAATTGTACCCCGTAATGTTCATTTCACTCCCAAATACAAAAGATCACAATTCACTTTTACAACTTTATTGTTTTCATCACACTCCTACAGACTTCTTCCTTTTTCATGCAAAACGCAGAAAAAAGAATCTAAATGCGAGAATATTTCTCAATCATGTATTTAAATACTATAATCATTTCATATAAATAAAATGAGCGTCACAAAAAGGTCTCAAAATCGTATGGATATCTATGTACAGAAAACTAGTTATAAATATAAATACAAAATCGTCTTTGTTTCCGTTTTTATATTAACTATACAACAGACCAATTATTAAATAAGGAGAGGGCTAGAGGGCAAGAACGAAGGTACAAAGTGGTTTCACGATATGAAAATTGAAACCATCGACAATGATTCTTGCACACTACACAAAGATAATTTGTAACATTCTTATAATATAGATGCTCTTTGAGTAGTATCTTAGTATTGCTTTTTGAATTTCAACTTGTCTAGTTGTGACAAGTTGAAATCCTCGACAGAAATCCCGTCTTTAAATTTGAAAAATCAGTAGATTCATTCCCCTTCCTCCTTATTAAATAATCGAGCTCCAAACGTGTTTCTTCTTTGTTTTTCTAGAAAAAAATATTTACACTTTTCAAATGTTTATCCCTTCCCGCCATAAGAGTAAAGCAGATTATGTTTTGATATCTGTCTATAAATGTTTGAAGGAATTATAACTTCTCTTCATTCTTCGAAAAATTAGAATCCTTGTGCATCAAGTTCAAGATATCTGCATAGAAAAATAGACATATAAAAATTATCATCACTATGATTTTTGAAAGAAATCACCCACAACTTCATTTGCGGAATCATATTTGTCCCAGGTATAAATAAATTCACTTTAGATTGGATTGGTACTAATCAGTTGCATTCAACTTAATCGCCTAATTTGCATAATTATGGTCCTAATTTGCATAATGACGGTATTATGGCACTTAAGTGGCTTTCTCTTAATAAATAGCATTTATGTTTTTAGACCTTTTTGCTTTCCACTATTTTATGTCATTATTCATTGCCTTCATCGATCTCACAAAGGCTTTCGACCTTGTAAGCAGGAATGGTCTATTCCAGTTATTAAAGAAGATTGGCTGCCCCCCACAGTTACTCAACATTATCATCTCCTTCCATGAAAACACGCAATGCGTAGTCAGCTATGGCAGTGAAGTTTCAGAGTCCTTTGCAATTCAGAATGGCGTAAAACAAGGCTGTGTACTTGCACCAACTCTTTTTGGTATCTTCTTCTCGATGCTGCTCGATTTTTCATTCAGACATTCATTACAGGGAGTCCATTTAGTTACTAGAAGTGATGGTAGGTTATTCAACTTGGCTCGACTGAGGGCAAAGACAAAAGTTCGTAGAGTGCTCATCAGAGAATTGCTGTTCGCTGATGACGCTGCCCTGATCTCACACACAGAGGAGGGCCTCCAAGCCCTGGTTAACCAGTTTTCTCATGCCTAGCTGCACTCAGTTTGGGCTAACCATCAGTATTAAGAAGACCAATATCATGGGTCAGAATGTCTCTGCACCTCCATTGATCAGAATTGACAATATGGTGCTTGAAGTTACCGATCACTTCACCTACCTGGGCTCTATTATCACTAGTAACGTGTCTCTCGATAAAGAAATCGACAAACGCATTGCAAAAGCTGCAGGAGTGTTGGCTAGGCTGAGCAAGAGAGTGTGGGAAAACAGCCAGCTATCCTTAAACACCAAACTCAAGGTTTACCAGGCGTGTATCTTAAGTACCCTGCTTTATGGCAGCGAAACCTGGGCTACTTATGCCAGACAGGAGATCCGTCTTGAAAGCTTCCACCTTCGTTGTCTACGACGGATTCTTGGCATCACATGGCAAGACAAAATTACCAACACTACTGTGCTGAAGCAAGCTGGTTCCCACAGTGTGCATCTCCTTCTCAGCCAGCGACGCCTACGTTGGCTGGGGCATGTGTACCGTATGCAGGATAGCCGCATCCCAAAGGACATCATATATGGAGAGTTGGAGACAGGACGCCGTCCAGTAGGCCGCCCAGCACTGCGTTTCAAAGATGTCTGCAAACGAGACATGAAACTTACTGAAATTGATCCAGATAACTGGGAATCACTTGCTAAAGACCGCAGTTGCTGGCGTAACACCATCTATGAAGGCCTCAAAAGAGGCGAGGACAAGCTTCACCAACAGTCAGAGGAAAGAAGACAGCGTAGAAAGCAGAGACAACAAAGACAGCAACCCCCAACCCCAATCCCGCCCTCAGAGTTTACTTGTGACCTGTGCGGAAAGGACTGTCACGCAAGGATTGGTCTGCTGAGTCATTTAAGACGCTGTTCCCAACAAGACTGACTGACCTTTTACCACGGTGCTACCATTATCTTACGAGATAGACGGATGCCTACTATTTTCGAACGTGCTTCATAAAACAGACGACAAAGTTTGTGAGGAACGTGAATTTCTTTTGTTTTAATCATCAGTACAGTTTGTTCCTTTGTCTTCCAATCAACAATAGACTTACGTTTAATTGAGTTTTGCTTCGGCTCCAAACAGGCTGGGCTCCAACAAAAGACATTCACATTCCTCACAAACTTTGCATGTTGACACCTATTGTACTAGAGTGGTTTTCATAAACATGTGAAAAAGATATTAAATTAATACACGTTAACAGACCCTAATTCTATTGTCTTCCTTTGTTCTCATTGACCATTACACATTAACTATAAAATCCACTATAAGGCGCTGTTACACTGTGCAATTTTCTCAGCAACTTGTCTCACAACGGCGTTGCGAAACAAGTTGCTGGAGGATTGCACAGTGTAACAGGGGTTGTCTCGCAATTTTTTTGTTGCGCGTAGCGTTGCATGAAGTAGAACTTGGGTCTACTTTTCGCAACGCATTGCAGCAACTTGCAATGCCATTGCACAGTGTATCATCCCTCCAGCAACTTTCCTCGCAATTTTTGGCACGTTTTCTATGAGCGCATGCGCATTTTCTCATTTCGCTAGCTCTGAGGAGCCATCTTGAATCTCGCTCCCAACTTGCCTCGGCCAAAAATATTGCAAGTTGCTGGGGAAAATTGCACAGTGTAACACAGTGTAACAGCGCCTTTACACTATGCAATTTTCCCCAGCAACTTGCAATATTTTTGGCCGAGTCAAGCTGGGAGACAAGTTGCTGAGAAAATTGCAGTGTAACAGCGCCTTTATGGCCCACAATTTTCGAAAATAGTGGTAAAGCAAAATGGTCTATTCTAAATGTCCCAGGACTAAGGGTGCCTTCCGACTGATTCCAGCCAGAGCTAAGAATTGACATGTACCATTTTAGAACTGGCCGTTCTGGCCGGTTGGTTCCACTAAATGGAAAACACCCTAAGGGTCCATTCACATGACAGAGGGTGCCCCTATGTTGTAGGGATAACTCTTTTGTTTTCTTTTCCCTGAGGGACACAAAACAAAATAGTTATCCTTACTACATAGGGGCACCCTCTCTCATGTGAACGGCCCCTAAAGATGTGGTGATTCGAGACGATTCGCAACGAGTGAGTTTGTTCCTTTCTCTTCCAATTAACAATACATGTAAGTTTAATTTTTTGCTTCTGCTCCAACCAGCCTGGGCTCCGACAAAAGAAATTCACATCTAGCACAAACTTTGTTGACACCTAATATACTAGAATAATAGATATTCTATCAGATACATACATACGGGTTACCATGAGATGTGCATGTGTTTGCGTGAATCAGTTTATGAAATCCACTCTATGGTGCACGAATTTCCAAAATAGTGGTAAAGCAAAAAGATCTAAAGGGGCATTTCAATTCTGACTGTCCCAGACCTAAAGGTGGTGTTAAACGTGACAATACGCAACGAGGATTTTTGTCTAAACACTGTTCTCGTGTAACATGGTACGCGGGGCAATTTTCCGCACAATCTCTGTCACGGCAATATGTTGCGAGTTTTTGAACTGTCATCAAAAACCTGCGACAAAATATGACGAATTTTGTTGAAGTTACTTCCTGTCGGGTAATATACTCGGAATTGCCTTTTCGCGCAACAAAATGGGGGCTGATAGCGAAGTAAGCATAATACAAGCCAAGAAGTACAATTGGGTGAAGTGATAATCGAAAACTTATAGCTCTCATCCAAAGAAAACCAATTCTTAAGGATCAAAATTAAAAGTGTCCAACTTGAAAGAAGAACAAAATTCACAGAGCGGGAGTAGCGTCACGTATGTTAATAATGCAAAGAAAATCGTTCCGTGTAACACCTACTGTAACAAAAGCAAATTTTCAATGTTGCGCGAAATATCGAAACTACCTTAAACTTCACCGTTTGAGAGAAAGCCACTAAAGTGCTATCATCAATATGCAAATTAGGCGATATTCAATTATCATTCCAAACAATGAAAAATGGACAAATGAAGCCCGCTAAAAACCTAACAAATAAAACTAAGCAATTTTGCTACTAGTTTAGTACTGAAACATGTTCCAGAAGTTGAATTGAAAATGTCCCAAAATTTAAATTTGTTTGAGAGAAAGCCACTAAAGTGCTCCGTCAATATGCAAATTAGGCGATAAGTTGAATGCAATTTACTTTCAATCTACAGTGAAAGAGGGAAAAATCTGGGTCCAGTGAGCTTTTATCATGTAATTCCAAAAGGTCACAGTACAGAAATATAATTACCAGAGCTGGACAGAGCACGTCAAAATTAGTAAAACAACGAAGTTTGAATGAAGTAACTTTTAAACTCACGAAGATATGAATTTTCCGAAATCGAAATTTTGTATGAAAACATTCGCTGGTAGGCAAGAGCAGTGCCTACCAGCAAAGGTTTTCTTACAAATTCACACTTTTCAAAAATTCATATTCTCGCGAGTTTTGGATTTAATTCCTTCAAACTTCACTGTCTTGCTAATTTTAACATGCTCTTTCCAGCTAATGGTAATTCTTTTCTGTATTACGAATTTAAAAATACCTGATAAAAGCTCATTCTTTAGGATTCAAAATTAAAAGTATTCAACCGAAAGAAGAAAACAAAATGCACAAACGGAGCTGGAGGAGCGTCACGTATGTTAATAATGCAAAGAAAATTGTTCCTTGTAACAACCACTGTGACAACAGAAATTTTTCATTGTTGTGCGAAATATCGTCGTTGCCAATGTTTTTTTGAAAAACTACCTGAAAAAATTAACCGTTTGAGAGAAAGACACTAAAGTGCTACCATCAATATGCAAATTAGGCGATAAAGTCGAATGCAATTTGATTATCATTCCAAACAATGAAAAATGGACAAATGAAGCCACACGTGAAGCCCCCTAAAAAAACTAAAAAATTAAACTAAGCAATTTTGATACTAGTTTAGTACTGAAAATTGTTCCAGAAGTTGAATTGAAAATGTCCCAAAATTTAAATTTATCGCTTGAGAGAAAGCCACTAAAGTGCCCCGTCAATATGCAAATTAGGCGATAAGTTGAATGCAATTTACTTTCAATCTACAGTGAAAAAGGGAAAAAAATCTGGGTCCAGTGAGCTTTTATCATGTAATTCCAAAAGTCGCAGTACAGAAATATAATTACCATAGCTGGAAAGAGCACGTCAAAATTAGTAAAACTGTGAAGTTTGAATAAAGTAACTTTCAAACTCACGAAGATATGAATTTTCCGAAATCGAAATTTTGTATGAAAACATTCTCTGGTAGGTAAGAGATGCAGCTACCAGCAAAGGTTTTCTTACAAATTCACACTTTTCAAAAATTCATATTCTCGCAAGTTTTGGATTTAATTCCTTCAAACTTCAATGTCTTGCTAATTTTAACATGCTCTTTCCAGCTAATGGTAATTCTTTTTCTGTTTTACGAATTTAAAAATACCTGATAAAAGCTCGTTGCACTTTAAAATGCAACGTCGCTAACGTCTCATATTACTAACAGTGGTTTCACCGGGTTAGTAACTTTTATTTGCAAAAAAGTATCGTCTTTATAACTTAAAAGACCATAGTTCAAAAACCACTTACCCTGATACACTTGATAATATTAAACTGCAGTAGCAAAGACATAACTATAAATGCTATGTAGAGCAAGAACATAGTTGCCCCTAGCAACTTGGACAAGCGCCATTTTGATAAAGCAATTGTTGTCACAACAGATATGAGCATGATGAACAGCATAACAACAGAGCAAAACAACCCGTCACTTTTGACAGTTACTGCTTTGCCTACATTAATAGCACTGTACGCAATCCATGGGATAGGTAGTCTGTAATGAATGTAAAAATATAAAGATTAAGGCGCGGAAATACGGGCAAAAATCGTGCAACATTTCGCGCAACATTGTTGCGTTGCAAGTTGCAGAGCAAATGTTGCTCTACTTTGTGCAACAAGGAAAATTTGTTACGCACAAGGTGTAATACGAGCAACATTTGCTCTGCAACTTGCAGCGCAACAATGTTATTTGCGCGAAATGTTGCATGATTTTGTTGCCCGTATTTTCGCGCCTTTACTTTTAATTACTTCTAAAGCTAGACTGCGAGCAGTCCCTCCTTTTCCCTCCAGAATTCTTGGCGCTCGCTTTTACTGACTCTGGAGGGAAGTCTATTCTAAAGCCGGTGATACAAGTTTTTAGAGATTTTGTTGCGAAAGCGAAATTGCCGCAAGTGTATCATGTCCGTGCAACAACTCCTGCAACTATTTCCCGCAATAAAAATTTGTTGCAAAGAGTTCAAAAGTACGAAATTTTCCCTGCAACATAATGAATAATGAACGCTTCGTATTAAATGCTACAGAGTGATAATAGACGCTGCAATTTTTCTCTGCAACAAAATCTAAAATTGTATTTCCAGCGCGAGAAAAAATTGCAGCGTGTATCGCCGGCTTAAGATTTTTCGATTGGTAACAGTTGCAAGTTGCACGAGCGTATGTAACCACGAGTTAAAATGTCGTAATAAAATTATCATCTTGGAAGTATTCGTTCCCTTCAATTTCTTATAATTTTAGTAAGATCCAAAAAGACAGAAGCTCATTGGATGAACAGCGAAGAAATAGATGAAACAGGCCATGCCAGTGATATTTACCGTAGATATTTGGGCAAATTCATTCAAATCACTTGATCAAATAACACAAGACTTTTGTAAACGCGTTTTTGCAAATGAGACGTAAAAACGACACAAATCAATACGACCTGTTGTGTTCTTGAAACGTAAAGTGACATTTGCGTCAACTTGTGTTCACCTAAGTTGAAAGAGACACTAAACGACTTTTAGTGCGACATTTTTTGTAAAAAAAGGTAAAGGTAAAGTACTTTATTATACAATTGTGACGTAAATTTACCAAATAAGGTACCATTTGAGGGCCAATACGGGATGGTAATACCCTCTAGAAAGCCGGTTTGCGTATTCGGCCCTGTATGGCGTCAAGGCTTCAAACCGGTTTGACGGTTTCCCGCGCGCACTGGTTTGCAAAAAGGGCTGTTTTGATAATAAAAACATTGTTTAAAAACACAACGAAAAAGCAATTGTACAATAAATCCTTTATTAGATATTTTCTTGTGTATTACGGGCTGACATTTTACTCATCACTCGCATTTTGCCTCGCCTAAAGGCTCGGCAAAATACATACTCGACTCGTAAAATATGTCAAATATCAGCCTGTAATACACAAGAAAATATCTAATAAGTGGTATATATTTAACGTCGGAAGTTCCTTCATTTAGAAGCAAAGCTAGAAGCTGGTCTCCCAGGAAGCATTATAAGTTGGTACAAAACAACACGCGCGGCTGCAAGAAATCGATGCCTATAATGTTGTGAGTTTTTGGAGATAATTCAAACCCTGCTCAACTAGATACAGCAGAACCTTGCCATACATTCATCCCGTTAATACGGCCACTTCGTTATTACGGTCAGTTTTTTATGGCCTGTGGGTAGCCGTGTCAACGGGGTTCCAGTAAGAGAGGCTAAGATTCACGTAAACGTAAAACGGCAAATGGCAGAGAGTCACGTAACCTGCTTTTTTTCGTATCTGACGTTTCCGTTTTAACGCGACAGCGAATCATTTTGCATATGGCGTAAAGGTGAAAAAGTAGGTCCCTTGATCCTCTCCTTTTGCCGTTTGCCGTTTACGTGAATCTTAACCCCTCTAATGTGTAAAGAACAGTTAACGATCGCACACTTACCCAACAGTGATGTCAAACATATTACTTCCAATAGAACTCGACACAGCCATGTCACCAAAGCCTTTTCTTGCAACTAAAACACTAGTTATTAGATCAGGTATGCTGGTCCCTGCTGCTAGGAATGTTAGACCCATTACCTGGTTGAACAGTATATGTGAGGATTTAGATTGAATTAGGGCAACAGTGATGATGATGATGATGATGATGATGATGATGATGATGATGATGATGATGATGATGATGATGATGCCAAAGGTGATGACAGCAGATTTCGTATGAGTGTGAAACGGACCGTGCCTTGAAGTGACCGTGTCTGTGCCGTGGTCATCTACAAAAACGTAACTGCAGTAACTGTACCGTACCATAACCGTATCGTTTTCACAGTCAAACGACATCTACTCTATCGAAACGATGAGAATGCAGATATAACGCACAGGTATCTATGATTGAGATTCCACTGTATATCGATCATTATATATGGCTTTATCATCATCATCATCATCATCATCATCACCATCATCTATAACAGAAGTAAATCAAGCATCATAGATTCCATTACTTACCGATGTTGGAATCAAAAAGGTGTCACCAATGATAGCAGCCCACCAAACCATCAAGTAAGCATATCCTCCAATCCACAGAATTGACATTATAAATGTCCAGGGGAAATACTTAGCTTTCTCCTAAGCAAAGCAACAAAGAATTCATGAAAATCAAGATACATATTTCTCTCTCTCTCTCTCTCTCTCTCTCTCTCTCTCTCTCTCTCTCTCTCTCTCTCTATGAACTGTTACTCCAGAACTACTGGCAACCAGCATTTTGGCGACTATGCACATCTCAAGGATTTGCTATTTTCATTATGAGATTGCAACCAATATTTTTGGGTAGGTTTTAGAAGAGTTGGGTGTGGGCCACATGAGTACTTGAAACAGGACACTAAATTACTTCTACTCGGCATTTTTAAGTATTCAGCATTGAATATACTTACAGGTCTTCTAACATCAGGCATTGAATAATACATTAGGAACATTATCGGTGCTTTTATAATGTATACAAGACGATTTTTCCATCCATCAGGCCAGCTGAGATCAATGGGTTTTGTGTCCTCAATCTAAAAGAAAACAATTAAGAACAAGCTAAATTAGAGGAGAGGTGTGAATAAAGGAAAAGTGATGGACCCAAAAAGGTTAGTATGAATACAGTGAAAATCACTGCAATGCAACCCATATTTTCTGATCCATCCATCATCCTTGGCAGTGGAGATTATGTGAATTCATTCAATCAGTGGTTGATTTTAAATAAGCTCCAACCCCAAGGATGATTGACGGATAAGAAAAGACAAAATTCTAACTGAAGTTGGAAAAATACATCGTACATTCACGATGCAACGATTTTCATTATAATATCAACCCCAAAAAGGCTCTGCCAATTGAATAAAGATCCAACAAAAAGCCTTGTAGTTGTTACTCATTATGGAGGTAATACAGGAGATATAAATGCTACTACTACTACACCCAAGAAAAGGCCTTGGTAAAACTGATCAAGGATTTTGCAAAAGGGGTGTCGAGAGATGACGTCACATCCAAGATGGTGGCCTCCTAACAATGGAATTTGATGATGTCATCTTGCAAGAAGCCTATGGAAAAATAACTAAGTACGACACTAGGGGGTGTCTGGTGCACCTATGGACACCCCCCCTGGATCCGCCCCTGTAGAAAGCAACCTCTTGAAAATCCACACCCCAAAAAAGCAGATTTCAAAATTTCAAACCCAGAAAAGGGCTTGACACCTCGTCTCTCTCTTATGTCTCCCCTGTGTGAACACCTCTATAAAAAGATGTTATTTCAGCTGTGTAAAAGGTTTGCAATTAACTTACATCATCAATGTCCTCTGCTTCAGTGACCAACTCATTCTGTGATGATCCTGTAGCAAGCATTGTCCTTGACATCCTTGAAGGTGTAGAAGTCTTCCTTTCTATCTCGTTATTATTTCCTATGTACAACCCAGGAATAGGTGATCCAGGACTAATTGTATGCTCTGGTGGTCTAATTTCAACTGTTGTTGATGTCAACTCACTCAATGAGGTGCCAGCACCTAAATCTTTCTCCTGAACAACTAATATTGAATGATCTTCATTTCTGCTATTAGAAGCACAATTGCTTGTTTCAGTTTGTACTGTTCCATTGGAAGTATTATTAAATAATAATTGTCGGTCATGGTTTTCACATGAAAGTCTTTTTTGTACATCAATTGAAGAGTGTTTTATTTCTCCATCTATTTTGATTTGTGCATCAGCATTTGACATTGACATCTGTTTAAAATGCTTGACCCTGACGGCTATTGAAGCTAGGAAAAGAAGAACATCAACATATTAATCAATGGCACCTTTGGATTTCATAAAAGATAGATCAGGTTGTAAGCTGAGCTTACTCAGTCAATTGAAGGGGTGTAAATGAAAAAGATCTAAGTGATGTTTTCTTCAAAAATGTACCTTTGGCAATTTTCAGCAGAAACCCTTCAGTAGTCCCCTTCACAGTTCCCTGCGCCATCTTTAAAGGTAGCCATGCCTTTGCATCGAAGCAAGACAAACGGTGAGCATGCAATGATAGATATCTTTTTTAACACCTAGGACAATTTATTATTCACAGATCTCTATCATTGCAAGCTCAGCGTTTGCCTCCCTTCTATGCAAATTAAGGCATGGCTATAGCTACCTTTCAAGATGGCGCAGAGAACTGTGAAGGGGACTATTGCTATAACACCACTTATCTACACATGTATATATTTACTTACAAGTTAGTGTAATATACTATATAGTTACTTTATTAAGTTCAGTCCCTTACCGTCCCAAAGTGGGTCTATTGTATTTACAACCAGCTGAAATGCACCATAGTGAAAACAGGGACGATCTGAACTGTTCTTGGTATTAGAACTGAGATACTCCATTGCCTTCTAAAAAAATATACACATAAAGAAAAGAAACAAAGATTAGTTTACTAATCTAACATTTTCTTGTTGGTGGGTTTTGATATTCAGACAGCAGCTTGTCACCTTTAACCAATGGTCTAAGCTGCCCCGTTGTCATGGTGATAGAGTGATTTAGCAAACACGACACGACATGAAAACAGGACTTGAGATGATGAATATACAGGGGCAGCGCAGATGGGGGAATTGGGGGGGGGGGAGGGGAGGGCTTGGAGTCCTTCCATTTTTTTGGAAAATATTTAAGGTTTTGGTTCAATGATAAATCATATTTTTGTCAGAAAATATGCACTGAATATCCCATTTTAGGATTTGACCCCCCACCCCCACCCCACACACCCATCCACCTTCAAAGATGCTGCTCCATCCCTGATATATATCACATTCATTTGTTGTGTTATGACTGTGACAATTTAGCCACAAATGCTACTTTCAGGACACCATTTTGCTTGTTTTTTGTGTCCTCTTCTTGTTCAATGGTCATTTTGATCAAAATTTGTCAGCAGGTGACTCATCCTCTTTCACATTGCATCATGTTTGCTTAATTACTCTAATATGGGGAAATGGTCTTTGAAAATCTCACAAAAGGTCTCGGCAAAGTCTCAGCATGTATGTACAGCTGTGTCTCAAAATGTCATTTCATCAGGGTCTCAGAATTTCAAATGTGTAGAAAATTTGAGTTGAAATACAAAAACTGAGACTCTGAAGAGAAGCATAACTTTTCTTGCAAGCCCAAGACAATATTTTGCACTGGGCTTTCTTTGTTTACAATAATTTGAGATGTCTTTTCCAAAAATACAAGAATTGAGACCAGTAAAATACTGTTTTTACTTGTTTTAGTGCCGCAGCGCTTATTTAATTTTTCTGGTTTCTGATGCGGCACTTATTCAGGGGCAGCACTAATTTGAGGGCAGCGTTTAGTAAGATATCATTAAGGCTCACAAATGATTTAATAAGTGAAGCAAATGTTAACAGCACCATAAATGTGCTTCAAGTGTACAAAACCTCTATTTTTTACACAATTTCAACATTGAGTTATACCGTACTAATGGTTCTCCTTACAGTCTGGTGGAAGTCTTTTGAATATTAAGTGCCACACTGTGAAATTAACAAATGCAGTGCTTATTTACTGGAAGTACTTAATTCACCATTTTGCCCTTAGGTGTAGCATTTAATCAAGGGCAGTGCTTAATCGGGGCAGTGCTAAAACAAGTAAATACAGTATCGCTGAAATTTTGCAATCTTGACTGGTTTCCATACATGAGGGATTTTGGATAAAATCCTTGCTACTCCATCATGGCTGGATCACTGGTCTGGGCCATTGTTATTTTAAGCCAATAGGAATGAAGCCTACAAGATTTTGGCAGGCTCTCCTGTGATTGGTCAAAGAGGTTGCACGTTCATTGCTAAAAAAACTCATCGACGGCTATAAATGAGTATCTTTATGAAATGAAATGGTTTTGAACTTCTTCAAGCAAAGATATGTAGATAGCTGTAATCTTCAGATGTTTTGCCTTTTACAGTTTTATCAAGCAGTATCATAAAAGAGATAAATCATGAAATTCTGCAGTTTTAAGATATCAATCTTAAAACTGCAGAATTTCATTATTTATCTCTATGATACACTGTACCAATTGTATCGCAAACGTCAGTTAAAATTTTCAATTATTTTCTGTGTTTGAAAAAATCATTTCGTTTGAAATTTAAAACTAGCCAAGAAGAAAACAACATGATGGTCACACCTACTGATCATACTTCCTAAATAGAAGTTAGTATCTAGCAAATGTTCAGCTGGAGTGTCTTATCTTTCTACAAAATAAAGAAAGCAAATCAAAAAATTTATTTTGTTTTTTTAATTTGGCTTGAGAATCTGTGTTTTGGCTGTTTTCATGATTCTTGACTAGTAAATCTTAAACAAAGTGGCATCCAAACAAGGTAGACCCACAGTACACTGACCACTGATCCAGCTGCGATAGACAGTAAGGATTTTATCCAAAACCTTCTATGGCTGGAAACCAACACTATTGATTTTTGGAGAGACTAATATTCAATATCCCTTTTATATATCTATAAAAACAAACATGCAAACGAAACATATGTGTTGTACCTGTGGTTGCCTGGACATTTTTTATTCCTATTTTTTTCTTGGTCACTTTTTATTTTACCCCAAGCTTTTTCCCCAAGCTATACAGCTATCAGAAAAGACACTCAGCTTGTACTGCAGTCTAGACATTTTTCTATCACATTTGACACAGTTTAAATCCTGGCTTTTTACTCGCTGTCTGAATGTCAGCTTTGCTAAATCTCTTACATACACAACTTTGTTGTTACTGACAAATTTGTACCGCTGATAATAGATTATATTATTTTTATAAATTCATTCTATTATGCATTCAATGTGTATTATTTTTGAGAGATTAGTGAATGTGAATGTTTTTCAAAATGAATAAACATAAACCCTTGAAACATATTGTGCCATTTAGAAGCATTTTTCGTTTCCAAATAAGGTCTGGAATAAATAACATTTTTATACTAGAGGTACAAAAATATTATAAGAAAGAAATTTAAAGAAACAGCAAGAAAATTCCAACTTGAAAAGTTTGTTATCTAAAATTAAAATCACTTTGTTGTACTAATCCCTCAGATTAAGCCTTTTTCTCTAGTTTCATTAAGAATAGGCCATTGTTTACATAGAGCAAACATTACTTATGTAAACATCCTAAAAAGGTCAATTACAAAGTATTAGAACCATTTGAATTTCTGAATAAGAAACAGTGATTTAGACGTCGAGCTGAAAAAATATCTTTAAACTACAGCGAAAGAGACAAATTGGTATTAAATGATTCCAACTTTCCATAAAAAAGCTCAAAAATAAATTAATTACATAATAAATCAAATACCTATGTTTATTGCATTTTGCTTAACAATAGATGGATTTGTGTTCCATGTTTTTGCATGGATGAATGACAATATAAGTTCATAAATGTAAGTAGAGAACATGTTTGAGATATAGAATCTAAGGTTTTTACTACATTATATTGGTATCTTAGCAACAAATGCAGCTACATTTCATAATGTTGACAGACCACTTTGCTCTCAATTTCAGCTTTTACTATTCACAAATGCTCTACTATTAGCAAAGCAAATTCAACATAGACAATATTGCAAAAATCAGGTATTTCAAAAAAACATTTCTTCCCCTAGGATTTTTCTTTATCTATTTACTTATTTATTTTTTTGGGGTCCACCCAAGGTGACCAAAATAAAGATGGAAAGGTGTTAAAATTCTGAAATAGATCTCTCTCTTTTTCATTCTTTCTTTCTTTCTCTCTTTCCTTTTTTTCTTTCATTTTATTTTCTTTTCCCCCTTCTTTTATTCTTTTCTTTTCGTTTCCTCAAATGATATTTTTCGTGGTTACATTGGGGTTACATTAATTGTCTTACAAGATCTTATCTACCGCAAACACAGAAAATTTACCTCGAGGTAATGCTCCGTCTTCACTCCTGGATTGCTTGATTCCGGATCTCTGAGGTCAACCTTACTGACTTTATTTGACCGTAAGAAACTTTTGACAAATCGTTCCGCGTTGTGATTAAACTTCATAAACGAAACATACAGTAAATATGTGCAAAATAGAACCAATGATTCCCACCACTCGATCTTGCCACCCAGAAAGAACACAATCAATAATAGTATAGCTATGCTATAGAAGACGCAATCTCTGAACAGCGGCCACCAAGTTAGCTCGAGAACTCGCTTCGAGAACACTGCACACATTCCAATCACGAATAGAACGTTGAACACAGCAGAACCAACGATTGTACCAATACCAACGTTTGATTTTGGATCAGTGAACGTACCAAACAGGGATATAAACAGCTCGGGGGCACTTCCTCCAGCTGCCATAAACGTTGCCCCAGCGACATCCTCGGAAATTTTTAGTCTTTCGATAATCACCTCCAAAGACGGGACGAAAAATTCATCACAAGCCAAAGCCACGGCTAGAAACATATAACAAAGTCCTAATATATGAAGTAATACGGCTCCATGTCTTCTTTCTGACTGAGTGAATAAATCATTTGGATATTGCCCTTCCGATGAATTGAGTAAAGTTCTTTGGTGAAATATGCTTTGGAAGTTTGCGGCTGTTTCCTGGGACCGTTTCGAGTGGACAGGTCTTTTTGGAAACAGTTGGGCTAGTCCAATGTCCAGATTTATATAAATGTAGTATCCAAAAATTAAACACATTACCAGCGAGATGTTTGGAATTAAGTATGAAGTTACTCTTCGACGTTCTGTCCTGTACACTTTAAATGATAATTTTCGTCCAGATGAAGATGAATGCATTTTCATTCAGCTCGAGTTCACAATTCTTACGGACGATAACAAATCGTCCTTGAAGTCTACCAAAAATCGCATTTCCAAGGTTCTAAAACTTTGTCATGGTTTAAATAATATGATCAAAAGATAACTTTAAAGTTTGGGCTTTTCTGTGTTGAATTTTGACAACGTCCATCTCATGCCAACAGTGCTATTGTCGTTCACGAATTCAAAACAAAGTGAAATAATACTTTGCTTCGATGCCTTTGGGCTATTTCCTCTTCTTGTTCTTGTCTCTAAAACAGTAATAAAACACAAATTATAGAATCAACTTGTGTAGCTATAGAGCCTACATTATAACCACTACATGAAGCTCTCCGACATAATCAAGTGTTCTTTCTAAACTTAGCAACCGGGGAACGTGTAAAAACAATGGCCCATAATCCCTTGCTCGACGTGCTTGTAAAAAAATTTTTCCCAGTCGATTGATTACTATCGATTACTGAAAAACTACTCTTAAAAGATTATAAAGCTTTTTCCTCTTTAGTATCTATATTAAGCAGTACTTAATTTATGATAAATGTTTAGTTTTTAATCTTTTTCGTAGTTACCGATCGAGTGCATGCATGGCCTAGCGCCCGTGCCGTATGAACCGCATCCTGTGAGATCTTCGTTTTCCCTCATTAGTAAATGCTTACGTGTTAAAATGATTATCTTAAAAAAGAATTGCCAAAAGAAATTTGAAGAAAGGTATTTCTTCCGTGCTACCGCAAGTGTCAATTTTTTTTTTTTTTTTTTTTTTTGAGCCTTTTGAAGAGGAAGAAAAAGCTGAAGCTGAAGTACCTTCGCATGTGAGAATCAATAAAATCACAAGTTTTGAGCAAATATCCTCTCAGCAAAGTTGTTGTCTGCCTAAACGACATCATGCATATTTCAACACGGTGTTAATATGTTTTTGCTGGCTTCCAACAGTGAAAATTAATTTTATACGAGAACCAGGACTATGGGGGCTACGGTCATGGGGGAGAAATGCAATTCTAGCAAAGCTATCACCATAAGTTATTATTTTTTCACTAATTTGATGATTTCGACTAATTTGATGTTAGTCTGTGTAATTTGTTCAATGCACGACATCTATACTTCGTATTGCGTCATCTTCACCGTATTCACATTTGGCACCTGTCGCCGTTAATGGAGAGGTGCTGTGAATTGTAATAGATTGTGATACCAGTAGTTGAAGTATAAAATAAACCAAAGAAAGAAAGAGCGAAAGAAAGAAAGAAAGAACGGAAGGAAGGAAGACAAACAGAAAAAAAAGAAGAAATGAAAGAAAGAAAGAAAGAAAGAGAAAGAAAGAAAAAAAGAAGTAGGAAAGAAAAGAAGAAAAAAGAATGGAACAGTGAGTTCAATGAGATACACAGCTAGTAGATAAACAACGAGATAGATGAATTTTAAAATTACAATGAATCGAGAAAGAGAGAGAGAAGAAGAAGAAGAAGAAGAAGAAGAAGAAAAACAACAACAACAAAAAAGAAAGAACGAAAAAAGAAAGAACGTAGTATAGAGCAAATACAAACGATATAACTTAGGAATTGTTTCCATGTTTACCAATAACCTTACTTAAAAATAAGAACTAAAAACTGATAAAAAATAAAGACAGCAAGATATTACCATGCCAAGCGTTAATCATATGGGTTGTCATGGTGACGATTTTCAAGAATTTATTGAGCAGGTTTTGAAATTGTGCAATATTTACGCGATTGCCTACAATAATACATGAAATATCCGAAAACATCCGAAACATGACAATTCATTTAAATATATAATTTGATTATATCCTGAAATTATATAAATTGTATAAAATTATTATTTCCTAAAATATCCTCTTATAACCGTAAAGGGTGTGTACTCACAAATAACCCGTAATGTTAGTTGATTTTCGAAGAACTGATCGACTTGCTTCAAAAATAAATGACCACTTAAACGAGTGTCAAAGCCCGCATTGTCGTCGAGAATCTCTCATAAATCAATGGCTCAGTGAGTGCATCGGTACCATTATACCTGCATTTTGAAATTCAAATCAGTGATCACTAAGTCAGATAGTAGACAGAGACTCTTAGCTGAGATTTACTTCAGATATAAAGAAGTGATTAGAAATCAATAAGTAGGATAAAAATGTGTGAATGAGAGGACGTGATCAATGTGACCGATCTATAATAAATATTCTTCTGTAGAGAGGGTTTTTTTTTACATTTTTTTTTTTCTTTTAATTAGAGAAAGTGAAACGAAAAAGAGAGTTGTCTTAGGTATTTTCTGATTAAAATTATTTTTCAAATAAAATTATTTTATGATTAAAATCTTTCAAACGGGCACGAAACTCAAGATATTCTGAGCATGCGCAAAAGCGGTAATCATTTAATTTCAACAAAATGGCGCTAAATAAACTAAGGCATTCTTAGAAAAAAGTAGCGAATATAGCTTAAATACATATAAAATAAAAAAGAACGTCTACAACTCCACTAACATATTCTAATGAAGAACGCGGTCGTGCACGGTCACGCGAACTTGGTGCTCGTAAACTCTTCAACTTTAACTGTCCTCTTCAAGTTTATCTACCATGAAAGTCATGAAAATGAAAGTTACCGAACTCCGGAAAGAGCTTTCTAGCAAAGGTCTCGATTCTAGTGGCAAGAAAGGCGATCTTCAAACGCGACTTAAAGAATATTTACAACGACAAGCTTCGCCTCCAAAACTATCCGACGGCGCCGATTCGAGCTCCACTGCTACAACACTAAGGGGAAACATCGACGATCCAAGCAAGCAATACATTGATCTCAAGATAGAAGAGCTAAAAACAAGTATTAGTCACGAAATTGTGAATTTAAAGCAAAACTTTAAATTTCCCGCTCTAAATCAACCAAGCGAAATGACCGATATGCAAATTGAACTGCAGCGACTACAAAAGCAAAACAATGAACTCTTTATAATCATTGACTCACTTAGTAAAGCGATTGCCAATCTATCGATGAACGGTCATAAACCTTCGACTGATTCTTCATCTTCAACCTTGAAAAGCCAAACCAATGATCGACCTACCTGTATTGATCTGTCGGAAAGTACTTCCAACCATTTACCTCCAGAAACAAATTCCTGCCTGGAAAATCATGATCATGTACCGAGTGAGACCCAACCGAGCAGAAACAATCAAAACCGAAGACAAAGAAGAAATCGTCATCGCCAAGAGCAAGCTTCTAAGACCGATGATGATATCAACCAGAACAGCAAAAAAGTTATCTTCATTGCCGGTGATTCTATTATCAAGCAGGTTCCAGGCTGGAACCTGTCCAACAAAAACCATCATGTTGCAGTTAAATCTTTTTCTGGAGCAAAGGTCGAGGATATGAGTGATTATCTCAGACCTCTGATTAAAAGAAAACCTGAACACTTGATTCTCCACGTAGGCACAAACGATATATGTGACTCGACTTCCCGCAGCGTTGCTGAGAGCATTGTAAGTGTCGCCACAAAAATCCAGCAAAACTCGCCCTCAACTACAGTCGCCATATCAGCCTTGATAACCAGAACAGATAAGTATGATCTTGATCACAAAATTAATGAGGCGAATAACATTCTGAAATCTTTATGCTCTACCCACGGCCTGACTCTAATCGAACACCCCAAACTTGATGCTACTTGCCTTAACCAAAGAGGTCTTCACGTCAATCGCAAAGGCACGTCTACACTTACTAAAGATTTCAACTCTTACATTAAATCTATTTTACCTAGCTCTAACATTCATAATTAGGAGTTTGCCGCCCGGGAGTACCATATGCATAATATCACGCCAAATGAGGGGTCAACAAGCCCCTTAAACACCTTAAACTTTGGGCGTGGTATCGTCATAGCTTGCCTTAACATCAACAGTTTAGTCGCACACATTGATGAGCTAAGGCTATTTATTCACGATGCAAACATTGACATCCTTGCAATCAATGAAACCAAGTTAGATGATTCTGTTAGTGATTGTGAAGTTTATCTTCCGAACTTCGAAATCGTACGAAGAGACCGTCCAACAAATGGCCGTCACGGTGGTGGCGTGTGCCTTTATATAAATAACGGTCTCGATTTCAGGGTTCGTGATGATCTTAACAATGACAAGCTCGAACACTTAACTGTTGAACTAAGCAAGCCTAACTCTCGGCCATTTCTTGTATCAACCTGGTATAGACCCCCACTGTCCTCACCTGATCTGTTTGACAATTTTGAAAACCTAGTTGACAAGATCGATAGTGAAAACCTAGAGTTATTTCTCGTTGGTGACCTTAATGTTAACATGCTCCCGTGCGCTTCGGATAATAATTTATCTAAACTTAATGATATTTGTGAAGTATATGGGTTGCATCAAGTTATCACTGAACCAACCAGAATAACTCCTCAGTCTCAAAGTCTAATCGATCTATGTCTCACTAATACACCTGACAAAATTGTCTCATCGGGTGTTGTCCACTTAGGGATTAGCGATCACTCCCTCGTATTCCTAACGCGTAAAACCCATTATGCTCAAAAAGGAACGGCTAAAGTTATTAAGACTCGCAATCTCAAAAATTTTAACGACAAAGATTTCTTGCAAGATCTCCAGAAAATAAATTGGGATGAAATTAACTCACACACTGATCCTAACCTAATGTGGACATCTTGGAAAACTCTATTCATGAGTTGCATAAACAAGCATGCTCCCCTAAGGAACAAGCGAATCGGCAAAAAGAAGTCTCCATGGATCACAGCTGATCTGAGACGTAAAATGCGAAATCGAGATTTCACTAAAAAGAAAGCAATCAGAACAAACGACCAATCCTGGTGGGACCAATATAAAATAGCAAGAAATCAAACAAACAATTCCATTAAAAATGCAAAACGTAGATACTTTACTGATAATCTAGATGCTAACAAGCGAGATCCTCGGAAAACCTGGAAACTAATTAACGAGCTCAGATGTCGTCAGCAAAAATCTGTAGACATATCTGAGCTCGAATTGGGTGACAGGAAAATCACTTGTGCATCTGAACTATCAGAAGCTTTCAACCATCACTTCACAAACGTTGGGCAAACACTTGTAAATGAAGTCCCCCAGGCTAAGAAAGAACCCGAGGTCTTTCTTAAACCTACAAATAAGAAATTCTCTCTTCGTCCCTGCAAAGTGGATGAAGTTCGCAAGTTACTGAACAAAATGGATGGTAAGAAATCGACTGGTCTAGACAATCTTCCGTGTAGTCTACTTAAAATTGCAGGCGATATTATAGCACCCTCCCTGACTGTCATTTTTAACCAATCTATCTCTACCTCCATTGTTCCTAATGACTGGAAGCTTGCTAGAGTGACACCAATTTTCAAAAAAGGGAAAAAAGGAGACCCTAACAACTACAGGCCAATCTCCGTAATCCCTGCTGTCGCCAAAATCTTTGAAAAAGTCATTTATGATCAATTTTACAATTATCTGAATGATAACCACCTATTAGCAAATAGTCAGTCCGGATTTAGATCACTCCATAGCACGTTAACAGCTTTGCTAGAAGCCACTAACAGTTGGTCTGTAAACATAGACAATGGCATGATCAACGGCATCATTTTCATCGACTTAAAAAAGGCCTTCGATACTATTGATCATGCCATCCTTCTGCGCAAACTATCGTACTATGGAGTAGATCAAACCACACTCTGTTGGTTTCAATCATACCTCACTGAGCGCATGCAAAAATGCCTGGTTAATGGACACCTCTCCAATGCTCACGCGATTACTTGTGGTGTCCCTCAAGGCAGTTTAATTGGTCCATTACTATTCCTTATTTATATTAATGACCTTCCAAACTGCCTGAGAGAAGCTACACCCAGAATGTATGCTGACGACACTAGTATCACAATAGCATCTAACAGTGTAGCCCAAATTGAAGAGGTACTTAACCATGAACTTGGTAATTTAAGTGAATGGTTGATAGCCAACAGACTTAGTTTAAATGTAGCTAAGACCGAAGTGATACTTGTTGGCTCGCGCCAAAAACTTGCCACGGCTAGCGATCATACATTCGTATCCCAGATAGAAGATCAAGAAATCAAAAGAGTATCCCATACCAAATCACTAGGTGTAACCATTGACCAGAACCTGACTTGGTCAATACATGTTGGTCAAATTGTCTCTAAAATTTCCTCTGCCATTGGCGCACTCAAACGCCTTCGGCCATTTATTAACACCGAGACTGCAATCAAGATCTATCAAGCTCTAATAGAGCCTCACTTTGACTATTGTAGCCCAGTATGGGATGGTCTTAACGGACAACTCTCTAACAAACTCCAAAAACTTCAAAATCGTGCTGTTAGAGTTATAACAAATGCAGCATATGAAGACAGTCCAAGTGAGATTCTTGATCATTTAGGATGGGACAAACTTACTGACAGGCGTAAAAAACTTAAGGCTGTACTCATGTTCAAAGCAACTCACAAACTAGCGCCCAAATACATACAAGATCTTTTTAAACCCATAGAATCTTGCTATGAAATTAGAGACATAGAAAACAAACTTGCTCTCCCGAAACCCCGCACAGACTATCTAAAGCGTAGCATTAGCTACAGCGGGCCAGCTCTGTGGAATAGCCTTCCACACCAAACGAGAGCGAGTCACTCTGTCTCTAATTTCAAACAAAGCATTAAACCGATTCTATCTACAAAGTACTCCCGCACGGCAAACATGTAAAACAGTTTAATACAATTTTTAAACTTTTTATATTATTATAATAGTTATATATTTGTATGTACTGATGTTTTTACCGTGGCTAAATAAAGTTTCCATTCCATAACAATCAAGGTAAGACAGGAAAAAAATGATGAAAAATTTATCGACATAGCGTGTTTACCATTAACATAGCAACCAGTCGTACGTTTCGACAAAGCCGGCGCAAAACGTGCCGAACTCTCAGACAAGCTGTTGACCATCTCAGATAATTAGGTCTCATTTTGTCAGTTATTGCAAAAGAAGACTTATAATTATTATCATAATCGAATCGAAAACCGTCATGTCAAACAAACCGCGAATGACTCTGAAAGAAAAGATCTGGGAGGTCCATCCACACTTCCGACTTGTGCTAATTAGTTACTAACTGCAGGCTTTCAATCAGCGGAAACAACGCATACTAGTTTATTTTAAAAACTAAGATGAATTAAAACCCGACAGCCAGATGAATTTTAAAGCATAATCCTGCAATTCCAAGACCGCTTTTCAGGATTGTAATCAGAGAAAACGGAAATTTCGATTCACAAGAGGATTTATTTGAAGAAGAAGAAGAAGGCGGCCCCAATAAAACGAGAACGCACATCCTGATCATTTGACCGCTAACCGTGAACTTGCATCGACTAGCATTAACTTGACCTAGAAGAAGAAAAAGCGTGAGCACTTTTAGCGTGCTCAAATTTGATCCCAAGTCCCGGGGGGGGGACTCCTATATATAATTAGAGGACGGGGATGCTCGTCGGAAATTTTGAAAATGACCCCTAAAAGGTACCTAAGTGGGAGTGGCAACAATTGATTTCTACCCCTTTTAAAGGTACCAATTCAAAAACAGTAATAAAGAATGAAAGTAATGAAACACTTTGTTATCGATGTGATTTGAAGATTCAAGTTCAGATCATCGAAATCGTCCCTTTCATGCTTATTTTAGGTAGTTTATTTACCCCAAAACATTATTTATCCCTAAAAGGTACCAGCTATATGTCTCTGGTAGTCCACTTAAGTCTGAGACATCCTAAAAGGTACCAGATTGCAAATTTTGACCCCGAAAAGGTACGACGAGCATCCCCGTCCATTTACAATCGAAGTCCCCCCCCCCGGTTCCCAAGTTGATGCAAGTTATGATCGTTTCAACAGTCACCTTGCTAAACTTCGCAAGTTGTTTTCCTCGTATTTTTAGTCCGAGTCCCTGAACATTTTCTCTCACTACAAATACTTCAAACAACAACAAAACGGATTTTCTCCTTGTCCTTCAACTAGCTCATAGATGGGGTAATGAATAATGTAGAAAATAAGATTTTATATAATTAGTATAATACGCGCGCTCTGATTGGTCGACAACCGTGTATGATAGATGACGTCATTGAATAATAACAGCGCTCTGATTGGTTGAAATGTTTCGACGAATCATATAAAACAAATTCTTAGTGGGCACATGACGTCATCAAAAGGCTAGAATGTAAACTATAAATCTCTAAAACCTGGCTTCTCATAGTATTTTTTGCATACATCAAAGAAAGAACTTGCTCCTGAAAATTTGGGCTGCTTCCGTTGTTTAGTTTTTGAGTTATCGGTGATATATACTGTATACTAACAGACAGAGACCTAAAACAGGCAATTGGCAGGAAATAATATGTATTTGGCTTGCATGGTCTATTGAAGTAAATCATATTTATAAACATAGTTATCAGAATATGCGAATTAGATGCAGTTAGGGCATGATTTATTTGACTCTTGTTATTTAAGGCGCCATGTTGGTCTACACAGTCGTGGTACGCCAACATGGCGGCCCATACATTTCTTACTAAAATGTCAGCATATTTCAACGCTTGTATCTTTGAAACGAAAAGTCATTTTAGTTCAAAAGCTTCCAATATTGCAGAGTTTTGAATCCTTTTTTTGTTGAAAGTACTTAAATTTTATTTACAGCTCTAGAACAGTATTTATGATTTTCGACAACGTGAGTGCCCAACTAAGTATTTTCCGTACGTCTGTACTCTAATAGATACACAGATGACGTCAAAATGTGGAGAAAACAACACTCACGACACTAAAGGTGAAAAATAGGCGCATAATATGCGCATGTGGCTAGAGCCATTGTATAGCTGTCCGTGAATTAAGGATATTGGTTGAGTATTAGGTTCTTACAAGGCTGACATATCCTCCGAAGAGGCTAAGTTCGCTTTTGTTTTTGTATTGTTAGATTGTTTATCAGCAATGTTTGTTCCTTGTATGGAATCAGCGAGTGTTGTTTTCCATTTCTTGTAGTCGCTTCGCTCAGGACTAGCTCTGAATTGTGGCTAAAACATCGACCAAATAGTTCGTAAAAAACAGAAACAGCTTTAATTTCATTGCACTGATCTTTAGAGACACAAAAGTTATTCACTCATCTCTACAAAACAAACAAACGGAAAATGGCGCAATCGTTCGCAGTCATTCCACGAGGCAGCTTATATGAGCAAATATTCGAGAGATGATTGGTTCCAAGTGTTTTTCTTCGTCAGTGCTGAAGACCATTCCAAACTGCTCATTGGCCCCGAAGTTTACCGAGTGTCGACTTTTGCCGAAGTTTTGCCGAGCGTGGAGTTCCTGTGGTGGTTACTCACTTACAGCACGATGACACAGTGGCTAGGGCCTCTACGAGGCTCTAGCCACAAAAAGGTAAGGGACCATATTTTTTACGTCGGTAGCTCGTAATGACTAACAAACTTCAGCGGACGGTTAAGGAAAATGGAATCCATTTCAGTTAATTTAAAGTTGACAAACTTGCAAATAGTCTCCAACGGTGAGCTCATCACGCAAAATACGACTAGTCAATGAGTAAGCTAACTTCCAGACTTTCTCAATAGACCTTGACTTTCTACAGGTGAAATTTTACTAAGTTTCAATAGCTTTACGAAATGAACGAAAAAAAGTGATGATATAAAATCTTTCTCGAAAATATAACTTTTCAAAATGAAAGATCCAAGGAAGTTTTTAATAACAGCAAGTGTCATAGCGTTGTTCACTCTTGTGTATCTATCATGTTTAGTCGAAAGTTACGCTCCATAAAGTAAACGTTCAGTAACTCCATCCCTTATCAGTTCTATTCCCACATTTTAACCAAAATTTCCTGATATTATCCCAAACCACTTCTCAAAACGTCCTTTTGGAATTCCTTTGGTGCTTATGAATACCAAATTGCGCAAAAATTTGCCATCGAGAAGCTCAGCAAGTTTGTTAGCTTCCGGATTTTTGCCTGAAGGCATATCAAATAAAATTGAGTTGGACGACGAGATTCTCATCTCTACCATGTCTTCGAATAGGGCTTTAAGCAACATTTGGGCAATCTCTAAAGAGTCTGCATAAAGTGGCCCAACACGGTAGCCTTCTTCCTTCAAAATTCCGACTCTAGCGACCGCATACCCGACTATAGTTCCTTCCCTATTAATGGCGACTCGTGTGTGATTCCCTTTGAGAAACGTCTGGAGGAATCTATTGCGCTGGTATCCAAATACTGATGCATCATAGTCCAACAAATCTTGCATGTCGGCTTCATGGATTCTTTGGGCTCGATAGAGATTGTTTTGTGGAAGACGACTTAGGTTTTGAAATGCAGTTAGCAGATGAACGTCATACCGAGGTACAATCCAGTGACTTTGAAAACCGTAGACTTCTTTGTACATGTTCGTCATGCCTTCCTGGATGCCATATCCTGTTATATTGAGATCGGGAGGTAGCATGTCGAGGGCCCTTTTGCAGAGTTCCAACCCATAGCCCTTGCTTCGATACTCTTTTTCAACTATGTAAAAACCACCATGACAGTAACTGGGATGATACTTCAGAAAGGCCGTATAGGCTATAGGTTTTCCGTCAAGTTCGCCAACAAATAAACTGTTAGGATCCCCGGCAAGTAAACAGTTAACATCCTCCAATCCTGGCCTCCACCCATCACTTGCTATTAGATTCAAGAGATGAGTTTTCAGGTTGTTTTCTTTGTCGGATACTAAACGGACATTGTAAGATCTCAGAGAGTTCGTCGTTCTCGCCAAGCTTGGATTGGGACGCCATTGCCGTGAGTATGGTAGATGGAGCTTCAGTTGGAGAGCTACACACAAATGTGGAGCAAAGCAGATTTGCTTTGCTACAGTTAACTTCAACATTTAGTACACGTCTGTCAAATAAACTTGTGTGGGACACGTAAAGAAATTCTCGTAAGTTGTTGATGGTCTTTGATGCGCCCTGACGTAACATGATAACTGAGTGATCATGGGTAATTAGATCTGGGGAGGTCACGGCGGGTCAAGTGCCAGAGCACGTCCGCGGGTTCAGTCATCGTGTCACCGCCTCTTGAGCTCAACGTGGTCCTACCAGCTCTTTTTACAACGCCGCTTCGTTACGCCTTTCGAAGCAAACTCAAGCAACTCGTTTCCATCAGTACCTCGACAGTTCCATTGTCACGCTCCTTGTCACTATTTCTGTGTTTGGAAACATCATGGCACAAGCTCCGAAAACACGCAAGTCAACCCGCTTACAAAAACTCAAACACGATCCCGACTTTCTGTCAGGCATCGACCTCGAAGAGCACTTGGTAGACGGCGTTAATTTTCCAACTCTGCCTACCTTTCAGCCCAACCATTCACCCACCAAGTCACAATCACTGGGCATGAGTTTGCCTGCGACCCACAATACTCCGAGCCCGTCTCAGCCTCAAGACCTCGACCGTCAACTTCATCTGCTCAAGCTCGAGAAACAAAAGCTTGAACTCGAGCTCCAGGTCTTGCGGCTTCGCGATTCAACTGGCATCAAACCTGGGGTCGACGACTCGCCTCATCCACTAGGCCGTATGAAACGACACATCGATTGGCCTAACGAATTCATACCAGGTATGTCTTCTACCAACACATACGATAAAATTGAGCTGCCCGAATTCGTCGCGGGTTTTTTGTGTATGATCAAGCCATATGAGCCACAAATCAAAACTGCAATGTTGTTGTTGCTCGAATTACTTGCAACTAAGGCAATGAGCTATTCCTGGTCCAGCGTTCGCACTTTTTACTCGAGCGTCGCCAAACAAGTTGAAGCTGGTCGCATAAATTGGACTGATGTCTCGGAGATCAAGGATCATGCACTTATTTTCTTTCGGCATTCAGATTTAAAGCCTGCGCCGAAGATATCTCAACAAAGCGCTTCGCAGTCTCCATCTGTCAGTAAATACATTCCCACAACCAAGGATTCCAAGTCTGCAAACGAAAAGGGTTGCAAAATTTGGAACTATAAGGGGTCGTGTTCGTGCGACAACACCGCCATTTCTTACGCCGCTAGTCACGTTTGTAGGGTTTGCACTAAGGATCACCCTATGCTTCACTGCCCAAAGCGGAAACATCCCATTCCAGAGGCTTGACTACAACCTCCTTTATCGATCACGGACTCTTCCCCGGCTACGAATTCAGGACATGATAATGGAACACGTAAATCCCTCACATTGCTACCGGAACGGCCTACGGACTCGAATTTTGGACATGATTTCATTTCTCCGGCATTATTTGCGACCTCTACTCCCAATGTTAACACCACAGCCGTCGTCGCGCACATTCTCGATTCGCGTCATGTTCAGCCGAACGCCTTTGGAGCCCGAATTTTACTATTAACTAACTTGAATATTGCGCGATGGACAAGATACTTGTCGAGTTACGACGACAAAGTGATAGTCGATTTTTTAGCTTATGGATGGCCTATCAACTATAACAGCGTCGCCGTCCCGACATCAACTACCACAAATCATGCCTCAGCTATCGAATTTCAAGAACATGTGCAATATTTTATAGACACCGAGCGCAATCACGGAGCTATCGCTGGCCCATTTGCATTTAATCCTCTCCCGCTCGATGTAGTTTGCTCTCCATTACAAACCGTTCCCAAACGCGGATCTACAAAACGCCGCGTGGTGATGGACCTCAGTTTTCCGCCAGGCAAGTCCGTCAATAGCGGAATCCCTATCGGAGAATATTTGCACAATCCTTATCAATTACGTCTTCCAGGAATCGATAGACTTTGCGAGCTTATCCGATCAAAGGGGCGAGGCTGTCTTATCTACAAGATCGACTTACAACGTGCATACCGCCAATTGCCTGTTGACCCAAAGGACTACAGACTGTTGGGTTTCACCTTTTTAAATAATCTGTATTTCGATTTGAGATGTCCTTTCGGTCTTCGATCTTCAGCCATGGTTTGTCAACGCACCACCAAAGCTGTAATTCACATCTTTACTAACGATGGTTTTTCGGCCGACGTCTATCTCGACGATTTCTTTGGTGCCGAAGATCACCTTTACGCCGACGTCGCCTTTTGTCGTCTACAAGAGCTCCTCAAAGAACTCGGTTTAGACATATCGCACGAGAAAAATTTACCTCCATCTACCGAGATGGTTTGCCTTGGCATCGAAGTGAACACGAATCATTTAACTCTGCGCGTGCCTCAGTTTCGTATTCAAGAGTTACAGTCCGAGTTAAACTCCTGGCAACATAAACTTCGTTTTACTAAAAAGCAACTTCAATCCCTTCTAGGCAAATTGTCATTCGTTACAGCGTGCGTGAAGCCAGGCAGAATCTTCATGGCTCGGTTGTTAAATACACTGCGGGGATTCCAGCCGTCGTCGCGGTCTATGCCAGTCTCAAATGACATTTTAGCTGACATTCACTGGTGGCTAGAATTTCTCCCCCTCTTCAACGGCGTCTCAGCGATAAAACCCACTTTCACAGATTTTCGCGACTTGCATTTTACGACCGACGCTTGTCTTGAAGCCGGTGGAGCGACATGTTTCAATGAATGTATAACATTTCAGTTTCCAGAACACATCCTCGAACAGTCTTTACATATCTCTGCACTAGAACTTTGGACAGTTTTGGTCGCATTGCGGGTCTGGGCTCACAGAGGGGGCCCTAGGGGTTTGCGGGATTGCGGGATTGACCATTTTTTTGTGCGGTATTGCGGTATTTTACAAAAAAAATTGCGGTATTGCGGGATTAATTCTCAAACCCTGCGGTATGCGATATTTTCTTTTTTGAGCTGCGGTATTACGGGAAAAACGATTTGAAATTGCGGTAATGCGGTATTTTTGAGGCCTGCGAGATGCGGGATTTTGCTTCTGGCGCTCGATAGAAAATTTCATGTTTCTGTGATTCATGTTTCTGCGCGTGAGGTCCCGTGGGAGTGGTATTTCGAATTTTTCGTGTGGTGAGCCGTATTTTCGAATTTTTCATGCGGGATTGCGGGATTGACCATTTTTTCGTGCGAGATTGCGGTATTTTCGAATTTTTCGTGCGGGATTGCGGTATTCGTAACCCCCCTAGGCCCCCCTCCTCACAAACTTTCTGGTTTGAAGTTTATACTATCGTGTGACAACGAAGCCGCCGTTTCTTCAATCAACTCTGGTAAATCAAGGGATGGTTTTATGCAGCACTGCTTACGTCAACTCTGGATGCTTGCAGCCACTTTTGATTTTGAGATCCATGCCACACACATCGAGGGGACTCATAATGTTTTAGCGGATTGCTTGAGCCGCTGGCACAAAGCACCTTGCTACCAGGATCAGTTTGCTGCCTTAACCAGTTCTAGCGGGATTACTTTTCAACATGTACCCGTTTACGAACAACTATTCCACGTCAATCCCATTAGATGTATTTAGTTTAATTTAGATCATATTCCTTAGTAATTGTTAGTGACAGTTCAATTTATTTTTCTTTCTGTTTTTAGACACACAAGGTCGTTCCTTGCAAGAACTAGATCAGCTATGCTCCCAGCTCATCCAGCTGTCGCACGCTAAATCATCGCAGACGAACATTATGTCACATTGCAGAGCATATCGACAATTCTGTCGTTCGTTCGCTTTATTGTCTTTTCCAGTGACCACGCATACCATTTTCCGCTATATTGCTCACCTCGTCCAGTTGGGGCGCGCTTATGGCACGATCATGAACCACCTCAGTAGCATTAAACATGCGCACCAGTATTTAGGGTTCGAGTTAAATTGGGATCAAAATTATCATTACAAATTGTTGCTACAAGGGTGCAAGCGTTTCATTGGTACTGCGGCCAACAGAAAATCGGCTATCACGCCGGCGATTTTGTACCACATTCATCATTTGCTCGACTTACGTTTACCTTTGCATAGCGCGCTGTGGGCCTTATGTTTAGTGGCATTTTTTACTTTCCTGCGGAAATCTAATTTAGTCGTAGATCGTTTAGACAGTTTATCGCCCAAGATTGCGTTACGCGGTGATCTCACCCTGCACGACAGGGGGGCAATTTTGGATATACGCGAGACCAAAACCATTCAATTCAGGCAGCGTCTTCTCCGCATACCGTTGCCTTATATCCATAATTCGCCCTTGTGCCCGGTCACAGCGCTACGGAATCATCTTCTCGTCAACCATCTGGACGCTCGTACAGCCGATAAGCCACTCTTTTCACAGGGAGCCCGGCTTTTGATCCATTTCTTATATTACGAAGCGCTGTATATGTCACCGGATACGTGATTACCAGTACATATCGTGACCTTTAGCTGAATGGCTTGTGTAATCCGAGCATTAAAAACATGACGGCCGTTGGCGTGTAATAAGATCTCAGGGGTAACGCACTCCCATAGAGTACGGTAAGAAGAGAGAAGGGTTGCAACAAAAGAGAGTGCCTTTTTTAAATCCGCTACTAAACCAGTTCATCGGAATCATTAGTGAATAAAAACAGCACCAATAGATTGTGTAATAAACATATCTTATGACAGGATATTTCTTTCTTGTAAAATAACAATTCATGCTCACATAAAACAGCGATTTCATAAAGTGAGTTTATCGTTTAATGATCGCCTCCACTTCTGCGGACCACTTCTGGTAAGTGTCCGCTCACAAACAATAGATGATGACAGTTTTTTGACATATGAGGGAGTATTTGTATGTTCGAGAGGTTTATCCGTAATCATTTCGAGTCACCTTGTAATACAATGCCTTCCCCCTTTCACCCGCTACTCTCAACTTGCTCGTTTTTATGTTGGGGAATATTTGCTTTACCACTCTACCAACTTCGTTTTCCAAATTTTGAATATTTTCTTTGTCTGCTGTACTTGCTGATTTGTACATACGGACAATTTCTGAAGCAGATATTGTGCCTTCTTCGCTTGCTGTGAAGTTGTTCAAGAGCCTAGAATAACACCATATTTTATAGAGTTTTAAAAGTTTTAAATTCAAAATGAAATAATCGAGTTGCCGTTAAAAAATCGTTACTTACCAAGAAGCTAGGTTTAAATCACAGGAAGACATCCTTCTCTGTAAAGAACTGCCGGTCTGCCGCATTAACTTTTCAAACTTCAGTCGCTTGTTTGGATAATTCTGAATAATCCTACATATTTTTTACTAGACGAAAATACTTTATAAGACACGAAAACTGTTGCTACTCGAAGTACTTTTTAACACTAACGACTCAATTAACACTAGTTTCAATCAGCTGTTGACCCCCGCTGTTAGCTGGTCCGCAGAAGTGGAGGCAGTCATCATACGATAAAGTCACTTTGTTGCAACCCTTTACTCTTCTTGGGGGATTTAGAGAGTGCGTTACTAAATTCAAATTCAATTACCCCTGAGATCTTATTACACGCCAACGGCCCTCATGTTTTTAATGCTCGGATTACACAAGCCATTCAGCTAAAGGTCACGATATGTACTGGTAATCACGTATCCGGTGACATATACAGCGCTTCGTAAAAAAGAAATGGATCAAAAGCCGGGCTCCCTGTGCTCTTTTCAGTGTTTTCGCCCACCTCAAACGCCCACGTTCCAATAACTTATGCAAACTTCAGTGTTTTTCTTAAACGAGTTACATCAATTTTAGGTCTTGATACCCGGCAGTTTTCTGCTCACAGTTTCAGGCGAGGTGGAGCGACATTCGCCTTTTCATGCGGAGTCCCCTCCGAGCTTATTCAGCGCCAGGGCGACTGGCACAGCGACGCTTATCTTGTATATTTAGAGATGTCTGACGAACAGAAACGGCTCGCGGCAGACACCATGGCTAGGCGTCTTCAGCGTTCGTTACCAGATGCTTAGCGATATTTTATTAATATATCCTTTTAATTTTAACCTTATCTTACGTCATTTCATCTCCTCCACATACAACACGTGTTGACCTCAAAAATTAAAATTCCGCTCGCGTGACCTCGGCCAAAAATACCAGTGTGATATCATTTCCCTTGCAACGTTGGTCGTACAGTAATTTCTTGAGCGTAAAAGCCAAGCATCAAGAAAATAATCAGGAAAAAAAAGTTTAAAGAAAGTCAAAAATTAGAAAAAAGAAATTAAGAAGAAAAGAAAATTTCCTCCCACTACGTTATACACCTCTCCACTAGCTGATATTCTTCGCCGACATAATATGTTTTTCCATTTCTACGCCGATGACACACAGCTGTTTATGCCCTTCTCCTGTAATGAAGATCTTTCTGTGAACGATGCTATTAAAAGAATTGAAGCCTGTCTCCGGCTGCGATATTAATAACTGGATGACTGAAAATAAACTTAAACTAAACAAAGATAAAACTAAACTTCTCATTTTGTCCTCGAAATTTGATCCTCATCTGTCCGATCCTTTTCTGCAATTTGGCGATGAAGTAATTAAACCCTCTTCTAAGGAAAGCAACATTGGTGTCATTTTTGATTCTTCGATGTCCATGGTTCCTCACGTTAATAATATTTGTAAAACGTCTTTCTATCATCTACGTAACATTGCTCGTATTCGTAAATTTATCTCTTTGAACACAGCTGAAACACTTGTTCATTCCTTTGTAACTTCTAGACTTGACAATTGTAATTCTCTTCTGTACGGTCTACCAAATACTCAACTGGATAAACTACAACATGTTCTGAACTCTGCTGCTCGTCTGGTAACTCTCACAAAAAAACGTGATCACATTACTCCTGTACTATAAAAGATCTTCACTGGCTCCCTGTAAAAGGACATATTAATTACAAGATTCTACTACTGACTTTCAAAGCTCTTCATGGTCTTGCTCCTTCATATATTACTGAATTAATATCTGTCTACAAACCTAAAAGAACTCTCCGGTCCTCCAAAGAATTACTGCTGTCTACTCAACCTTTCAATCTCAAAACCTATGGTTATCGCTGCTTCTCTGTCTCTGCTCCTGTTCTGTGGAACTCACTTCCATCGTCTATCCGTGGTATTGACAGTCTCTCGTCTTTCAAGAAAGAACTTAAAACTCATTTATTTAAGTTAGCTTTTGATTTATGATTGTATTTTTTTTTTTTTTTTGTTTGTTTGTTTGTTTGGGGTTTTTTTTGTTTTGTTTACAGCGCCTAGAACAGACCTGTATAAGCGCTATATAAGAATATATTATTATTATGGCATCTTTATTTTGTTTTCAATTCAAATCTAATTACATGCAACAAAGCGGGAATGCACCTGTGCTTTGTTGTATTTTTTTCTTATATGCTAAACATCACTTTTTTTTTAATTTGCTATTTTGTGAACTCATAGAATTTTTTTGTAATTTCTGCGTTTTGGGAAAGGATCCATTTTTGTGATTTCTTAAGGAGATAGTCTGTTTCTTGGCTATTCGTTGTCACAGAGTTCATTTCTTTCTCTAATAGATGGTGATAACCTCCGAGAAAATCAAATACAACGTTCTTTTGGGTAACTGTACAGTCTCTGTAGATGTTCTTTATGCCTGCTCTTAGTTCTGTGTATTTTTCTTGCTTGTATCTTGTTCTTTCTTCGATGCTTCCAACGCTACATAATTATTATTATTATTATTATCATTATTATTATTATTATTATTATTATTATCAATGTTATACCTATACATTTATGAAAATAGGATAATTAAAAAAATTTAGATTTACTTACATTAGAATGTTACTAGATTGGTTTTATAGATTTAAATAAAAGTTATTATTATTATTTAAAATTATTATTATTATTATTATTATTATTATTATTACCTGGAGGCACGACTCCATTCTTCACTTCATTGCTACTACTCTACAAGCTGTTAATGGTTCCTCCCTATACGCTGATATACCTGGCTTTATTAGTCCATCAACTTTGTCTGGAGATTCGCACCGTCCTGATCTAATTCTTTCTACTACTAATGACTGCCTGTATGTGCTCGAACTGACTGTTGGCTTTGAGTCAAACCTTCAAAATAATATATCTAGAAAAAGAACAAAATACAAAGAAACAGTTGATTATCTATGCCAATATCACACTCAAGAAAGCCGTGTTCGTCAATCTGTCTGTTAGTGCACTTGGTGTTTTCGCTAAAGACTCTGACAGTTTCTTAACTATGTTAGAGGAGTTAAGTTTTGATAGCAAACAACAGAAGTATATTATCAAAACCATCACCAAGATGGCAATAAGATCTTCCTACTATATTTTCTGTTGTAGAAACAAACCTTGGTCTGATCCAGATCTGATGAAGTTTTAGATCCAGTATTCAAGCAGATTTATTGTGTTATATTTTTATGTATATTATCTTGTGTTATATATATATATATATTTTAATGATATTATCTGTATACGATTCAAGTAGCCAATTGTAAATTACCTACATGTAGCGAGATTTGCAATTGTAGTTAGGCGAAAAAGTGTAATAAAGTTTCCATTATTATTATTATTATTATTATTATTATTATTATTATTATTATTATTATTATTATTATTATTATTATTATTATTATTATTATTATTATTATTATTATTATTATTATTATTATTATTATTATTATTATTATTATTATTATTACGTGACTTGTACCTGCAGACAGCAGACAGCAGACATCGGATTTCTCGTCATGCTTGACTCAACCAGGAAGTCACGCATGTAGAAGTTGGATCAACTACTGAACTACCAAAGCGCAGCTCTCGAAAGAGCTAGGGAAAATCCTTTTATGAGCAGATAATTCTGCTGTTTGGTTGAACCTTTTCAAGAATAAAAGTTCTTTATAAACAGACGTCCGAAGTAACCTGCACAGACTGCAAACTGAACTACATTTTACTAAAGGTTCAGTTTCATTTCTCGGAAGACAGTTTGATGAGAAGTGATTAACACTAAGAGTTAGAAGAGAAACACTTCTTAGTTAAGTCCTTATTTATTATTTTGGTATTAAGTTTTTAGGCATTATTTTAAGGTTTTTAGCAAAGGCAGTGAGTACATTTTGCCGCTCAACGGTCCAAAATAAAGCGTGAAAGTGGATCATGAGAGAAGACAGCTGTTAGTACCTAAGCCGAGTAGCCGAGATTAGGCTTAAACGTTGAACTCCTTACATAGCTTTAATCACATTATTGACGGTTTGAGGTTTCAGGAAATTTTATAGACTTTGTACAGTCTTTTCACCGCCAACGAGGGATAATAGCTGTCGGCTGTCCTCAGCCAATAAGCTAGAATCGGCGACTTTTCGTTGACGCGAAAAGCTATGGGTCACGTGACCACTTGATGTCACTATTTTTAGAACTAAATCATCAAAAATCCTGAATACAAACTTATGCCTAAATATGAAAACCATATAAACGTGCTTTTCGGTAATGGCGACTTGAACCAGGCCTTACTGCATACTTGAGCAGTGCGAGGGAATGAGGAAGCCATCAAAGCCTTTTCAGGCTAAGAAACTGTAGTAATCATCACGAGGTCAAGATGGGGTAATAAAAGATGTAGGGAAATCAGCTAATTATACCTCCCTCCTAAAGAATAAATGCATTATTGCTGGGAGCGAAGCGAGCAGCAACACTATTCTTGGTGTGGGATTCCTGTGCGATTAATGACGTCACCTTAATATTGATCCGCGAACTCGATTTTTATGTACGGTGGTATGTTCATGGCGAACTTGACGTCACAGGGATGAATTGGGATTCCTGTGCGATTCCATTCGAGAGGTTTTATGTTTCTCGAAGTATAAAGAAAGTCACAAAATGCTAAGTGATATTTTTTCGAGAGGGCAATGTTCTGTTACGGGTCATTTTGCGTGTTACTGTTCGAATCGAAGCTCGTCTACGGGCAGAATCAATTCAAGCCAAGATAATATTAAGTATGAAGTGAGGTCGCGCTGAGAATCTCTGCAATATATTTGGTTACTCTATGAAAGAAAATTTCATACTTTGTATGTGATGGAATTGTATTTATCATTCGTTTGATCTATAAAGCGTCAAATGTCTAATGCGGCATCTTTGACCGTGATGCAACGTGCAACTATAGCTTTTAAAATCAGTTAGTTTTATAATCATTGCCAACGCTAGCCGTTTGTGATTGTTTGAAAAATTCCTGAAAATTGCTTTACTCAAAGTGCTAACTATTTTGAACTGTGTGTGTCCAACACTGATCCTGGAGAATTATGTTTTGTAGTTCAACATTGAAGGTCAACTAGCAGTGTTCGTCACACAACGCACAGGAGATAGACAAGAAACATTTCATAGATATCAGAGAAAGCGGTGTACTTTCGTGAGTTTTAGGGGAACAGTTCTGCTAACGTGGATACACCAGCTGTTTTCTGCTCGCAGCACTTCACTTTCTATTAGAAATGGCTAGTTATATTCATGCATGCAGTCTCACGATGCAACTTCATATAACAGTTGGTATATTACGCGCGCTCTGATTGGTCGAGAACCGTATGACGTCATTGAATCTTACGCGCGCTCTAATTGGTTGAAATGTTTCGATGAATATGATATGATATAAAACAAATAGATTCAATATTTACGTTGTCTGTACTCTAATAGATACACAGATGACGTCAAAATGCGGTGAGTACAGCACTTACCGGTACTCTTGTTTGTTCTCCGGCCCCATATTTTGTCGTCATTAAAAGTAAAAATTTTAAAGAACCATAGTTTACGTCGGTAGCTGGTAATACTCATCATCTTACTAATAAACTTGAGGCCGATGGAAAAGGAAAATAGACTCCATTTCAGTTAATTTAAACTTGACAAACTTCCAAATAGCCTTTAAAGCCGAGCTCAATGAGTAGGTCAATTTTCAAACTTTCTACAGGTGAAATCTTACTCATTTTCAATAGCTTTCAATGAAGTGAAAAAAAGTGATAAAACATAACTTTTTTAAATGAAAGATCCAAGAAAGTCAGTTAATAATGTCTTTATTTGTAATTGTAAAAATACATAAAACACAGCTGTAAAACAAATATGAAATTTTAAAAAGCTTATCTATAATTCAAAAACATTCTATTAATAAAACTCTTTTGAAAGCGCTCTGTATTTCCACGTGGCAATAAGCTTCTATTATTTCTAAGGTTCACTGAGGTCTTCTTCATTTTAGGTAAAAGAGGGAACAATGGATGGCTAGGATCTAATTTGATATTGTTTTTAACAACATGCAGTCATATCGATATCAACCCGCCAAATCCACTCTTGTGTATCAAGTACACGTTGGTTTAATAGTCGAAAGGTCATCCAGTCCATTGTTACGTTAATATTCAGTAACTCGATCCCTCAGTTCCATTCCGATATTTTAACCAAAATTTGCAATTATCCCAAACCACTTCTCAAAACATCCTTTCGGAATTCCTTTGGTGCTCATGAATACCAAATTGCGCAAAAATTTGCCATCGAGAAGCTCAGCAAGTTTGTTAGCTTCCGGATTTTTGCCTGAAGGCATATCAAATAGAATTGAGTTGGACGACGAGATTCTCATCTCTAATATGTCTTCGAATAGGGCTTTCAGCAACATTTGGGCAATCTCTAAAGAGTCTGCATAAAGTGGTCCAACACGGTAGCCTTCTTCCTTCAAAATTCCGACTCTAGCGACCGCATACCCGACTACAGCTCCTTCCTTGTCAATGGCGACTCGTGTTTGATTCCCTTTGAGAAACGTCTGGAGGAATCTATTGCGCTGGTATCCAAATACTGATGCATCATAGTCCAACAAATCTTGCATGTCGACTTCATGGATTCTTTGGGCTCGATAGAGATTGTTTTGTGGAAGACGACTTAGGTTTTGAAATGCAGTTAGCAGATGAACGTCATACCGAGGTACAATCCAGTGACTTTGTAAACCGTAGACTTCTTTGTACATGTTCGTCATGCCTTCCTGGATGCCATATCCGGTTATATTGAGATCGGGAGGTAGCATGTCGAGGGCCCTTTTGCAGAGTTCTAACCCATAGCCCTTGCTTCGATACTCTTTTTCAACTATGTAAAAACCACCATGACAGTAACTGGGATGATACTTCAGAAAGGCTACATAGGCTATAGGTTTTCCGTCAAGTTCGCCAACAAATAAACTGTTAGGATCCACAGCAAGTAAACAGTTAGCTTCCTCCAACCCTGGCCTCCACCTATCACTTGCCATTAGATTCAAGAGATGAGTTTTCAGATTGTTTTCCTTGTCGGATACTAAACGGATATTGTAAGAGCTCATCCTTCTCTCCAAGCTTGGATTCCCGGGGGGGGGGAACCTCCATTGTAAAAGGATTGGGTATACTTCGTCGTATCTCTTACGGGTAAAAATCAGCGATTTGGTATCTTTTAGGGTGTTAAAATTGAAGTTTAGAGTTTTGGCGTTTTCTGGTCTCCATTAGGGTATCAAAAAAGCCCATCGCTTATTATCTTGTTCTCAAATGAAAGAAATTTGCCCAACAAAAGCGTGTCGACCGTTCAATTTTATATGTCCATCATAATAATGTTCATTAGCTTGTTATCGCTGGTATATCCTTTTATAATGGAGTCTCCCCCCCCTCCCCGGGGCTTGGATTGGGACGCCATTGCCGTATGGTAGATGGAGCTTTAGTTGGAGAGCTACACACAAATGTGGAGCAAAGCAGATTTGCTTTGCTACAGTCAACTTCAACATTCAGTACACGTCTAATAAAATTGTGGAACACGTAAAGAACTGATTCTCGTAAGATGTTGATCAGATTTTGATGCGCCCCAAAAATTGAGGTTTTGAGAGTAAATACACAGCACAAATGCATAAATAACTCAAAAACTTTATTAATTTGAAAACAAAATTGTGAGGTTTGAGGAAAAGAGATAATTTTGAAGACAAATTTAACGATCAGATTACACAGGAAACCCACACCATCAAAATCGCTCATAGTCCCCTATAATTCAAAAACAATCTATTAATAAAACTATTTTGAAAGCGCTCTGTATTTCCACGTGGCAATAAGCTACTATTATTTCTAAGGTTCACTCATCTTAGGTAAAAGAGGGAACAATGGATGACTAGGATCTAATTTGATGTTGTTTTTAAGGAGGCTTCCTACAATTTTTCTAGTGCTCGACCGGTCAACTTGAAACGGCTGTAGTTCTTACATGAAAGCACCCACCCATGGCGTGACGCGCTACTTCACTAGAGTTGTCATGCTGCTTTGCTTTTAAAATTATGGAATCGAAGACTAGAAATTGTGATTTTTGAAGAAATATTCTATACGCAGAGCACGCGTACGGAAACGCAGTAGTGAAGTAGCGCGTCACGCCATGGTGACCATTGCCTCGAATTAGCATACTGAAGCATGCCTGCATGCAGGAATGTGAGAGTGAAAACAACAACTTGAACCTAGAATCTTGCTGCGCTAAGTTACACCGAATATACTCTACTTTGAAATTTTATTTCAGTACCTTAGAAAGCTTCAATTGAATCGGCGCTTGGACAGTTTATTGCAAATGTACTAAAGTTCTACTCACCAAAGGGAGAAAACAGCTGACCGACAAATTTTTCTTTAGGAGCACTAAACGCTTTGTGTATAAATTTTGATAAAATTTCGCCCAATTTCATGTCTTAATGGACGTATGCTGACGGAGATCCAAAGCACTTTCTCACGTGCAACTTCGTAGAGAAGTAGTCTGATATTTGAACAACATTTGGACAGTCGAAGAGTTGTCATGCTGCTTTGCTTTTAAAATTATGGAATCGAAAACTAGAAAATGTGATTTTTGGGGTTAAAAAATTGCGCCTCGAATAATTCAAAATCTGTCTATACGAATTTCTCCAAAATTCGTATGCTGCTAGGCAAAGTCCTAAATATTAACGTCTTGTGTGTCATTTTAAAAGTTTAGGTCGAAAAACGCGTAAAATTGCTTGGAATCTAAAACGGTGACGTCATTGTTTCGTCGCTATGGTAACCCTGATGTAAACAAAATACACACCAATAAAAATTTCAGTCTTTATGTAGTAAATGGACGAAAGGTCATAACCGTGGGTGCTTTCATGTACGAACTACAGCCGTTTCAAGTTGACCGGTCGAGCACTAGAAAAATTGTAGGAAGCCTCCTTAACGACATGCAGTTATATCGATATCAACCCGCCAAACCCACTCTTGTGTATCAAGTGCACGTTGGTTTAATAGTCGAAAAGTCATCCAGTCCATTGTTACGCTCCATATAGTAAACGTTAATATTCAGTAACTCGATCCCTCAGTTCCATTCCGATATTTTAACCAAAATTTGCAATTATCCCAAACCACTTCTCAAAACGTCCTTTTGGAATTCCTTTGGTGCTTATGAATACCAAATTGCGCAAAAATTTGCCATCGAGAAGCTCAGCAAGTTTGTTAGCTTCCGGATTTTTGCCTGAAGGCATATCAAATAGAATTGAGTTGGACGACGAGATTCTCATCTCTACCATGTCTTCGAATAGGGCTTTAAGCAACATTTGGGCAATCTCTAAAGAATCTGCATAAAGTGGTCCAACACGGTAGCCTTCTTCCTTCAAAATTCCGACTCTAGCGACCGCATACCCGACTACAGCTCCTTCCTTGTCAATGGCGACTCGTGTTTGATTCCCTTTGAGAAACGTCTGGAGGAATCTATTGCGCTGGTATCCAAATACTGATGCATCATAGTCCAACAAATCTTGCATGTCGGCTTCATGGATTCTTTGGGCTCGATAGAGATTGTTTTGTGGAAGACGACTTAGGTTTTGAAATGCAGTTAGCAGATGAACGTCATACCGAGGTACAATCCAGTGACTTTGTAAACCGTAGACTTCTTTGTACATGTTCGTCATGCCTTCCTGGATGCCATATCCGGTTATATTGAGATCGGGAGGTAGCATGTCGAGGGCCCTTTTGCAGAGTTCCAACCCATAGCCCTTGCTTCGGTACTCTTTTTCAACTATGTAAAAACCACCATGACAGAAACTGTGATGATACTTCAGATAGGATGTATAAGCTATGGGTTTTCCGTCAAGTTCGCCAACAAATAAACTGTTAGGATCCCCAGCAAGTAAACAGTTAACATCCTCCGATCCTGGCCTCAGTCCAACACTTGCCATTAGATTCAAGAGATGAGTTTTCAGGTTGTTTTCCTTGTCGGATACTAAACGGACATTGAAAGAGCTCAGAGAGCTCGTCGTTCTCTCCAAGCGCGCGCGTCCGCTTACAGAAAATGGCGGGAATTTTCACTTGTTTGGACTTGGTCGCCAGGGATTGTGCAATAAAGGAATAAATTTTATTGTGTTTACTGAAGAAATTTTTGCTTATTTTGCGAATGAAATAGGCTTGAAGAACTCACAACAAAGATTGTGAGTAAAAGATTTTGATTTTGTGACGTCACTTCTATTATCTGTACTCTGATAAAGTATGGCTAATTGACCAATCAGATCGCGCGCTCGTAAAATTCTATTATATAATAAAGAATAAATGCATTATTCATGCAGTCTCACGATGCAACTTTATCTAATAGTTGGTATATTACGCGTGCTCTGATTGGTCGAGAACCGTATCATTGTGATTACAGTACACACATAGATGACGTCATTGAATCTTACGCGCGCTCTGATTGAATGAAATGTTTCGATGAATCATATAAAACAAATAGATTCCCTATTTCCGTACGTCTGTACTCTAATAGATGCACACTTTTATGAGACGATAATTCTGCTGTTTGGTTGAACCTTTTCAATTAGAATAAAAGTTCTTTATAAACAGACGTCCGAAGTTAACTGCACTGAGACTGCAAACTGAACTACATTTTACTAAAGATTTCATTTCTCGGAAGACAGTTTGATTAGAAATGATTAACACTAAGTTTAGAAGAGAAACACTTATTTTTTTATTATTTTGGTATTAATGTAAGATTTTTAGCCATTATTATCTGTATTATAAGGTTTTTAGCGACGGCAGAGAGTAGCAGCCAAGTCCACTCACTCTTGAGTATCAAGTACACATTGGTGCCACGTTGGTTTACAAGTAATGGTCGAAAGGTCATTCAGTCCATTGTTACGCTCCATTTAGTAAACGTTCAGTAACTCAATCCCTTATCAGTTCTATTCCCACACTTTAACTAAAATTTCCTGAAATTATCCCAAACCACTTCTCAAAACGTCCTTTTGGAATTCCTTTGGTGCTTATGAATACCAAATTATACAAAACATTGCCATCGAGGAGCTCAGCAAGTTTGTTAGCTTCCGGATTTTTGCCTGAAGGCATATCAAATAGAATTGAGTTGGACGACGAGATTCTCATCTCTACCATGTCTTCGAATAGGGCTTTAAGCAACATTTGGGCAATCTCTAAAGAGTCTGCATAAAGTGGCCCAACACGGTAGCCTTCTTCCTTCAAAATTCCGACTCTAGCGACCGCATACCCGACTACAGCTCCTTCCTTGTTAATGGCGACTCGTGTTTGATTCCCTTTGAGAAACGTCTGGAGGAATCTATTGCGCTGGTATCCAAATACTGATGCATCATAGTCCAACAAATCTTGCATGTCGACTTCATGGATTCTTTGGGCTCGATAGAGATTGTTTTGTGGAAGGCGACTTAGGTTTTGAAATGCAGTTAGCAGATGAACGTCATACCGAGGTACAATCCAGTGACTTTGAAAACCGAAGGCTTCTTCGTACTTCTTCACCATGCCTTCACTCATGGCATATGCTGTTATATTGAGATCGGGAGGTAGCGTGTCGATGGCCCTTTTCCAGAGTTCCAACCCATAGCCCTTCCCTCGATACTCTTTTTCAACTATGTAAGAACCAGAATGACAATAACTGGAATGATACTTCAGAAAGGCCGTATAGGCTATAGGTTTTCCGTCAAGTTCGCCAACAAATAAACTGTTAGGATCCACAGCAAGTAAACAGTTAGCTTCCTCCAACCCTGGCCTCCACCTATCACTTGCCATTAGATTCAAGAGATGAGTTTTCAGATTGTTTTCCTTGTCGGATACTAAACGGATATTGTAAGAGCTCATCCTTCTCTCCAAGCTTGGATTCCCGGGGGGGGGGAACCTCCATTGTAAAAGGATTGGGTATACTTCGTCGTATCTCTTACGGGTAAAAATCAGCGATTTGGTATCTTTTAGGGTGTTAAAATTGTAGTTTAGAGTTTTGGCGTTTTCTGGTCTCTCTTAGGGTATCAAAAAAGCCCATCGCTTATTATCTTGTTCTCAAATGAAAGAAATTTGCCCAACAAAAGCGTGTCGACCGTTCAATTTTTTGTGTCCATCATAATAATGTTCATTAGCTTGTTATCGCTGGTATAGGAGGATCTTTGCTGACGTCATGTGTTTCATTAGCATACGGTTAAAAATCGATAAAATTATAAACTGAGTCCAAAACTTTTATGAGCTTTTTAATATAAGTTATCTACGAATTTTTTAGCTCTTTGTATGCAATATTGTGCGAGATATCCAGCTTTAAATTTGCTTTCAAATTTCTGGGTGGCAAAAGCGCTAATGAGCCCATACATTCTCTGTAAAATTTAGAGTTTTTAAAACTGCATCACGCAAAAACTATTGCTTTTGCCACGCTCAAATTTCCAAAGAAAGCTAGTTTTGCCGTGCCCTTTCAATATTTCAGAGGTGATTTGGTGTTTATTTGGTTGAAAAGAGAAATGCCTATGCTAATGAGCAAAAACTGTAAACAAAGATCCACCTATATCTTAGGGGTTAAAAATCGTCCAAGCCACGCCCTTCTTAAAAGATTTCCGATATCTTCTAGGGGTATTTTTGAAAATTTCCGACGAGCATACCCGATCCTTTTATAATGGAGTCTCCCCCTCCCCCCCTCCCCCCCGGTCCCCCATCCCCCCCGGTCCCCCCTCCCCCCCGGTCCCCCCCCGGTCCCCCCTCCCCCCCGGGCTTGGATTGGGACGCCATTGCCGTCAGTACACGTCTAATAAAATTGTGGAACACGTAAAGAAATTCTCGTAAGATGCTGATCAGTTTTTGATGCGCGCCCCAAAAATTGAGGTTTTGAGAGTAAATACACAGCAAAAATGAATAAATAACTCAAAAACTTTATTAATTTGAACACAAAATTGTGAGGTTTGAGGAAAAGAGATAATTTTGAAGACAAATTTAAACGTTGACAATCACGGCTTCACGGCCGATCAGATTACACAGGAAACCCAAACCATCAAAATCGCTCATAGTCCCCGGTCCACAGAAACGGAGGCTGGTGAGCCTGTGATGAAATATTAAAAAAGCCAATCTATAATTCAAAAACAATCTATTAATAAAACTCTTTTGAAAGCGCTCTGTGTTTCCACGTGGCAATAAGCTACTATTATTTCTAAGGTTCACTCATCTTAGGTAAAAGAGGGAACAATGGATAACTAGGATCTAATTTGATATTGTCTTTAACAACATGCAGTCATATCGATATCAACCCGCCAAATCCACTTTTGTGTATCAAGTACACGTTGGTTTCATAGTCGAAAGGTCATCCAGTCCATTGTCACGCTCCATATAGTAAACGTTAATTCAGTAATTCGATCCCTCAGTTCCATTCCGATATTTCAACCAAAATTTGCAATTATCCCAAACCACTTCTCAAAACGTCCTTTCGGAATTCCTTTGGTGCTCATGAATACCAAATTGCGCAAAAATTTGCCATCGAGAAGCTCAGCAAGTTTGTTAGCTTCCGGATTTTTGCCTGAAGGCATATCAAATAGAATTGAGTTGGACGACGAGATTCTCATCTCTAATATGTCTTCGAATAGGGCTTTAAGCAACATTTGGGCAATCTCTAAAGAGTCTGCATAAAGTGGCCCAACACGGTAGCCTTCTTCCTTCAAAATTCCGACTCTAGCGACCGCATACCCGACTACAGCTCCTTCCTTGTTAATGGCGACTCGTGTTTGATTCCCTTTGAGAAACGTCTGGAGGAATCTATTGCGCTGGTATCCAAATACTGATGCATCATAGTCCAACAAATCTTGCATGTCGGCTTCATGGATTCTTTGGGCTCGATAGAGATTGTTTTGTGGAAGACGACTTAGGTTTTGAAATGCAGTTAGCAGATGAACGTCATACCGAGGTACAATCCAGTGACTTTGAAAACCGTAGACTTCTTTGTACATGTTCGTCATGCCTTCATAGATGCCATATCCTGTTATATTGAGATCGGGAGGTAGCATGTCGAGGGCCCTTTTGCAGAGTTCCAACCCATAGCCCTTGCTTCGATACTCTTTTTCAACTATGTAAAAACCACCATGACAGAAACTGGGATGATACTTCAGATAGGATGTATAAGCTATGGGTTTTCCGTCAAGTTCGCCAACAAATAAACTGTTAGGATCCCCGGCAAGTAAACAGTTAACATCCTCCGATCCTGGCCTCAGTCCAACACTTGCCATTAGATTCAAGAGATGAGTTTTCAGGTTGTTTTCCTTGTCGGATACTAAACGGACATTGAAAGAGCTCAGAGAGCTCGTCGTTCTCGCCAAGCTTGGATTGGCTTTGGGACGCCATTGCCGTGAGTATGGTAGATGGAGCTTCAGTTGGAGAGCTACACACAAATGTGGAGCAAAGCAGATTTGCTTTGCTACAGTTAAATTCAACATTCAGTACACGTCTGTCAAATAAACTTGTGTGGGACACATAAAGAAATTCTCGTAAGTTGTTGATGGTCTTTGATGCGCCCTAACCTCAAAATTTAAAATTCCGCTCGCGTGACCTCGGCCAAAAATGCCAGTGTGATATCATTTCCCTTGCAACGTTGGTCGTACAGTAATTTCTTGAGCGTAAAAGCCAAGCATCAAGAAAATAATCAGGAAAAAAAGGGAAAAGAAAGTCAAAAATTAGAAGGAAAAAAAAATTAAGAAGAAAAGGAAATTTCCTCCCACTACGTGACTTGTACCTGCAGACAGCAGACATCGGATTTCTCGTCACGCTTGACTCAACCAGGAAGTCACGCATGTAGAAGTTGGATAAACTGCTGAACTACCAAAGCTCTCGGAAGAGGGAAAAATACTTTTATGAGCCGAAAATTCTGCTGTTTGGTTGAACCTTGAGTTCATGAGCTAAAGTTCTTTATAAACAGACGTCCGAAGTTAACTGCACTGAGACTGCAAACTGAACTACAGTTACTAAAGGTTTCATGTCTCGGAAGACAGTTTGATTAGAAATGATTAACACTAAGTTTAGAAGAGAAACACTTCTTAGTTAAGTCCTTATTTATTATTTTGGTATTAAGTTTTTAGGCATTATTATAAGATTTTAGCAAAGGCAGTGAGTACATTTTGCCGCTCAACGGTGCAAAATGAAGGGTCCGGCAAAGCGCATCATGAGAGAAGACAGGTGGCAGTACCCAAGCCGAGTAGCCGAGATTAATTAAGCTAAAACGTCGAACTCCTTACATACTTTAATCAGATTATTGACGGTTTGAGGTTTCAGGAAATCTTATAAACTTTGCATTGTCTTCTACTTTCCACCTTGCAGATCACTAGCTATTCCTGTTATGAAGCTCAATTATCTATCAATTGAACTCATTTTCCCCTACAGATTCCTCTAATTTTCTCTAATTTTCTGACGATCGCGTCTCCATGAGTCAAAAGCACACCACCAACGAGGGATGATAGCTGTCGGCTGTCCTCGGGAATAAACTAGAATCGGCGACTTTTCGTTGACCCGAAAAGTTTACGATATATAGGCTCACGGATGTTGATTGGTTCCGAAGTACTTCTGTTGTTACTTACTTACTTTCGGAAAACTCCAACGATAGCATAGTGACTCCTGCGCAAGCGCAGCAGTCACAAAAACTAATTTTCACAGCCAGGGGTCACGTGACCACTTGATGTCAATATTTTTAGAACTAAATCATCAAAAATCCTGAATACAAACTTATGCCTAAATATGAAAACTATATAAACGTGTTTTTCGATAATGGCGTCTTGAACCAGGCCTTAACATACTTGAGCAGTGCGAGGAAATGTGGAAGCCATCAAAACCTTTTCATGCTAAGAAACTGTAGTAATCATCACGAGGTCAAGATGGGGTAATAAAAGATGTAGGGAAATCAGCTTATTATACCTCCCTTCTAAAGAATAAATGCATTATTCATGCAGTCTCACGATATAACTTTATATAATAGTTGGTATATTACGCGTGCTCTGATTGGTCGAGAACCGTATCATTGTGATTACAGTACACACATAGATGACGTCTTTGAATCTTACGCGCGCTCTGATTGGTTGAAATGTTTCGATGAATCATATAAAACAAATAGATTCCCTATTTCAGTACGTCTGTACTCTAATAGATGCACAGATGACGTCAAAATGTGGTGAGAACAACAGTCACGTACTCCTATTTGTTCTCTGGCCCCATATTTTGTCGTCATTAAACGTAAAAAAAATCTGTAAAGGACCATATTTTACGTCGGTAGCTCGTAATAAACATCATCTGACTAACAAACGTGAGGCCGACGGTGAAGGAAAATGGGATCCATTTCAGTTAATTTCCAAATAGTCTCCAAACGAGCCGAGTTCGTCACGCAAAATACGACTGCTCAATGAATAGGCTAACGTTCAAACTTTCTACAGGTGAAATCGACGAAAAATGTTCGTATACTTGTTAATACGGAATGACACCAAAATACTGACACTAATTGACCTGTAATACTTTCTTTTGAAGGACAGTGGAGTAAATTCATGGTCACGCTAGCTAGTCTAGTCATGGAACCACGAGTGTGATATTCCCTTGCAATTCGAGGTTACCATAATTTGTAAAATCTCGAGTGTAGTTTTCGTAATGATTTTTAAAGTGCCTATAAAGCCTAACCAAATCCTTTTGAATCTAGAAATACATGATATAAATAAACGTTTTATATGAATATTTCGGAATAAAATCAACTCCTCTCTGAGAATTAAGCAATTCAAATCTGAAAATGCAAATGAGATGACGTCAAAGCAGGAATTATTAAATATACAAATACACTAGATACGAATTTTATACTATTTTTCTATTTGCAAAACAATCTCATTGCTAAAAAACAAGGTATGGTGAGTATTTTTGCTACTTAACTGAAATGCACTTGTTTCAGAACTAGAATCAAAATCAAGCAAATTCCTGCTTTGACGTCATCTCATTTGCATTTTCAGATTTGAATTGCTTAATTCTCAGAGAGGAGTTGATTTGATTCACATTTTACGAGATACATCGATTGCTATCAATTGCAAAAATTTAAAAGATATGCTTTTTTGAATTTTGGAAGTTAGGAAAGGTTTATTTCAGTGGGTGTTGAGTTTTTCGAGAACGATTGACGGCCGTGTAATGCAAAGTGCAGACTACAATGTTGATGTCTAGGTAGTCGCGTTTCATCGAAAACGGTGGTAAATGTCCAGGGGCGTATCCAGAATATTTCAAAGGGGGGAGGGGGTCACACTTTCCATTTTCCACCAAAGGGGGGTCACACTTCCAATTTCTGAATCTTTCTCCAGTCAGATTCTTTTATTTCTATCATCTTTTTGTTTTCAAAGGGGGGTCACGGGCACCCTGGGACCCCCCTTGGATACGCCCCTGATGTCGATCAATGGGCAATCTCAATTCATAACAGAGAAGTGACAATACAGCGTCATAATTATAAATTCGAGAATAACTTGTTGTAAAATAGCAAAAGTTATTTGTCTGTTGTTGTTATTGTTATTGTTATTGTTATTGTTATTGTTATTGTTATTGTTATTGTTATTATTATTGTTATTGTCATTGTCATTGTCATTGTCATTGTCATTGCCATTGCCATTGTCATTGTCATTGTCATTGTTATTGTTATTGTTATTGTTATTGTTCTCTTCCTTGTTCTCGTCATTGTCATTGTTATCGTTGTTATTGTTATTGTTATTATTATTGTTATTGTTATTTACAATGCGGAATTGTTGTTGTTGTTGTCTAGAAAACATTGCAGTGCATTATATTCGGCGTGTCCTCTTCGTGGAAAGGTTCTCATGCTTGTACTTATACATGACATTGGCACCAGGAATCATTGTGGTCAGCAGTTATTCACGAAAATTTGCAGCTGCTTAACTTGAAGGCCAACTGAAGTCATTAAATCGAACAAAAAAGTAAGAAAATTGAAAAGTAAAATGAAAACAAAAGAGAAAAATAATTAATAACTGTAAGAAACCGATGCCAAGAAGAAGTATCGAGAAAAAGTAAATAAAAACCTAAAAACAGAAATGATATTGAAAACTTAACCAACTTGATCAGTTACTTCTAGATTAAGCTTTAGATTACCGTTCACAATTGCTTATAGCTATAAGCTTGAAATACTAACGTGAGATGGACAAATAAGAAGTGCAAGAAGAATGAAATTTTTATCGTAAACACCTCAAAACAGTTATCAATCTGCAGTATGATCCAAACTGTCAATTTTAGTGACAAATTTACGAGCCAAAAATTTGAATGATCGTGAATGCCAACCAAATCATACATTAACATAAATAGATATAATGAGTAAATATAATATATATTAGGTAAAAAGGCTAAAGTGGTTCGTAGAACTAGTAGGTATCAAAATTAACCAAATAATGTAAGCCTTTGTTAGGGTTAAATAATGCGAAAAATGAGAAATTGGTATATCTCTTGACTATTATAAGTTTTGGATATATAAAATTTTCCTTTTTTTCCCTACTCAAAAGAACAATGGAAAAAGGTGAAGTAATTTTTAGATATCGCTAAAAACAATTAAATGCTTTTGAGTTAAAATCCCCCAATTCAGTATAGAAATTATCAAAATTTTGGAAGCAAGTGAGGGTAGTATTTAGCGATTTACAGAGAGTATATATGGTCTAACAGTTTTATCGAACGAGATCAAGGCTTAGTCAAGAAATGGATAAAGAGATATTAAAAAATTGTCATTAAAGACAAATCGAGTAGTATTTTAAAATAATATAGTTATTGTCGTTAGAGACCAATGATTTTCTTTAATGGTAATAATAATAAAAAATGACACAGAAATGAAAATTAGATGGACCAAAAAACGAGCGTATTTTTGTATTCAGTTCTTATACAACCAATTTTTGGCTTATACAAGTTCACTTGCCTGCGTTTCTCACTGTAAAAAGATCTACTTCAACCTTTCACGACGTGGAAAGCGTGTCTCCAAAACTGAAATTTAGATCGGATATTCATTTGATGATGCACTCAACTATTTGTACTTTTCATATCTTAACTCGCTCAATATTACTTTTGGTTTAAATATAAACATTTCGCTGAGTTTTCTTTGATATATTATTACCAAGAGTTTTTATTCGTGTATACATCTGTCTACTGGGAAAAGACTACGACGTCAGTTGCCCTAAGGCGAAATGCAATAACAATTTTGTCATTTCTCTATCCAGATACTCTTGTGCAAATAAAGGAATCTAACAATGACATAAAAATATTTCTACTTTCTCTGCTTTTCTCGAAACGAATATATATTATCCTTCATTTGACCGTTAGCTGTCAGGTATTAGGATTTTGATCATTTATATTATCATTAAGGATATCATATTTCCTCCCAGAGTACCAGTTTGGCTCGCGGGAAAAGCAGTTTTTACAAATTGCATGCCGCATAGCTAAATGTTGCCGTATTTTAGTATTTTGGCGCTGCGGCTAAGGCAGGTGCTCGGTCAATACAGCAATGAAATTTCTTGCCTAAAGAAAACACTTCAAGCACATATATTTCCTAAGACCATATATTTTGCAGAATCTCAGTGAGTCATTTGAATTGCGCTTCTTCTCTTTCAAGGTTGGAGCCGAAATACGGCGCCGAAAGTATAAGATCTAAGCTGATCCAAAAAACTTTTTATCTAAAAATTATTTTGATATGTCATAATTAAAGAGATGTAGGAACGTTCTAGTAAGAAAATACAAATCCGAAAAAAAAAAACACTTTTAATGTAATCAGTTTTGCGAGAAGGCCATGCCAAGGAAACAGTTAGCGTTACGAAGAATTAAGACGAGGTTCCCATAGAAAAAGATGTTCGTGTAAAGCTTTAAACGCGACAAGGCAACAACACAATGGCAACGCTCTAGTCAAATAGTCTGTATTCATCGAAATCTCGCTGTCATTTTAGCATCTTGTTCAGATATTGTCAAATATTGCAATGTAGATGTTTGTATAGTACACAGAAAGACACCTCAAATCGTTTTTTTCGTGTTTCTCTGTCGCTTTCCCAGCACAATCACAATTTCTCCATCATTTTCGAAATTCTTTCTCGTTTTAAATATATATTTATATAACTCACCGTTGCTATTGAGGCAAATTTTCTTTAAAACGACGGGCCCTCAACCACAGCTCTTATTTTTCCTTGAATCAATACAAGTTTCAGCATTAGTAGTGAATTTTTTCTTTACAAAATTTTCCATCGTAATTACAATCATCTTTCACTTCCTTACCTATAATATCTTAGTGACTTAAATCAGGGTTTAGATTGAGAAGATATAAACACGGGAAGGCGGTTGCCAGTCAGACTGACTAATAACTGGCTACGCACGACTTTGGGAGAGTGTAAACTGCCCCATATGTAAATAGCCAAACATACATAATTGATGAGATTCTTTCTCTGCAGAAGACATCACAAAAGTAATCATGATAGCTTGCGCATCCCAAAAACAGTCGAAGTCTTGAATTGGCTTGTTTTTTGTGAGTTGAAAATTACTACTGTAATTCCCACTGTGTTATAATTGCACTTTTTTAATTAGTTGGAAATTTCTTGAATCCTCGTATTATAGTTACATAACCACAGGGAGAAAATGATATTTTAACGAGATTTTTCAGTCGTGGAAAAATTACAAAGGAAGTCTAAAATAAATGAGAAAGAGTCCCAATACCGAAACTCATTAACAGTGCATTTCTTCAGCTGTCTACTATTAGAGAGCTAAATTAGTAATTTCGTTATGTCGTCAAGGGAACAGAATGCTGAATAATTCACCATTGGCTCTTGAACAGGAACTACCTTTCAATTTAATAAACGAGGTTGAAAAACTTTTAAGTAGAAAAAGTGGGATTAAAACAGAGAATTCAGTCGCCGCTTCAAATACTTAGGCGAACAAAGAGCCAGGTATAATGGAATTACTGTTCAACTTATTGTATGAAGTGAAATTTGCGGAATTTTCAATTTGAAAACAGTGCTACCATTGACTCGCTAGAAGATAAAATCATTGCCAGACAAATACTTCAAAAACTCATGACGGCTGTTCGGCTTCTTCCTTTTCTTTGTCTGACCACACTTTTCAATCTGCCTTTTTATTCCTTTCTTTTCTTTTCTGTCATGAAAAGCCGAGAAAGTGTATAGACACTGCATGAGTGATTAATTTTCTTGCAAGCTTTTCCTTTCGCTGAAGGATAATATATAGTTCCTAGCACAATGCCAAAATAAAACTTGCCATATCAATATTTGCGCAACCCAAAATGATATTTTTCCTGGGCAACATTTTATATCAATACACGAATTGGAAGACGCTCATTCAAGCAATCATATTACCTCATTACCGTTAGAGAGTCAATGCTTATCATTCCACTGATAAAATTTCCGACCAATGACACCTCGGTGTATTTCGGAACGAGTTATTTTCAGACGGCATCTGTCACTTTCAGCTTTTTTGTCCCAATTATTTCGAAATAGTGTTGACAAAAAAGTCGCTAAAACACTACGGAAATATTTGACTAGAATTGAAATGGGTTTCCATGAAAAATTTGTATTAAAAAATACACCTTATTTCTACAATTCTATGAAAGTTTCCCAAGAAAGGAAGCCAGAAACTTTGTCCAATTTATTTATTGCACACACGCTATGTAAACAGACAATGGCTAATTGGAGTAAATTGATCTTCTTTTCGCACGACGCCTGGAGTTATTCTCGTAAATGTCTATGTGCTAGAAACTAGTTGAATGATTCAATACAAATAAACAATCGATTTTTGAGAATTTGCTTAAATTACTCAAAACGCTCATTTTGGTCGGGAAATGTAAATAGTCCCGTCTTATGGTGATAACGAGACGACATCCACGCGAGATTTATTTGGACGAGTGGATCTGATGGTTAATTACGGCATCCGTTTGAGATTGGGATAGGCGTTTATAGGATAACTAAATTATCGTACCAACTTTCATCAACGAGAAACGCGCAGTTTATCATGATGAACTTACTTACAGACTTAATAAGGATATCCGTAGCAGCATGTAATAAACACATGCAATCCGTAAATATTTTTTCTTCTTCGAACACTAAAACCATATCGAGTTGTATCTAGACTAGTACTAGAATATCCCATGTGTTTTTGCAAAAGGGCGCGATAATAGAGGAGCTGTACTCAAGAAAATATAGACGAAAATATGATGTTTTTCAGTTCCTGTAATTACCGGTTGTATCAGGTATTTGACACTCATTTTACATTCAATTAACACTGTTGTGACGAATCAAGTCAACTTCCACAAAACGTACCCAGGAAAAGACTGGTCTTAACACAAATTTTCTCTTTCAGAAAAATGGTAAAAATCAGTTTTCAAGTGGTGGAAGTTGATCGAAGAAAAAGTCTTCAGTTGCGCTCCATTTCGATCTGAAATTTGAGCAAGCCTCTAAAACTGAGTGCAGTCATGGTCCTGTATTTCACATAAATGATCGATAGTACTGACAATTTCCATAATTTATTCAAGAAGAGGATCTCACTTGCTCCGTATTCGAAGATTCAAATGTACTTAATTAAGGGCACAGAACATTCGGAAATTTCTACCACTATTTAAATAAAACACTATTTTAAGAATTAAGAGTTGCGTATTACTTGACTCGCTCTTCAAGAGTGAAGTCAAGTGTCAACAACTAATATCTGTTTTTCATTTACTGATTGCATGCGATAACGAGATAATAAAATGACCGCAAAGGGTATTGTAACCATGGAAACCATAGTACACAAAAGGTTATTCGATTAATTACGAGTAATGCCGACTGACTTACGAAAGTAGAACGACTAACACCGAATGACATAGAAGCCTACTGGGAAGAGGGTTTGTAACCATGGAAACTCCAGTATACCAAAGGCAAGTCTATTACGACATGGTGATGAATGCGCTACACAGAGATCCCACAATCTAATTCATGTTACGGTCACACCATATGCTGCAATGTCGTTTTCAAAGAAAAGATCGACAGGGATTTATTTGGCGGCATGCATCGGACAGTAACATGAATTGCTAGCCTTGTGTGTTGTGTACATGAACGGGACAATATAATTCAATATCACAACAGACATTTGATCAACCAACTTTACTTTTTTAGACATTGAATATATAAAGTAGTTTATTTACAAGTGTATATAGCTATCTGTATAAACAGGAATTATATTGTAAAAAAATCACAGGAATCCCATCAGCTTCAAATTTTGAGCAAAGGATCAAATTTGCTTCTTTCTGAATTTTTTAGGGAATTTAGTCTCTTCAGTGGATTTAGAGAAATTAAGCTTACCGTATTTACTCGAATAATCGCCCCGGCGCTTATTAAATTTTTCACGTCTAAAACGGGGCGCTTATTCGGGGGAGGCGCTTATTCGAGGGAGGCGCTTATTAATCGGGAGGAAACGCGTACTACTGTCAAAGTATGATTTCCTCTTAATATCAATAATATCAATGTTATATACTACTACAACAGTACTGGTATTAGTATACTATAACGAGGCGAGGCGCTTATTCGGGGGAGGCGCTTATTAATTTTTTTTTGTCAAAAGGGGGCGCTTATTCGGGGGAGGCGCTTATTCGGGGGAGGCGCTTATTCGAGGAAATACGGTACTTTGTCTTGTTCAAAAAATCCCTTTATCGTTGTTTTATTAGCTTCTTTAGATTCATTTTAGGTCATTAATGTTGATTTTATTTACTGATTATTTTCAAAATAAGGCGTTTTCGGCCTTACATCCAAATAAAACAGCCGCCATCTTGAAAATTGAAAGTGCGCGAGCTCGCACAAGCTGCAGATTCATCAATCTCGTCTCTCGTTCCCAGAACCCTATCCCCTCTTACGCATGCGGGACGAAAAAAAAAATAGAAAAACATTTTTCGTCGCGCATGCGTAAGAGGGAATAGGGTTCTGGGAACGAGATTGCAGATTCATGTGCAGTAAGCGTACGCAATGCAAAACAATGGAATCACCTTAACTGCCTGTCTTAAACCACGTGTGTTCTCTATTATCTAAAACACGTGAGTATGTACGTGGCACTTTACGATTTGACTTAAATCACGAGGTTTTCACTATCTTGAGAGACAATACAGCGCGCATACCGTGATTTTTTCACGTCTCAAACCGGCTCATCTTGCAAAGACCCCTCAAACCTTGTCAGCCCGGGACTCCATTGTAAAAGGATTGGGTATGCTTGTCGTATCTCTTAGGGTTAAAAATCAGCGATTTGGTATCTTTTAGAGTGTTAAAGCTGAAGTTTAGAGTTTTAGCATTTCCTGGTATCTTTTAGGGTATCAAAAGAGCCCATCGCTTTTCGTATTTCATAATTGCACATAAGGGGTTTAGGAGCTTTAATATGATACTCACAATAATACTCAGGGAAACATTTAAACAGTTTAGGTATTTTTGGGGTGGTATCTCTTAGGGGTTAAAAATCGTCCAGCCACGCCCTTCTTAAAAGACTTCCGGTATCTTTTAGGGGTATTTTTGAAAATTTCCGACGAGCATACCCGATCTTCTTACAATTGAGTTGCCCCCTCCCCGGGGCCCAAACAGTGCATCATGATTCAATATTCATAACAAATAAACCCACAGGTTGATTGAACGATAAGATTACATGGCGTCACATGGTTTGTGGCCTGCAACGAGGGCTACCAGCCAATAAGCCTTTAGCATTATGACGTTTCATACCTCTCTATACCACAATCCTTTTGGAGTATCTATTGTTCATCAATTTAAGAATATAGTGTTTGTATTCTCCAGGGATTTTTAAATTTGAATATGAAAGATTATTGAAGAGGATTCTGGTATAGATAGAGGTATGGAACGTCATAAAGGTAAAGGCTTATTGCTACAAATTCCAATCAAAGAAGAAACTGTTTGAAGCAAAAAAACTAGTTATTCATTCAATTAAAATCTCTCTCCGTTTCTGATTGGCTAGTCTCCCTATTTCCCCCCTCCCCCCCCAAAACAAAACAAAACAAAAAAAAGCTGGGAAGTTACGCGGTCCAATAAAGAAAATTTTGGACGATTGACGTCATTCGTCCATTAACCAAAACTATTTTTGGATCGTTGACGTCACGCAACAGAGTTTAGCGGGAAAATAGTTTCCATCAATCCTGGAAGATTTTCCTCACAAATGCGAGGAGAAAATAAATTAACCAAATTTTTAATTGAAAAGACAAAAATACGAAGGCAAAAAGGACAGTGAAAACTGCTGTTCGAAGAGCATTTCCGTGGAAGAAAACTTAACCTTTTTTTAAAAATTGTTGTAAGATAAAACTGATTCCGCACGCTTTGAATAATGACTTGGACTTATGAGTCAGAAAGGTCAAAAAGAATTAAAGGGAAAGGTTAAATTTAGCATTCAGTTCCCCTTTAATTAAGACCTTGAAGGCCAAAACGTTCGGTAGTTTTGAAATCGAACCCAAAATTAAAAAAATCCAAACCAAAAAATCGTAAACAATCTTCGACATTTAATTTACTGTAACTTGACAAAGTTTTGCTTTTTGAGCAACAGTAACACAAAGTGTACCCTGGGTACCAGACACAAATTGAAGTGCTCACAATTTTTGATGTATTACCAGTTCATAAGAAATGTCGAAAAACATCAGCTTTGTATTTTCTTCACACTTTCAATGGGGTTTTATGGCAATATTTGACTTTCCGGCAAATACCACTGTTGAGGATTGGAGACCAACAAGAAGCAGTTTATCACTTGAGTTTGTCTTTTAATCAATTCTGTACAAAATTATACATTTAGCTACAACTGTCTTAACCAGTAGCCTTCAGACCACAGCGTGGACAAACTTTGCTCATAAAATCTGGTAACAAGTCAATTAAGTTCCGAAAGTCATGTGACGTCATATCATATGACGCCATAAGTCATAAGGTCACTATTCCTGGCCCTGCTTATCAGACTACTTGCAGTACCTCGGAATGCAGCTCAACTTGGAGGACTAAACAATGGGTTCCAATGAGCTTTTATCAGGTATTTTTAAATTCGTAAAACAGAAAAAGAATTACCATAGCTGGGAAGAGCATGTTAAAATTAGCAAGACAGTGAAGTTTGAAGGAATTAAATCCAAAACTCGTGAAAATATGAATTTTTGAAAAGTGTGAATTTGTAAGAAAACCTTTCATACAAAATTTCGATTTCGGAAAATTCATATCTTCGATTCGTGAGTTTGAAAGTAGACTAAAGTTACTTCATTCAAACTTCAGTTGTACTAATTTTGACGTGCTCTTTCCAGCTATGGTTATTATATTTCTGTACTGTGACTTTTGGAATTACATGATAAAAGCTCATTCTCAGGAGATTGAAACTCTTTTGTTTTGTCTTCCAAATTGAGCTGCTTTGACGTCACATGAAAGTGGTCTATAGTGACGTTGGAAGCCAGCTACTCCAGCTTTCTAACCAAAACATAACTGTAAGAGTTAGAGGCTTTTTTGTTTCTTATCATGAGTACTTGGACTAAATTTGTAACGGACTTGTCTCAAAGAAATCATCTCATGGCAACTTCAAAAAGAGTGACAAGGCATGATTTTCAGAATGGATGGAATGGCCATTCAGAAAGTATACATAATCTATTTTTACATCTCAATTGTATTATGTTGTTTCTAGAGGTCCTTCAGACGTAACAAGTTGTAGGTGGTTATTTATAAAAGGTAATGATGAAACACGGAAATTAAATATGCTCAGGGAAAGAGTATACTACGATTAATTGCGGATAGATTTCACGACATAAGGTCTAGTTCAGACAACGCACCAGACATGTGCCGTAGCAATTTGTGGCGACCAAGAGACCATAATACAAAAGGCGGCTAAATACGAGACACAAGAACCCTCAACTTGTCGCGCAACATTGTTGCGTTGCAGGTTTTTGATCGATGTTGCGCGTTTTTCACCTCGCGATCTCAACTTGTCACGCAACAAGGTGAAAAACGCGAGGTGAAAAACGCGCAAAATCGATCAAAAACCTGCAACGCAACTTGAGGGTTTTTGTGTCTCGTATTTCGCCACCTTAAGAGAGCGAAACTCAGTATTGATGTCTGTGCGATGTTCGTGGCGGCTAAGGCTATTTTTAGTAACTTCGCCATCGCGCGTGCAAGGCTCTCAAACAATAGAATTTGATTTTTGACGTGCGCGCGGACGGGACCGTTTGCTATTCTATTGTTTTAGAGTCTTGCGCGCGCGATGGCGAAGTTACTAAAAATAGCCTTAGTCGCCGCGAACATCGCACAGACATCAATACTGAGTTTCGCTCTCTTAGTATTATGGTCTCTTGGTTGCGACTGAATACATGGCAAGTTCAGTGTCTAAATAGTTTTGGAACTTCTGGTTCGCTTTAGAATGGGCTAGGCATTCAGCACACCCAAGCTAGCCAAATAAAAATGGCTCCAAGTAGAACTTGAATTGAGAACGACACATGAAAAGTACGGCATCTGAACTAGGCCTGAGTCGCCTAACGAGCAATTCCAAGTCCACACAGCAATCATAACACTTCTTTGACACTTCACTGCTCAAACATTGAATTCTAAACACTTTCATCTCTTCTTCATTATCATCTTTTCTGGTAATTTGTTTCTCATAATTAAACAACTTCAAGTGAGCTTCGACCCTTCATCAGTTGTTAAAACCAAAAAAATATCTGTTTACACTAGTGGTATTTTTCATTTCTTAACTTTCAACTCAAAAAAAATACAAAATCTGTACACAGAAAATAATGTACACTTCACAAGAAAATTTTATCTACAAATAGGATTCTGCCCTCGTAGTTTCTCTATTATGGACATGTTAGGTTGGCGTCGTGTGTAGAAGAATATATAACCTTTACATTTCGAAACGTGGTCTTCATCTGTTCTTGATACGTTGCTGTCGTTGAAGTTGTACCAAGCACCTACATTTTGAAAAACAAAATAACTTAAGCCCGGTAACTAGTAGTCTCGCAGCCCTTTTTAGTATCGTCACGATTCGCGTGGCGTGACGTGACCAATTTGCGTGGCGTGACGAGACTAAAAACGGCAGTGAAGGAGACAAGGCAACTAGAGATTGCACTTAATCTCTTGTGGAAATACCCCCGTTAATACGACCACTCCGTTTTTTACGGCCAGTTATTTTTCATCCAGTGGTGGCCGTATTAACGGGTTTTTGCTGTACACAGCTATTACTCAGCGGGATCAGCCAGCCGAGTCATAATGTTGAAGGGTTTTTCCCCGTCCATCACAAAATGCAGACAGGTCTTTATAGCGCATGCTCGGCTAAGGAGGAACGAAAGCCCGCCGAGTGAACGAAACGAGCGTCTTGAAAGTTACGTGGTATTTTGGCAAGATTTTGGTTGGAAATCCGTAACGTTAAAGAAAGTGTATGGAAAAAGTTATGAGTTTCATGCATAGTAACTAACAAATAGCTGGTTTCCAACAATATTTTCCCCTTTTTCTCCTTTTTCGCTCTTTCTTTCTTTCTTTCTTTCCTTCCTTCCTTCTTTCTTTCTTTGATTCTTTCTTTATTTCCTTTCTCCCAGGGACACTTTTCATTGTCTCTTTAGAGCAGTTTTCGTATGTCTATGAAAACGGCACGGCACGGTTACGGCAGAATTTTCGAATGTTTTTATAGGCAACACGGTACTGACACGGTCACGGCACGGAGCGGTAGGTTTCACACTCATGTGAAAAGTGCTCCAGTGTCCGTATTAAAGAGGCTGCACTTTACATCAAAACTTACCATCATGGCATGCAAATGTTGTATAATGACCAGCTGTGACCCTAAGAGAAACATATACACAGTTAATGCTGGCATATGCATAGTTGCATGGTGTTCCTATGTTAGAAGGGGATACAGGAATGGAGAAGGCTCACCCCTCCCCTAGAGCTGCTATACATACTACCTATTACATCACGACAGTATAAAATGCAAGAGAAACATCGCTTTTAACAATCTCCTGCACAGTGTTATTTCATGTACAACTTACCCACTTCCATGATGTACTACTACTGCTGCTAAGTCATACAGTACTGGCTTTTTAGATTCTTTAGATTCCTGTGCGTGAGAGAGAGTCAGAAAAATTATTTAGTATCTTCATAAAACAAGTTCCACTTCTTTGTACTGAGCTTTCTGACACATTTTTCATCTTCAGGGCAATGAATAGGGGTTTTATGCTTGTGATACTCTCTCTGACCGATGCTCAAAACCCCTGGAACTGAGCCTAAACAAAGAAGGAAAACAATGCTTGCACAAGTTATTTGTATGTGAAACAAAAACAACAGAGCTAACAGAAGGTGCTTGAGCAGTCTAACTGTGTCAGCAATGAGCTCTGCACACCACTGATCTATTTTTGAGTACTATATATTATAAACAATCATATAAATTTTCCTACCTTGAACACAAAATGTAAATGGATAAACAAAGGGAAGGAAGGAAAGATTGAACGAAAAGAAAGGGGAATAAGATTGGAAATAGGAGGGAGGAAGGAAGGAAGGAAGGAAGGAAGGAAGGAAGGAAGGAAGGAAGGAAGGAAGGAAGGAAGGAAGGAAGGAAGGAAGGAAGGAAGGAAGGAAGGAAGGAAGGAAGGAAGAAAGGAGGGAAGGAAGAAACGAGGAAGGAAAAAAGGAAGGAAAGAAAGGAGGGAGGAGAGAGATAGGAATGGCAGAAGGAAGGAAGAAAGGGAAGAAGAAAGGGAGTGAGGAAAGGATGAATGGATGGGTGAATAGATGAAATACATATATTTCATGAAAATGAAGTGCTTTACATATTATATAATTTCAAGTTACCTGTAGTACATAGGGTGACATATCCAATCCTCGCATGGGAAACTGTACATAAGTCTCAAGCTTTGTTCTTAGAAATGACTGGAAGCGAAATCTTTTCAGTTGAAGACACAGAACCTACATGAAACCAAACAAACTACAAGTCAATGTTGATACAGTCATCACTGATTGGCATGTCCCCAAGTTATATTGTGGCACTACAATTCATTGGTTAGCCACAAAGTACAGCAAAAATCAGATGAATCAAACCACTTACATTTGGAAGTCTTTTTATCCAAAATTTCTTTGTCGATTGTTGCTTTGTATTACACTTTGGACACATGTAAAACTCTGATTCTGTTAGATTTTCTAAAGCTGCAAAATGTGTCATACAATCTGAAAGATAAGAGAACAATTAATATTGTATTGTACTGTATTATGGAAACTAAAAATCAAACTTGTTTGAAAATTTTCAAACCTAAAATTATTTTCAAAACAAAATAATATACAAATTATGGCGCTCTTTATAATACCTTGTATCTTGCAGGGGTTTTCTCGTGACTTTCCTTTTCTGTTCTGATATTCAGGAGGAATTTCAAGAGATAGGTCTATAAGAAAGAAAACCAAAACTATATTTAAGAATAAACTCATACTGCTATCATGACAAGCCTTAATCACAAGATGAAAGCAAATCAAGTTTTTGACTTGAAAACAATACAAATTAACAACCCTGGAGAACTTCTGTTAAATTAGAGCAAATGTCAATACAGATAGAAACATTTCAAATTCCGGTTTTACAGTGCTGGTAGTTGGTAATTTTATTACCTAGAAATGGGTCGTGAGTCTTGGATTCTGTCATGCATGTTAGACAAGTAACCTGCAAAAAATAAAAGGTTAGGAAAGAAGGGAGAATAATAATTAAAAGAAGACAGGGACAAGTCTACTTACTTCACTTTGTAATATTCCACCAAATATTCCTGTAACTATAGTTTCTTTGCCAAAACATGCCTTTTGTGAGAGAATCAACTCTGTATGCACTCTATCCAGTAGATAATGCATAAACTCATGAGCATCTTGTTGCTGATAACCCCTGGATAATGAATATTCATGAAGTTAAGTTCATTTGCAAACATTTATTGAGTAAAAAAGATAATTCTACAGAAATATAGCTTCAAAACAAGAATAAACAAACATTTTCAAAGCTAAATGTGTTAGGGCTCAGTTTACTGCAATTTTCATAATAATGCAAACTCTGACCTTCAAACAGTCCATTGGAATTTGGTTTTTCGCTTCCGCCCACTTCAAACAAAACACCAGAAAACTACTCATAAATATCCCTAAAACCTACCAAATGACTGAAAATGATCTTTAGACGATTTGTAACAGCTAAATATGATTTTGATATTTGGTTAGCTTTCCTATTTTTGATTTTTAATTTTGAATGACGGAAGCTAATTTGGCAAAAACCACTTGAGTGTTTACATGTCCGAGTTCGCATGATTTTGAAAATTGCAGTAACTGCAGATTCTATTAGACGTGCTTGTTGTTTTTCAGCATAGACTGTTGTGTACCTTACATACTTTTAATTAATCTTAATTTAACTTACCTAAACCTTGGAACAACTTTCCACACAACATGAAAAAGAGAGTCAGGTGAATGACTGACTCCACCTCCTTGCCATAATGCACACAACACTTTACGAAGCTCTTCAACTAAACACCTATGAAGCACATTAGAGATTTATAAATGTGAACAAAGGGTAAATGAATTAGACTTGAATCAATAGATACAAACTGAAGAAGAGTTAGTAACAGTCAAACTAAGAAAACTGTGAACACTTAAAACATGGCTGGAATGTTCATTGCATTCTAAACAATAAAATTACATGCAAACTCTTCAAACCACAGCTAAAAGCACACCAACATACCAAAATTGTTTGGCATTTATTTCAACTTTGATAAGGCTTGACTTTGAAATTGAATTAATAAGAAAGACAAATGCCAATGTTGTACAACGTTTTGACATCTTCCAACGTCATTATCAAGTAATGGTCTTTATTGAGCAAGGATGAATATATATCTTGGTAATGACATCAGAAGATGTCAAAATGTTGTACAACATTTGCGTTTGTCTTTCCTATTAATTTATTTTCAAACTTGACTTTTTGTATTATTTTGTAAGGAATTAGAATTCCAAGAACACATTGAACATTCCAGCAATATTTAAGATGTTCATGGTTTTCTTAGTTTGACAGTAAATCAAATGTGTGCTCTTCTTAAAAATGTAGCAACAATCAAAGGAGCTAAAATTTATGTATGAATGTAATTTCTAACTTTCTAATTCCAGATTTTTTCACTTACCCTTCATCTGGTTTACGGCTCCTTGTAAAGTACGGCATCTTATTGAGGGAATTTTCTGCTCTAAGCTCAAAGGCAGGGAGCTCCTTGAAATAACAACTGAAAGGCTGGATATTACTGAAGCAAAAATTGAGGAGTATAAATAGATGATTAAATGAATAAATAAATGGATAAATAGAGAAATAAATGGATAAATAATTAAATAGAATTAGAGCAGTTTTCATATGACTGGGAAAGGGCAAGCCACTTCATGGTTATAACAGGAATTTCAAATGGTTTTATAGACATTATAAAATAGCATTGAGAGCACTTGAAAACACTATAACACTGGAAAATATTTTGATAAATAAGATGAATGCTTTTAGTTTTGCTTATTTACTAGTAAAGATAATAATCTCCTGATATGTAGACCTTTTGAAACACTACAGTAGAAAAGCTATGCTGAGTGCTTCTCTTGGCATTTCTCTCATGTTCTGATCAATTGTGCACACTGTAGTGAACATAGCTATTGTACAGTTTGGTCCTTTTCCAAATATCTTGACACTTTTCTCATGTTCTGGTCAATCCTCATGCTTTAAACCTGCACACAGGATATACACAGGTTTTCCATTTCTTTATCACAGCACTGACACAATCCAAGCAGATTTTGTATGAGTGTGAAACGGACTGCCCCATGTGACCCATGTCTATGCCAGTGCTGTGATGTCCATAAAAACATTTGAAATTCCTGCCGTAACCATTCTGTAACCGTGCAGTGCCATTTTCACAGTCATACGAAATCCACTCTATTACAGTGTGGTTCTTTTCAACTCATGTGAAATCAGCTCTATTAAGTAATCAAGCTTCTCAAAGTCAAGGTATATGTGGAATATCTTTTAATGAAATAACATACCTAAGAGATTGCAGAATTGCATTCATAAAACAGGTATTACCAAGATTTCTAAGCCCTGGTAGTTGTTTCACTCGACCAACATTTTCTTGCTGTTAAATCAACAGAAAACAGATTTAGAAATGATAAAAAATAGGAAAAGAAAATTTGATGAAAAGTTAATTTCCCATTGAAAGCAGCAAATTAAAAGGGAGAAATTAGATTCCTATCAGACAGCAGTTATTGCAAAAACGTCTTCATCTAAAAATACATAAACATGCACACTTGAAAAAGGTAGCATGGATGTAGGTACTACCTACCCCTCCCTAGATAGAAAAAATTACTGGCACCTACCCCTCCCCTAATATAAAAATCTCTCTTGGTCTCTCATTCTATGAAGTGGATAGGATATTAGCTGCATAGGATTATCAAAAAGAAATATATAAAACTCACATCTGCTTCTGGACCCTTTCTTGATTTACCATGATGTTTACACTCATCATCTGGAATTTTACGTTTCCTTGGACTGTGTTAAGGAAAATAAATGTTTCTAGTCATTGAAATGGCTTTCCTTCATTTTTGAAGAATTGGGCTTCCTGTGGTGATTTGTCCACAGTAATCCCAACAATCCATTTGGAACATCACCTGGCATCATTTAGATATTCAAAACATTTAGCACTTCAACCTACACTCTACGTCATTGTCTATCACTTGGATAAAAGCACGTATTACGTCTGACGTCATGAATAAATGCTCTGTTCTAAGAACGCAATGCATGGCGGATAGAATACAATATGGCGGACCTGCCCCCAAAACAACAAACGACAGATTACGTGAAAAATCCAATGATTCAGAAAAAAGAGCATTTGCCCCAATAAATAGCCCCTGAATACTTCGTGTTAGAGAAATATTTGAGATGATTATTGAATTCAGTAAAGGTGGCATGGTTAGACATTTGCCGGGTAATGTTTCACGGAGTTTTAGGTTCAAGTGTCCTGTGGGTCTTAAGACTTACCTATTTTGTTGCTCTAAAATCATCTCTCGTATCCTCTGGATATCCCCGCTTTTGTTGTCATTAACAATGAACTCATCGCACGAATAACTGCGAAGAAAACGCAAAGCTATCAGCTTGTTTTTTTAGCTAAACACAGAACAATATGGAAGAACTACAGTTTCGCGGTGTGCAACCGGAAAGCAACCGAAACTCGTGGCAATCAAGACACATACCAAAATGCGGCTAGACTTTGGTCAAGACACAGGCAGTGATGAGAATTCTTTTCGTGGTGTATTTTAGCATGGGCATTTACATATCTAAGTAACGAAACACAACAAAATGATTAGTATATGCATATTATATACAACATACACAAATCCTAAAAATAGTTGATCACTGAGTGACGTTATGTGGAGACCATTCTTACCTTCCACAATTGATTGTACCACAACGTAGACATATCCATGAACTCTTAGACGATCGACAAACTAGAAACAAGAAAATCAAACCGTCACTAATAAATAACTGTGATTTATAAGCACACAGCGAAGAATTTCCCTAAAAGGAAGTCAAATCTAATAATTTCTGAAGTTATAAGGCTGATAATATTCGTCACCTGAACAAGTCCAATGGATAGATTTCTCCTTACGGATCGAATTGATTAACTGTGGACCTATTTTTACTGCCTGATTAACGTGGGAACACTCCATGGACAAAATCCTAAGGAGAAAATCTCCGTAAATTCAAGAAAATCCAGCAAAATTGACCTTTCTAGTTATCCCTTCATAAAATGTGCGAGGGTCAGCCTGCAAATATGCGCGCGCGGTGTTGCGAACGGTTACAAGACAACGAACCAATCAACATGCCGCTTTTATCACTCGAGGCTGAAAACGTATCTCAGCCAATCAAAACTTTCAATAAATTTTAAATTAATTAGCCAATGAAATAGTGTTTTGTATCATCAAATTTTAAACCAATTAGATCTCGCAATTGTAAATTTTTAAATGTGACATCATACTATCATGGAACGCCTTGAAGAAAGCTAAAATTCACTGCATGGAAGATTTGTTTTGTTTATGGGCTTTTTAAATTCGTTGGATAACATGGACTTTTCTATATGTAAATTATAGGAATTGACGCCTTTCAGGTTAGTAAAACGACAAAGAATCGTGCAGAATTGTCAAAGTATAGTTTCGCTTGTTTTATGTAATACAATATATGGGTCAATATGTGGTTGTATGAAAGCTACATAATTTTCATTCTTTTATATTTACACTGTCAATAAACTTATAACTTTTTTGCAGAAATGAAGATTTCTTCCACGGAACAGCCTAGTGAATATACAACTTTAGTAATATATGGTGTAATTCTACTAGTAGCAGTACATGTGGCTGCACTCGTATCCTTTCTGTAAACCGACTTCAACGTTAATGTCAATTCAGTTCCTAAATCAATATTGTTTTCTTCCTCTACTTGTCTGCGTGCCATACATATTTCCTTGACGAAACTTACTCCAGGGCTACTGGCTTTACACTATTATTCGACCACCAGATGAAACATCAGGGAGAAAATCAGCTTCTAAACTCGAAAAGTTTCACTAATATTAGAGATTTATATCATGACGTATATTCAATACTACAAGACATTAAGTCAAACAAGAGTTATATACACTTGCTCCAGACAAAGACTGATATAACAGTGGTTCAAAAGTTTACCAGGATTTTGAAAAGTTTTATATACGAATTTTATATTTTCAAAGATGTTATTAGTTCATGATAAAGACAGCATCCTCCAGAAGATTAAAGATGTCTTATTTGTAGAACCTTGTTTTGTTCAAGTGAAGGTCAAATGGTTTTGTTAAGGTGTTGGAGAGAAAACTTATTAGGGAATCTAAGTGGAAGCTACTTGCTCTACATTGAAATGTGTGCAAGATTTTGAAAAAGCTGTTGTTCATTAATTATTTATAATCATTAAATATTGCATTGTAAATTAAACCACTATTCAAAGTAATTTCTATGTATCATGAAGGGGGTTGACCCTAGGGAATCCATGGGGAATCAGGGGCATTTGTTGAGATTTGCTGTAAGTTTCTTGCCCAGGGGGGTAGGGGAGTATATCACTTTTGTTCCTTGAGCAAGTGCACCCAGTTTTTTGTGAGTTGATAATAAAGTGTAAAAAGACTTTTACAATCACATCTTGATCAGCCACAGCCTGCATGTAATATATTCTTTTCAGTTTGGCAACAGCTGGTGAAAAGGCAAGAAATGCACACAAATGAACCAGGGAGGTGTAAATGAACAAAGCACAAACCTGTTGAAATCGAAAGTATTTGCTTTGTTCATTTACTTCTTCCTGTACATTCATTGCCTTTTCCTTTTAATCATCATCAGGCACAATTGAGTCTAAATGCATCCTGCAAAATACATAGAAATGGTATCTCAAAGGACAAGAAATAAATCATCTTTGATAACTGTGCCATCAAACTTGTTTTTCTGATGATGAGGCCTTTGTAATCTCATTCCTATGAAACCCATTGCAAGACTAGCATTTTTGATAGCCATCTAAAACAAACACATTTGATGTAATTCAGTAGTCAAACAGAAGACACCAAGTGACTAATGGAATCAAACCATGACTGTTCTGGTATGTGGGCCCCAATAACAGAGTAGCTGCAACAGCTTCACAAATCACTGCTGGCCCAGCACAAGATGCCTTCACTGCTCTGCCTGACATTGTCCAGTTCCTGGCCCCTTCTTTTGGCTTTTTTCTCTTTTAATTTGCATTGGGTTTCCTGTCTTTTTGGGCCTGCTTAAACACTAACAACAAAGGAAATCCAAAAAGACAGGAAGCTCAACAACAAATAAGAGAGAAAAGCCAAAGGAGCCAGGAACTGGACATCTATGCCTCACAGTGCACTTCTACACAGAGGGAAGTCAAAACAGGATGTGAGAATCATGGCCATTGAAGTCAACCCTGCCTCAGAAATGCACCAAGTTCTTGCCCTTACACCACTGGGACTGGGGGAGGGGGGGGGGGTACTCCCCTATATTTGCTATATGGGTACATGCCACCAAACAGGGTAGGGTTTTCAGCGATTTTACTCTGGAACAGGGAATATAAAAATCGTAATTACTCTCTGGAACAGAGTATCTATTTAACAAAGTTCGTCTAAAAGGCCGCGCTAAAAGGGGTTAACAACACATCAACTTGGTCAGAAGCAATGAAATGAGGCAGGCATTTTCTCTGGAACAGGGTACCAATTTTGGACATTTTGCTCTGGAACAGGGTCAGGGTTCGAGGGGCTCAGCGGCCCAAAACTGGAAGGAGTACACCCCCCCCTCCCCCTGGGCACTGGGGCTTTAATAGACACTCAGCTAGCTTGTGTAGCAAGCACTGCCATTTTAGCCATGCAAAACCCAGAAAGCAAAAGATTGGAAACTGCAACTGCAATAATTTCACACATAAAGCTTTTCAAACAACCAGTATATTTTTTTCTGTATTTTAATGTACAAACTGTTTGGGTACATGGATCCCAGTAACACAGGGTCCAGAACAAGACTCTAAGTCAAAACAGAATGTGAGTGTCAACCCTGCCTCAATGCTTTTCCAAATGACAAGTTCCTCATTGGAAATTGTGCAACAATAACAACAACAACAAAGTTTTACCCCCTTTCCAAATTCCCCAAATAGAAACATTCGCTATACACAGGGCTGTCAACTCTCCCGGATAATCCGGGAGTCTCAAGATTTTGGACTGTATCATCCGGTCTCAAGATTTGAGCCACAATCAAATCTCCCAGATAACTGTGCTCGAATTGTGTAATTGTGGTTAGTTGAAATATTCCCCCCCCCCCCCCCCCCCTGAGCATGAAAATGAACTACAAAAAAAGCATGGTGAAGCCCAGCAGTGTGCGTACCCGTTTGTCTGTCAAAGACACAAATTCCTGACCAAACTGAAGGGAAAAATGGCGATCTCCAGATACGAAAGCCTTGGGGGTTGACAGCCCTGTATACAGGCTCAAGATGTTTCAATACACCAAAGAGATGAGACAAACATAAAGCTTTTCACACAACCAGTTTATTATTTTTTTGTACTTCAGTGTACAGCTGTTCACAGTATTATAAAGGGTTCAATGTGAAAACAGCCTAAGTGACTTTTTGATGATATTTTTTCAATGGTATAATTAAATGGTATAATTAACTTTCCTTTGCTGGAAAAATTTATCGTCAGGACATCCATCAAAAAGTCACTTAGGTCATTTTCACAGCAAACCCTTCTGTTATATGGTCTACACAGACAAACATAACACATAACCATTACAATCTAGACTAAAATTCCTATTTGGGGCCTATAACAGGACATATGAATGCAATATAATTAGAATGAATTATTATTTTAGTACAATCATTGTACCATCTGTACAGTAGAATTCCACATCAATCTTGGTTATTTTTCAATTCCTGCTAAATCAAACACTAAGCTATTTCTCTGGGACTTTTACCAGACGATTTCTATCAGTAATTGAGCAGATTTTGTATGACTAAAAGTATGGGATACTCTTGGTTTCCAGATGTGAGGGTGTTGTTTGTACCAATTACCTTCTCCTACAGGGCACACCCAACCCACCATGGATAGAGATTGAGCCTACACATAATATCGTTATAACAAAACCAGTTACAGCTAGCACTGCATCTCAACTGCTTTGATAAACAGTCTGCACAGGGGCGGATCCAGTTTTTGCAAAGGGGGTGTCCCAAATAGGCCGATCTTGAGAGATGACATGACATTCAAGATGGCGGTCTCCTTACAGTGGAATCTGATGATGCCATCTTGCAAGAAGCCTATAGAAAAAAATAAGTAAATACGGAGCTATGGGGTGTCCAGTGCACATATGGACACCCCCTGGATCTGCCCCTGCTGCATAATACAGATGCATTCACAGGATGGCATGGTTAATTGTGTTTACAGATATTTAGTCATAAAAATCTTCTGCAATGTTACACTAATTTCTATTAACAGATTTTAGCTAAATTAGTATTTTAAACCAAGTACATTATTGTAAAATAGATTATTATATTTTAAAGAATAAAAACTTTGTATGATTTGATCAATACTGTAATTGAAACAAGCCTTTGAAATATAGAAACAGCAAGTTTCAACTATATTATAGAACTAATGCAGGTGCACTATTTAAACAGTTATTGCCTAATACAGTACTGAATGCCATCATATCTAGGACATTTGCATGAAGATAATGTTGAAGCATTCTTGATTAGACATTGTTGAAAGGGGATGGCAAACAATTGAAACACTGCATTTGTTATCCCCTTTCAACAATTAGTACAGGAAATTATATACTCTTGAGTACAATTTGGAATTCAGCAGATTTCATATGACTGTGAAAGCAGCACAACACAGACACATCACGGTTACGGCAAGAATTTCAAATGTTTTTATAGACAGCACAGTACTGACACAGCCAGGGCACACTCTGCTTCACATCTCAATGAAATCCACTAGAATCTACCTATTAATAATTGCAAATTGTACTCAATAAGCTATGCAATTTATTTACATATAATACACTAATCGACTTGATTGTACTGTACTAAGTACAATTACCAATATCAACAATAAATTGTACTTGTCTCAACCAATCAGAATTGGATAATACTGATGAGTGTATTATAATGGTGGAAAACTAATAATGAAGGGTTCAATGTGAAAATGGCCTAAGTGACTTTTTGATATTTTTTCAAGTGGTATAATTAAATGGTATAATTAACTTTCCTATGCTGGAAAAATTAATCTCAGGACATCCATCAAAAAGTCACTTAGGTCATTTTCACAGCGAGCCCTTCAATTTGAATATAAGTGTTGAATCTGTTTGTCATGGGCTTGAAGTGAAGGCTTGCAATTATAGTATCTTGTCAAGTATTAGTTCCAAAGGTAACTATAAATATTTCTTCACACTGAAAGGCCAGTTCTGAATATGATACAGAAGATATAAACAACTTAGAAGTCCAGAGAAATTCAAATAAAATTCTTGGCTATTGAGAACAAATATGCATAATTGAGTAACTATTACAAACTGCAATGTGTTAGAAGTTACAGTGTTTATAAATGGAAGGGTCCAAGCAATAACATAATAGTAATGTCTGTAGATTAAAATCTTATTCGCTCTTTCATGGATTCCTTCAATTAACTGAAGTAGTGTCTATGAAGAGTGTCCAAGTGACTTTTCAGAATCTTTTCTTCAGTTTTTCAAATGGTCGAAAATGGTATCACCAGACCTTCCTATGCCAAAATACCAATGCATGAACATCAAAAGTCACTTAGGTCATTTTTTGTGAGCACCCTTCAACTAATAAACTAACGGAGCAATCAATGTCATCACCATTATAGGCCCAAGAGTAAAACATTGGTGACGTCGTTATGTACAGTCAATTAAATCCATCTAGATGACATCAAATCACAAGAATATAGAAGCTGTATTTTGATAGAGTGCATGCACTTAATCCGTGAAAAAAAACACTACTAATTACTACTAAATAGTGTTGATTAGACAATAAGAAACAAAGGAATTACCATAATTTAGCACTATTTTGTACTGTTTATGTTTCACGGATTAAGTGTGTGCACTCTACCTTGTCCTATAGTTATTTGGTATTAGAACACTGCCATTTGGAAAACCTGAAGGTCAATGAGTGCACTGCACCTATGTAATAATATATTGTGCCGCCTATGCCATATAGAAACTATAAAGGAACTGAAGTATCACAAGATTTGTTATTGTTCTGCTATACTGATAAAAAAAACTCCTCTTGTTGATACATATTGCAGATAAAAATCGATACTTTAGCTAGATTGAGTCTTTGAGACACTGATAAATGTTAAAATGGCTTGGTCTGAAAACAATACAGAGCATTCCCCTGAAAAAGTCATAGGAATTCTATTGTTCATTTCAGAGTCCACAATTGTATCATGGATAATAAGGGTATGTGTTTGCCGTGCTATGCCCAGCCGTGGTGTTAGGTACTTGACCAAATCGACTGGCTGATTGGGTGGAGCTAGGTGAGCCACTCCCCATTCCAGTGTTCCCTTCCATTTGTCGTCCCATCATGCCAGGCCACACCCCGGGGACACCACGACCCATGTTGTCAGAGAGAAGTTGTGAATAAGCACCTTTTTGAGCCATTTGATTCATCTCTCTTTCTCCTTTATGCATTCCACTACCATACATGCTACCACCGGGGCTCATGTCAGCCATGCTGGACGCAGCTGCTTGTCCTCTTATTGTGTCTACTGGGGACATGGGTGCCATATTGCCAGATGGTGACATCATTCGGCTCATTCCAGGGGGCATCATCCCCATGCCACCATTTGACATCATTTGATTATAGAGAGCTGCTTGCTGAGGGAGAGTTGCCGAAGATGAGCCTGAAGCAGCTGCAACTGCCAATGCCTGCCGTCTTTGCACTAAGGCAGCAAGTAAGCTTCCTGCTTGTCCAGTAGAGAACTCTAAGGACTTGTCTAAGTCTGCAAATCCAATCAAGTTATTATTTTAATACTAATTCAGTTTTAATTTAGATGCGTGTCTAACCCAAATTTTAATTACTGACATGGCCATACAGAGATGTCCTTCAGTGAATGATATATATCAGTAATTATACAATGCTTTCAAGTAGAATACTATGGAATATCCCACAAATCACTGTTATTTTCTAGTATACAAAGAAAATACAGTTGTACAGGTAACAAGTGGGATATCCATGGTATGCCACAAGAAACCATTGTATAACTATTTTATCACACACCATTGAAAATACGGCCAATTACTGCAATGCCTCATGGGAAGAGACAGTTGAATATTGCCAAATATACAACAGCTTTCCTGCTTTCTGATTGGCTGTATTTTCTACTGGTGTGGAGTAAAAGAAAAATGATATAGAGCAGTTTTCATATGACGGTGAAAATACATGGTCGCGGCACAGCATGTTCACATTCCAATTTTAAATGCTTTCTGGGCATGCAAATCTTGGCACTGGCAAAGTCACTGCACAATGTGGTTTGTTTTGCACTTGTATGAAAACTGCTCTGACTAGTGCAGCAAAACAGAAGAAAAAATTAAACAAATACCACGATGTAGGAAGATAAAACCACAGGAGGATAGACAAAATGATCAGAAATTAATATGTAGTTTCAGAGTATTTCTCTGACTAGTGCAGCAAAACAGAAGAAAAAATTAAACAAATACCACGATGTAGGAAGATAAAACCACAGGAGGATAGACAAAATGATCAGAAATTAATATGTAGTTTCAGAGTATTTCTTTTATAATAGAGCAGATTTTGTATGAGTGTGAAAGTGACTGTGCCATGGTGTGACCTTATTAGCACCATAATGAAGATATGCAGCAACTGTGCGATTTTCACAGTCATATGAAATCTACTCCTATCAGATCATATACACACACATATACATTACCTGTAGTTGAGTTTGATGCCTTGTCCAATCCCGGTGGCAGCATCCCAGCACCATTTTGTCCTATGTTGTCGTGTTGAGATGCCTCAGAATAGCTCACACTTTGGTTGGGTGGCATCTCTGCCATAGTACCTTTTACTGATGTTATACCTCTCTTCTCTGTAAGTTCTCCAGCCTGGTATAATCACAAAATAATATAATATTACATCATGGTTGAAACCATTCTTAAAAAGCATAAAATGGCTGTATATATCCCACAATTCAGGATTTTGAAAAAGGAGTTCCTCTATTGGGGTCTATTGAAATCTTCATTGCACTGTTGAGTTTGAAGTGTAAAGAAGGGGAAAGGGGGATTCCATGGAATTCTTGGAAGCTATATAACACTGGCAACAATCTTCTATGCCCCGTGTTCCTCTAAACTTGCTTCTTTTCTTGTGCCCTATATCTACCATGGTGTGTATATATCAGAATAACACTCTCAGTCCTGGGCCATGTAAAATGTTCAAATTCTGTGTAATGACCCCTGCAAATAGCCCCAACTGTATAGCTGTGTCATTATTTTTCATAGAATTCTTACACTGCGGCTCACCTTGGCCAATGCATCCAGTCCACTCTCAGAAAGATGCTGACCTCCTGGCCCTGAAAGAGCAAAGCAGCAGAACAATCAACATTTTGCATAATAAATAACAGCTACATGTTCGCTGACACCTCTCATATTCTTATTTTATAGAATAGCTCAATGCAGGTACAATGTAGGTGTCTACAGTACATGCATGCTCATAGTAGTTACTCGACAGAAGACACAAGAGTCCACATAATTACTAATCCTTGATCCTAAAAGTGTCTTCTTACAGGAAGTGTTACTACAGTTTTGGGGTCTTTCCTTCCTTCCCTTTATGATTTATTCCTATCTTACCTTTAGTTTGTCCAGGAAAATGGAAGATATTGTCATCATTCATCATGGCCTTAGCATTTCGTTGCTGTTGCATTACTTGTTGATGTAACAATTGCTGTTGTTGCTGAATTTCAGGGCTTGTAAGTGCACTAGCTGGTGAAACTTGTGAGAAATCTGAACTACTACTACTACTATAGGGACCAGTGGTTCCTCTTGAAGGCATTCCTGGACTAGCCATGATTTGTGGTAATGACGTTTCTATCTGAAAACTTGATGGAAAAGAAGATTGGGGTTAAGAGTGTACTGTCAGCTTCCTGGGAGAACAGCATTCAGCTGAAGGAACTACCAACATTAAATATAGTGCTTTACCTGTACAAACCCCTCCCCCTCCACTGGTTGTTTTCTTGAAATAATGCCATTATATCCCCCTCCAAATTGTAGCATGAAAATCAACCCCTTCTCCCTCCCCTGACAGTAACCCCTGAAATATCACCCTTGCACCCCCACCAGGTGCTCTAGAACAGCCCGCATCTCCTAATAGTAGCCCTTGGACAGTACTGTTCTTATAAACCTCATAAAATTTGACATACTTGTTTACTACTGTGTTAGTGCAGACAATGTATTCAGCTTCATCAGTAGTATGGGTTCTGAAAGCTGAAAACAACTTGTTCTCATCCATAGCCACTTCTCCATTCTTGCTTCTAAATCGATATCGTACAGATAGGGTCTGTCCTTTTAACTTTATCACTGAAATATAAATGATTTATAATTATATTATCAATTATTAAGACAAAAACATTTTTCATTTACAATGCATTTCAATCACTCTTAGAATGCAATATATGCAACATACAATGTGCCATGTAACTAAGGACAACCTATTATGAAACAATTAAGTATATACTATAATTTAATGCCATCTTACATAGTGTAGGCTAAAACTGTTTTACCTTGCTCATAACTTTCCGTCATGTGTTTTAGATCTTCTGGATGAAAGAAATCAAAACACAGTTGTCCCAGTAACTCTTGCGGTTGATATCCAAGTACGTCTGTTACTCTAGTATAAACAGTATAAACAGTATGATCAGTATGAACAGTATAAACATCTGTTAAACATCTGTTGATAGGAGCAAGGATGGCACAGTTGGTTAGTGCACGGCCTTCAGTGCAAGAGGTCCCGAGTTCGATTCTCAGTGACTTCACATCGGTGTTTCAACATCTTTCCTTTCCATGTAGCTTTAATTAGCTTTAAATACACATAAAAAGGAGCACTGATAGATAGAGGGGGTGGAGGGCGCACCTTTGAAATCTTAAACACAAGCCCCTGGCTCGGGAGAATTGGGCAACCACTCCCCGCTCTTCGAAGTAAAATAAATTAACCTTGTATTAACCTTTACCTTGTTACTCTGGTACAAACAAGTATAAACAGTATAATTTTAAGTTTTAACACAGATCATAAATGTGCCAGATACACAGTGTTCTTCAGATGCAATTTATCTTTGAGGTCAATTATTAATAAATAATATTTGACAACAACAAAGCATTTTAAATTTGTTTTTATTATAATAAATGAACAAATGAACAATCAAATGTATGAGCAACCAAACAAACAAGACAAGAACACTTAGAGCTCTGCTATATGTGGGTCAAATTCTCAGGTTGCATGTGACATCACGGTAGCCATGTTGGATGAACTTCAACAAAACATTTCTCATTAGCAGTCACTTGTTTGTTCATCGAACATGGCTACCACTCTATTGTCTTCTGAATTCCCAAAGGAATGGATGAAACCCAGTAATGAAAATTTGAATAATAGTAAATTCAATGTATTCATTGTAAGCTGACATACCTTTGGTCCACAAATGTAAATTTGCCATCCAGACTATGTCTCGAAATAAACTCTGTAACTGTGGGCGTGTCTACAAGGTCACTACTTTGTGGAGCACTTGCAGGCTGCAATCGACCAATCGTAACAAGTGACGTAGCATTTGTATCTTCACCACCAGCATAGTTCCCATTGTTTGCATTCCAATTCTACGAATGCAAATAAAAAGATTCATTTGAGCATTCATTGTATTCAATCATTCATTTGTAAATAATATGAATTTCTATGATTAGTTAAGGTAACAGGACTTTGTGTCACCCAATTCTGTTTGTAATCATACTCTGAATAATCAAATTGGACTCCCACTACGAGCATGTGGTCGTCCAATTTTGTTTATCCCTGGTATGACTGCAGACTGAATTGGACTCCACTTAGTCCTATTACCATCATAAAATTAATGGTAAACTTTATTTAGGCAGGGAGACCCATTCAGCTACATGGCTGGTATCCAGAAGGGCCCTGCAACATTAGGACTTTTACACCACTATTTTGAAGTAACACAATCTACAAGAGTATTGTTACCTTGAGATATCCAGTACAATGTACAATAGCATATTCCTCATCTAATATCCCTAGTTTTGAAGGGTCCTTTTTTGTGGGATCTATTTCTTTCTCTCCACTTTCTGAACATCTCATACGACAGATGAAGTTTCTTCTTGAATTTGCTTGGGTTCTTGAATGTGCTTTAGAGTAAAACAGGACAGTCAGTAGAAGTCTAAAGTATCTAAAGCATTGCTTTGTTCAGTCATTTCTAGGGACTATTACCAAAATTCTATGGAATGTACTGGGTGCAATCAAAGCTAACACTAGTTACTGCAAAAATCAAGGGAACTCAGACATCCAAACAGTTGACTGGATTTTGTTGATATGGCTTCCATCAACTATGAGCAAAATAACAAAAAAAATGATCTCAAAGCACTCTAAATATTTACCAAATGATGATCTAAGTTAGATAATGCATAATCCCTCAGATAATGATCTTCTTCTGTTTTCCTCTGTTATTTTGATTTTTAATTTTGATTGTCTTGATGGAATTAAAATCAACAAACTGTTTGACTGTCTGAGTTCTTATGATTTTGAAAATTGTAGTAAAAGGAAGCTTGAAAGGGGCTTATTCCTGGCAGTCGATCTGCCTACTCTAAAAATCTATGAAGAACAGTCCAGTATTATGCTTTATGAGGATGTTGTCCATTGTGGACCCAAAGATGGATGTCACTTAAAGGGGTACTTGTATGAAAATTGGAAATGACTTGAAATGTAGTAAAACCTATCTGTACAACTCCCAATAATCACCAAAAGCAACATTTTCTTTACATTCAAATGAGACGAATTGAAATTGTCAAGTATTTTAGCACTTAAGTCGTGAGTAAATGACGTCATTTACTCAACCCTATTGTTCTTTTAGACTTAATATCAAAATTTCTCTTTGATAATGAGCTTAAAATTCAGATTTTTGGGCAGAGGACAGCTATTTATTTAACTATATTCATCTTCATATAGAAATAATCAGTTTCCAACTTTCATTGATTTTCATGCAAGTGGGCCATTAAAGCACTATTTCATGCACCAAGGATGATTACCTAGTTTAGAGTGGACAATAATGCAGTCTTTATATGACTATGAAAAAGTCTCGGTTGTGTCATACTATGCCTGAGCATTCTGATTGCTCAATGATGATGTTGTATCCAATCAAAATATTGAAACACAGCACACGTGACAGTGCCACAATAACATTTGTAACCCCTGCTATAACTGTACTGGGACCACGTGTAGCCACTTTCACAGTCATATGAAATGTGTTCTAGTCATACAAAAAAACTACTGCCACAAACCAGGGGCCAGTTGTATGAAGGGTGAATGGTGCTATCCAGCAGATAAATCCTTATCTACAGGATAAAATCTATACAAAATCTATACAGTGGATAACTACTATCCAGTGGATAACTTTATCCAACCTTCGTACAACCCTGCCCTGACTTTTTTACAGTCATACAAACTACAATAAGCAAACTTTCTCAGACATACAAAAAAATTTTACAAAATAATATGTTTTCCTTACCTCCATGAGTATCTCTTTTTACATTACCAGCTGAAACAGAAATAAGTAACATTAAGACCCTGCTTCATCCTACAAACCAATAGCCATTCAAAGTTGCCTTACTTTTGATATCAAGAACCCGACCAGCATCAGGAGAATCAGTTGCAGTTAGTTGATCTCTTACTTTCTCAATGTCATCAGGATGGATTAAATCATAAAGTGATTGGTTCATCCAAGCACTCTATAAAATAAAATAACCAAGAACATATTGAGTCCCATTGCCATGTCATGCATTTATCAAAGTTGAACAATATTATTGTGATAAAAAACCATGCCACCAAAATAATTTATTAGTCAACTAGCCAACTAATATTGCTGTGAATTTTTACTAGTCACTCGTCTTTAGAACTTTGGCTTACCTAAAGACCATTATAATAGAAACCTTATAATACAGCATGAATTGTCAAAATACACACTTATATTAGCTAGCTAGTCTGACAACTAATAACCTAAATTTATAAACTTGAAGAGGTATCCACAGAAAATGGCTTAAGTGACTTTCCTGGATATTTGAAGAGTTCCCTGCAAAAATGATTTAAGTAACTTTTTGATGGATGTCCTGAGGTTAATTTTTCCAGCATAGGAAAGTTAATTGTACCATTGAAAAAATATCATCCAAAAGTCACTTAGGCCATTTTCACATGGAACCCTTCATTTATTCAAGTTTCTTCAACTGGTCTAAAATGGTATTGATAAACTATTCCATGGATGATTTTTTATTTTATTTTATCTTATTCTATTTTTTTTTTCTTTCTTTCTTTCTTTTTTCTTTTTCCAAACTGGCTCAAAGTGCTTTAAAAATGTGTTGGTTGACTTCTCCAAACCTTAGATATCAGTGTTCAGCCATTTAGTTGAAGAAATATAAAGATCAAGTGAGAGATCAAGAAATTTGCTGTGTTTTTGCTTTCAATTGAAAGAACGACCTCAAAGCCATTAATTTCATAAGTACTGAAAGATGCAAGAAGAGATAATTTGCATAATAACAATAACTTTCACAGACCATTGGTAAGGCCGTTGCTAGCCAAGAATTTCAGGCTTTCTTGAAGTTTATCACTAAAAAACACCAGGGACATTGATATTTAAGCTTTGAAAAGTCTACTGATACCAGTTTGAACATTTTTTTTTAAATCTTGAAAAATATCGAAATCATCGCTTAAGTTGTTTTCATTTTCACCCATTCAATTTGGCAATTTCCCCAGTCCCTTGAAGCTCAATGATAAGATAATTGGTGTAAGTAGAAATTAGAATTTTCAAGGGATATTTTTTCTGGTCTGGTTCCCTGAATTTATAGAACAATTTAACAGGTTCCTTTTATCATATGCAAATAGATTCAGTGTGAATGTCTGATGAGTAAAAATTTATTGGCAGTGGCAACACTCTTTTGTCCTTGTTGTCACATACAAAATAATAGTAGGGATTTCTTTTTCATTTGTTATTCTCTTAGAAAAAAAAATTAAGAACTTTTAAATTTTACATATAAATAGAAAAACATTTTTTTTCTTCAGCTTTTCTTGATATCATCACAAGACAAAGAATGAATTGAATGGGTCTGTATTGCTGGGTTTCACCTGACGACATTTTCAGTCTCTTTGGAATTAATTTACATCAGCTGAAAGACAAGTTTTGAATAGAACATTCTCTGGTTGAGAGCACATGGTGGTCAAACATGGACTACCATTTGAGAAATATAATGACATTCATCAGCTGTTTGAAACCCAACCATGCAACACTACTGTCTCAAATCACAGCTAGGTCGTAGTCTAACCTGAGACTGTCCAAGGACAGGTGTTATAGAATCAGATACATAAACCACTGTAGCTGTTTTACAGTTGACGACAAACAAAAACCCATCAGCAGCCTGTAAACATAAATGCAATTTATTTTTTTCAGATCAATTGCTAATACTATAGGCCAATTTACATGGCAATCTTTTTGTGGCACAGTATACCAATTTCTGGACGTGCAGGCCCATTTTTTTTTTCCAGCACAGCACCTGTAATGTGTCATATATTATGTGATGTGTTGGCCTTTTAGAGGTACCAAACCCAAAATAATCTGTCTGAACGCCAAATTTTAGGGGTTACTTTGCCACAAAAATTTTGTCATGTAAGTCAGGTTTATGTCACATACTTATTTCAAAAAATGACACCAAAAGTCAAGGTTCAAAGTAACAAGTGTCAATGCAAGACTGAAACGAAGGCAGGTTTGATGTTGATAATGTATTCAAGTCAGACTTGTTTCTATAGAACTAATAACAAAATTTAAGAATTTTCATTGGCTTTATATCACACTTAATTCGGTTAGTAAGAAGTCTGATTTGAATACATTACTAGCACAAAACCAGCATTCGTTTCAGTCTTGGCCTGACACCTGTTGCTTTGAATTGCCATGCTTTTCAATCTAATGTACATTGCCTGAGGCAAATAACAGTATCTCAGGTGACTGAAAATACAGTATGGTATAGTAAAGCAGATGTGGTAGGGTTCCAAAGGGCAGTCCCTATCTGTGTTGGAGCACAGACTTGTGAGAGTTTTATGTTTTTATCAGAGAGTCCATGTACCTCTAAGATTAAATGTTTGAGTTCTTGATCAGATAGAAATGAGGGCTTGTAATTTACATCTTGTGGTGCTGAAATTTGAACAGATAAGATTAGATGATCTGATGGTGACAAAATGATACTTAGTGGTGATATTATTGTGTATTATTCTACACTGTACAAGTAATTAAAAGCAAAATGCAATGCCAGAAACAACTTTTGTTATTTTTGTACAACTACTAGAACTTATTTTGTGAATTTCTTGACGAGATTCCTGATTGTTTTTGAGATGTTAAAGGGAAAAAAAAAGGATTTTCCTGAGGCTTTTTAAGTTTATCTTTTTGGCTGGGACTCTTGCTGGACATATCCCAAGTCATGGTTGGATCTACATGTATAACACACCATTGCAGGACTATCACAAACTTTCAACTTTTTGGTGTATTTTTTTTTCTTTTTCTTTTTCTTTTTCTTTTTTCTTTTGCTTGAATGGACCAAGAAAGCACTGATCATGCAATGTTCCAGACTTTGAAATAAAGCTCAATTATATTCAATATACATTGTATCCAATTTCTACATTTAAGGTTATAATCTCTGTGTCCATGTTTTGTGATTAGATCAATAGTTTCTTACATTGAAAGGCATTTTGAAAACCAGACACTACTTGAACCCAGTCCTTCTCAGTAATTTTGTTTCTGTCCATTACACATTTAGTCTCAAACAACATACAGGATCTCAAGAAATATCACAAGCTCAAGAACAAAACAATTTCTCACATTTTACATCAAAGTCATTTAAGGCATGGCATTTGTCCTTTAATGTACAAAGGGTAGTTAAAAGTCACTCATTTGATTTGTTTTAATTGAAGAGATCCCTGCAAAAACAGATAGAGGAAGTAACCTGATCAAATTCTGAATTCTCCTAAAAAATCATTCAATTCTAAGGAGAATTGTGGGTTTGACCAAAGGTACTGTTTTTACACCTGGATGTTTTCAATTTGAGATGGAATACTGAGAGGTTCACATATAGAGGGAAAATATATTATTGGTTAAATATTAAGTGATGGCATCAAATGATTTTGCATGTCTATTTTTTGTTAACTGTATTATCATTTATGTCATCGTCATCATTATCAGGATCAAACATTAATTAGTGTAACATTACAATATTTATTAATGCTGTATTATCATTTTTCATTATCATCATCATCATCAAAAGTATCATAAGGTTAGTGTAACAATAATGTTAATATTAATGTTGTATATATTATTGGTTAAATGTCAAGTGACCGCATGGTTTTGATTGTTCATTAAAAGTGTTAATTGTATGATCATTTATCATCATCATCATGAGAATTTGCATAAAGTTAGTATAACATTATTAGTATTGTTGTATGTGCATTATTAAAGAGCTGTGTTGATATTAATTAATATCATCATTAGAAATGCCTTGTCAACAATTTAAGTGCAATTATATTAACTAATATTAGTATCATTATCATCATTATTGCACGTATGAACTGAATTAAAATCTCCTAGCATTTTGTGATCAACAAATGACTTCATACAGGGAAAAAGGAGTTGACTACTTTCCTTTCCCTTCCCTTCGGTTTCCATCCTTTCAACCCCTCTACAAACACAGTCAATTGCTGCCTCACAGGTTTAAATATAGATTACATATTTACTTTAAAAAGTCATTCAGGTTTCTTGGAAGAAGTAAATATCCAACAGTTCTTAGATAAAACATCTCCCTATTTTGGCTTTGAACTTTGACTTTTGGTGTCAAAATGACTTGGCAAGAGCTCAAAATGATTTGTAAGTACTAGAAGGCAGAAAAACTGAAGACAGAAAGACTGAAGACATTTGCAGAAACGTGTACAACTTGTACATATTGGTGGCAGCCATAATTTCTACTTAAGGTGTCAATATTACACATTTGACCCCGAGTTGCTTATCCTCAACCAGCCCCCTATCATTCACTGGTCACAACTATGCTGTTCCAAATTCTACTGAAAAACCTGGTCTTTGTTGCCTTAGTCAAACAATGTCAATGAATTTGGGCATGAATTATATGGAACCATTACTGTAAAATCATTATCTCTGTTCTAAAACAGCCAACTGAGGTTTCAAAGGTTTCAAAAGTTTTATTTTTAATTTCCTAGGTAGAAAATAATATGCTACTTAATTTTGTTAATAATACTTGGGATTGCAGACAAAAAACCCTAGGAGTTAGAAAAACACTCTACACCTTACATATAAATTGAAGGTTTATAATTATGGAATTTTTCTTAACTGCCACATGTAAATATTAATGGTTTATTAAACAACCGAAAACGTTTGGTAACAAATTGATTGTGTTATCGTTATGCCCTTTCCTAATACAATTTTAAGATGGAGAAATCAAATCATTAAATTTTTAATGAAACTTCACTATATAAGCCATATCACGATTCATGGCTCCAGACAAAGAGATAGTCTGAACTAGCTTTTACATTGTATCCGCTTTAAAAAATCTTATTTTTGTGATATTTATAGTTCATTTCATTTAAAGTTTTAAAACCTTAGAATTCAATGATAGATTTTAAACTGCCAACAGTACATTGTAATTCACCTTCTCTTCTCTAATTTTTCAATTAATGACCCATAATGCACTTATCAGCGGCTTTCCCGGGGGTCGACCCCGGGGACACCCCCGGGGAATTGATATTTTATGCATTCAAAAGACTGCAAAAACCCGTGGGTAGGGAGGATGAAAAGCGATACAAAGTCCCCACCCCCAGGGGCATGTGTACAGAAATAATTATTTAAGCAATGTTTTTAAAAAGATGGACAACAAAATACATTCGACATAATTGAACTTTCATATTCTTTTATTGTGATAAATTTCATTGCAAACAATTAAAACATATATATCTTTTTATCTTCCTGGCTTTCTGTTCAGATATGTTCACACACGGGCCATGATACCATACATTGCAAACGTCTGTTTTTCCATCACATCTTATCATAAATCTTACAATTTTACACTAATTTAAACTATAAACTTCAGTATAAACTAATATCAATTTCTGCGTTATTTCTGCGAAAGAAAAAGTAAAACTACTTTAAGGATGACCTTAATAATAGCCTATATAAGGTTCTGAAGTTTTCAGTCATCTCGTGATTATCTTACTTTTCAAAACGAATTCGTCGAAGTCGTTTGCTACGACAGCCTTCCTTTTGCTTCTATCCGAGCTCCACGCTTTGTAAATTATGGACATTCTTTAGTATTTAATTAACATAAGAAAAGCGTTTAACTGACAACAACAACCACAAGTCTTTTGCTTTTGTAAGGCCCATAATAATTATTTTTACACAGGAAGCCCATTGGAGCAAAACCCCGTGGGGCAGTCCCGTGGGTATGGCCATCAAAACTAATTGCTTACAATTCCCCCTCCCCCGCGGGATAAAAAAAATCACCAAAGTAAACCAATCCCCTACCAATCCCCTATGTGCCCCGGGGGCGTCCCCGGGGTCGACCCCCGGGAAAGCCGCTGATAAGTGCATAACTGGTACAGCCAGAAAGATTTTTTCTTTGAGATACAGTTTTTGAAAGAGTGACGTTTAGGCATATTGACAGTAAAATTACATTATTTTATTAGCTTTTATAAAACACTAAAAATTATGGCAATAAAAACAATATGCACTTATAAAAAAAATTGAAAGCAGACAATTTAAAATGAATCAAATGATCCCTACACACAAACATATACTTAAAAATTTAAAATGTGATAAATTTTTTAATTAAAAAGTTTCTACTGCTTAACATTTTTCCATGGGTATATACTGTGGTTTTACTGGGTTTATAATGTGTGTTGTACATGACATAGAAATATCTTGAGAAAGTGGTGTGGTTTCTTGGTGTCGACGTGGTACCATTCTCAAAAGATATCTTTGACATTGATAATGACATTATATTTCATTTGAGAATGGTGCCATATTGTTTCACTTCATTTGAGAATGGTGCCATGTTGACACCAAAACATTGCCCTACTTTCTCTTTTTCTATTACATTTTGCACTTCAAAATTTTTGCTTCTAAGTATTATACATATTTAGTCTAATAGGTGACAGGTGAACAATATTAGGGAAGACTATGCACTTCAATCTGAAATATCTGAAACAATCAATTTCCCAAAGTCTATCCCAAACATATAAAATACAAAATTAATACAACTTAGAAATTCAAGCACGACTGTGACTAAGTCAGAGTGATTTACATTTTGTCGGTAAAGGTTACTCTTTAAATTTTTAAAAAATTGACCTTTTCAGTGATTTCAATGAACCTTCTGACAGACATGAAATGTTCTAGTGAGTAAAAAAATCACATTCTATGCATGCATGAAGCATTTTTTGTTAAAGTCCAGTTACACGAGGCAATTTTTCTTGCAACTTGCAATGCAACATCCACTGCAGCACAAATTGTTATAAGAACACACCCTCTTTACAATTTGCAATACAATGAAAAATCGTGTTCCTAGTTGCAAAAAAAGTTGAACAAGCTCCTACTTTTGCAAGGCTGCAAAGCATGTAAAAGTATACACTTATCCCATCAATGGTAAGGCAATCACTATAATTGCAAATGGCCAATCAGGAAGCAGCTCTAGCCCCATATCTCCAATAAATCTAACATGGCAGACACGAGTAAAGTAGTTCTAAAATGTAAACACAAAGCAAAATATCCATGGCAGGAAAATACCATCAATCCATTTATAAATAACTAAAGATAAAAGACTACCAGAAAATAGATTTACTTGGCCATATATGAGGAAAAGTTGGCCTAGTTGCACAAACATATCTGTGTTTATGGCAAACCAAGAAAGAGTTGCATTACAAGTAATTGCAAAGAGAGTTGCATACATTTGACAGCTCACCAGCTGCTTGCAATGCTTTGCTTTTGTCAGCACTGCATTGCAAAATCCAAGAAAAATTGTCTCATGTAACAGGGTTTTTACATGCAAAGTCAAAATGGATTGTTTTTCATGGTGAATTGTGATTGGTTCTGGTTGTCTAATACCCCATTCACACCAACGAGTTAAACATGTTTAAAGTGGTTTAACTAAATAAGGTTAAAGTTCAGTTGCTCATACTGTGTGCATCCCACAACTAAACAAAGTAAAAACCTGTTTGATTAAAATATCTTTGCAAGATGGTTTGAAGTTTGTCTTCTCAAGATAAGTGAAATGTGTAATCAACAAAATGGAAAAACCTAAACCAGGTTTAATTAAACTAGTTTAGTTGGTGTGAATGGGGTATTTAAAAGTAGTTACAGTGTAACTTTTGTTTCAAAATGAATTTCAATTCAAGCAAATACCAAAGGCTGAAGCCGTTTATTAATAGTATCGCAAAGATACAATTTACCGGGCTTTAAATATTCATGAAGCAACCATTTTTTTTACGAGCAAGCCTGACCAAAACCCGAAGTCATTTATTACAAATAACAGTGTCACAAAGATACAATTTACCAAGCTTTAAATATTCATGAAGCAAACCTGTAACTTTTTACGAGCCCATTCTAAAATCACTTGTGTGTGATTTTAGCCTTTTGCTAGACTTCTAATAAATAAATGTACTATTTGCTGACTCAAAATCTAAATAGCAACCAACAACTGGCTCAAACCTGTGGACAACCTGTCAGCTCGAGGATGAACATCTTTGATAGATACAAGTACACGCAAAAATTGTCCTCTTTTTTTCAAAAAGATGGCAAATGCATTGCAGTACACTACCCTTCTTTACATACGCTGAAATAGAACAGTGGCCCCTTACCAGCTAGCTAGTGATCTACACAAACCAACACAGTAAAGTTAACGACAATACGCATATCCTAATCACCTATATTCCGAAGAATTGGCAGCATATGTCTGGTGTCGCACATATTTATTTAATTTTTGGTCACATTTGATTTTTAATGGCTATTGTCCTAGATTATGATAATGATTATGAGATAATAGAAAATAGAAAATTTATAATCAACCTTTGTTTAAAAATTTGAAACCAAAAGTAGTTTTTAAACCACAGCATATCTTTCATTACCAAACCACAACATACATCATAAACTAATATATTATTGTTCTCAAAAGTGAAACATGTTAAGGGATTCTTTCATTATCGCGTTTCTTATTTCAAAATCAAAGAAACAAGTTGAAATATGCTCAACAGAATTACAGCACATATCAAGTTGCAATTTGTCTTCACATTATTATTTTAACCACTATCACTTTTTGCTCTGTATCCTTATAAAACAGTAATAATGTACTGAAGGTATATCATTTACTTCAAACTTACAGCTGAAACTGTTGAAACGTATAATATTTTGAATCTGAAAAGTCAGTCTTTCTTCAATTATTTCTAATATAAGAGTGGTTGTACACTGAATAATATAAAAAAGCAAACAAAATCATTGATCTACTATGCACATTTTTCACAACAATTTACTTCCATAATAGTGTAAGAGTTCAATGGAGTCTTCAAGACAGTAAAATAATGTATTATGTATATTAATAATTTTACATTCAGAGCTTAGAAAATTTTTGACTGCAATGTTATTGCATGATGTCCATATGTGAGAAATAAATATTTTACACGTGTTCAGAATGAGTGACCTTCATTACCCAACATATTCAAGGGAGAAATTATTTTTATTAATAAAAATTTATTTTTATCTTATATGAAAGCTTTTTGAGGAAAAAAGAATTACCTAATTTTTCTTCTTTGGATGACTCTAAAGAATAACAAATCAGTATCAAATGGGTCGTATTGGAATATAACAGATTTGGCTTGGAAATGGGATGTCTTTTTCTTTTATTTATGTAATAGGGGTCTTATTAATTATTGCAGACTAAGTTAAAACACTTTAACGAAAAATCATGTTGGTCTATTAAGTATTTTCCCATATAGATACTGAAATCACGAATACGATCTGATGCCTTCAGATCTGCCTTATTTTTCATTAGATCTTTCACTTCATGCAAATATTGCTTCACTGTTACAGCATTAAAAAAAGCTAAATTTGAGATTAGAACTGTTGGGTAAAATCAACACAAATCTCTACCTTCCTAATCGATAGATATCAAGATTTTATACTAACCTCTTAATGTTTTCATATAATTGACAGCCATTCTTAATACTGTCAATTTGTCGGGTTTCCTGGCCAGTCCAGTACATGAGGGTACCATATCTGACAACTCATTAATATAGGCATTCATCTTGTTTCGACGTCTTCTTTCAATTTCACTATGATTTTCTCTGTCAATAGAACAATTTGAAACTGTCAGATCATTAACATATATTTCTCCAACAAGCAATATTGGTTGACAATAGAATCTGGGTTTTACAGAGTCATTAATCAAATACTACATGAGATGTAATATCATTTGATGCAAATGGAAATAGATTCAAGTCTAACTCAGCATTGAGTTGATAATGATCTCATTCTTTGACATGTTATTTATTGAATTTTAGTTATCTCCACATTAAATTGATTCGAACATTGACACAGGGGAGACATAAGTGAAAGCTTTATTCATTAATGTGGTCATCAAAAGAAACACTTTTATACCACAAGTGTTCCAGGCATTCAAAGAGTAACTTAACAGTTTCTGGACAAAATCTACTTTCAGCCAGACACACCTGACATATGCTCGGCAATAGGATTAGGGCACTATTGTGTTTTTCTAGTGGTAGGCCATGCCTTTGCATTTGCCCTAGTAAACAGCATTTATATTGAGCATGTGCTAGAGTAACTCCTTCTAAAAATATTCCATTGAATAAACCCAGCACACCACAATAGAGGTAATCTTGCTTGTGTGTTAGAAGATCTAGCTTCAGTACTATTTTGCCATATGCAATAATATTTATCTATTTAACTGGTCAATCAACTCATCACTCACATTTGACCTCTAGAGATTGAGTTTATTCTTGAGTTAGAAAAGCTGAATTATTTCTTATCTAATGACCAAACATGATTTGTAAGGAAATCAACATTTTATGTTAAAAACAACAGCACTTGTCAGATTGATTCTGATTCATCTTAGTGTTCAATACATCTCAAGCAACTCAGCAGGATTTAGGAACCAGTATTGGAGACGATCATAACTTACACATAGTATAATAGTTTATGTCATAGAAGCAAAATATATTATTAGCAAAATTTGTACATTATGGAATATAACACAGTATTAGATGTTCTATTGTTCTTTTGTATAAAAGAATTTGGTTGACAAACCAGGTGTTTGCAATAAAGAAGGGAAAAACTAACAATACAGCTCCATTGCCTAAGTAAAGGTGTTAAAAATTCATCCTTGAATATTAACAAATTATACGTTTGAAGTTTGGAGGGATATAATGAAGCAGAGTTCGTTCAAAGCTGATGTTAAAAAATCATTCTGCTATGTTTTTTTAATTAAGATCTGTGGTCTTAAAAACATTCAGAGGTGAATTTTTAATTGGTTATCATTTGTTAATAGCAATAGCAGGATTGATATTAAGCCAGAACTGTTTTTGGGCACTATCAAAACCTTTCTTGTTTTTAAAGAGAGAAAATATAGTGGTATTTGAGATGGAAGCCAGATAACTCAAAAATCAGCTAATCCCTGCTAGCTACTTAGCATAGTCCTCCATGCTACTCTGTATTTCAATCAAATTACATTTCACCAAAATACCTGGTTTGATATATTTTTGTGTGGTAACTGTGTTTGTGAGGGATTTACTTTCATTTAACATACCTATACGGTCTAAAAAGTCTACAAATGGAATAGAGCAACATAAGCCTGGTAAACCCCAAAAAGCTAATTACAATTCCTTACAATATTGTTACAAAACAAAGGATTTTTACACACTGGACCCCATTAAGATCCAAAGTACGTCTTTCTCAATATAACTCTCATATATTTAACTATGGAAAGAGACAACGCAGTTATATTCTTCAAAACTGACAGCTTCTTCAGTTAGTGTTGATTTTTGAGTCCAAATGATTTATAAACGCTTGTTCAAATACAGCTTATGAATGCATCACTGATAATAGCATTATTTGACATGGTCTGGTAGGCACTTTACCATTTCCTGGACAAACCAAAATAAGACCTTTGAGACTCAATTGCCTGAACTCAAATTAAAAATGGAAAAGTGAATTTTTTGAAAACAGAAGAGTTTATATAAGTATTTTATGTCAGTTATTTTCAAGTACTATTTAGAAACTATTAGAGTCTTTCAGATTACATACTGGGAATATATGAGATATGTGAACACTATTTGAAAGCCTCTTTCAATTATACCAGGAATCGTTTCACAATTATAATTTCCAGAAATGCTTTGGTCAACACCATTTGAGTGCCATATCCTGAGGCAAATGGTTGCTCATCTTCAAGTAGAGGGTATAAAACACTCTTTAAAAGCTTTTGTACGATTCATCACTTTATCCAAATAGCATTTCCAACACAGGAAATTTGATGCGATGTGGGGGATAGCTTGCACTCTAGACTGATTACCAACACCATTTCCAATCTCCTAGCAGCTGCTAAGGGTTACTGGTCATACATAATCTTAAGAAGAGGCTTTTCGGATTTTTCCAGCCATTAAAATGTTTACCAAAAATCAGTTTCGGATGTCGACGACGAGTGGCCAAAGTAAACCCAATCGAGGACATTTCACAGTTGATAGAAGACAATTACCACTAGACTTCCTACACTTCAATATTTCACAACCACAACTGTATAGCATAATATACCTTAAACGCAATATCTAGATTTAAGAAATCATCGCCCGATTGTCGTCTTACGTTGTTAGTTTCACGTTGATTACCTTGCAAACTTGTCCTTTACATTGTCGGGATCGCCACCACTTTGTCTGAAAGGACACAATATAAAGTTTCATTTTACTGTAAAATCCTACATTGTCGGTCTAAAAGACTACATATAACACAGAAAGCACAATGAAGTTCCTGGAACTTTAATCGCATAGTAAAAAAACGTTCAGTTAAAGGAATTATGAAAGGTACGAGGCTGAGGGGGTTATATGGCTGGCCAGCCAGTAAACAACCAGACCGCTACGATTGTCTAGCGACATGTCTTCTTACTAGTAAATCATCTCAATTTCACTCAAAAAATCGATATTGCGCTCAAAGACGGAAGCCTAAAATGTCCTTGTGCGTCTAGGAAGAGAATGAGAATTGGGATTTTGTGGGAAAGAAAACAGGGTTCGAGTATTCTATCACGGCATGACTGATTCCACTGTCCAAACAAATAAACAAACACAGGTCCCTCACTTACCTAGACATCTTGCTTTCTGGCTTGTCAGTATCATCGTCGTCCGATTCTTCACTGCAAATAATAAAGGCAATTCTATAAGTTTAGATATTTAGAAATTAGAAGCTTTGAACAAAAGATCGTCGGGTCAGCCGCAGTAGAGAGGCAGAGAGTTACTGCTATCACTCGACAGCTATGTCTAGCGAACAACAGCGCACCATATATAAATCCTACAACAGTAACTCCTTACTCTTTCATAAATGAGACGTTACTCTTGCGTTTCCTTAATCTTCCATGCGATGACTTGTCATTAGGATCGTTTTCATCTGCAGGTTAAAGACAGATAAAGTCAGCTTTAATAAGAGTGCTTGGAAGACGAACTCTGTGCACTGCACAACACACCAGCGAACGAGGCTTCGACTGGACGACGGGGTTTATCAAAACTTACACTCGTCTAATCCGTCTCCAACTGCACCAGAGGGAAACACAAAACTCTCCGTTGGATCCATCATTCGTTTGTTTCAAAGAACCATGTATTAAATGATGGCAGTAATTGCAGACTATTGGACAAGTAGTCACTACAGTGTACTCAAATGGTTCAGAGTATCATTTCTTCATTACTGCCCACAGTTGTCGCTCAAATGGACCAACAAGACAGGCGTCTTCCCAAACCAAACTGTCGTGAATACAACTAAAAAACACAAATGAACCCTCGAGAATAATATTTGACCCAGGGCACCAACCAATTATTCCAAAACCTTGCGTTTTTTTGGCGAGTAACGCAGCAATTCTGCAGATAGTCTCTAGGTTGGAAATAACGGGAAAGCAGACAATATATTCGCACTTTAGTCGGCTGACGACTCCTCACTCGTCGACCAATCAAAGTTTCTCTACTATCAACACTTTCATTCGGTCTATTGTCCGATTGACCAATCAAAGTAAGTGTTATACTAAAAGAACATGTAACGCCAGACAATAACCCCAGTGACGCCTTTCTTTGGCTACTAGTTATCATTGTAAAAATTTATGTAAAATAAAGTACAAATTTTATAAAACAATTGCTTTAAATTTGTCAAAGCTACTTTCTCTATCAACTTGAAACCCAAGATTTTCGAGGAAAAAACATTTAACGCAACTTCCTGGAGTGACGTAATACGTTTCAAAAGCGAAGGGCACTGAGTAAAACGTGCGGATTTTCGCGCTTGCCAGCTGTCAGATCAAAACAGCGAAAACCCTTGTAAAAATTCATATTTCTCAAGCTTCTTTCCTTTGAAGTTATTTTTAGGAGCATTCCTTGGATTTTTGACAGACATTTCACACTAATTCAGACACAATAAAGTAAACAACTTTAATCGAGAAAGTTTACAAAGGGGCACCTGTTGGTCGAACACGTTGTTTTTGGCTGTTATACTGTCTTTACCGCCACCAGAAATTCGGCGAAAACAGCAGGATAGATTGTACAACATTTTATAACCATCTAAACACTATTTCCGGCAACACACTGGGTTTAACTATTGCTCGCTTGTGGAGTTCCACTTGAGCCCTTCCATAGGCGAGCAGCAAATGTTTCTATCGGCCATTTTTCTCCGTCAATAGAACAAATTTATGCATTGCTTATATGAAATTTGATAATATTTTCTTATTCAAACGAGTAAAAAAAATATTTGTCAAAAGAAAATTTGTAACCGAGAAAAATGATTTGCCGTGGAAGGATAATTTATACGGGAACTGAATGGTTTTCCGATAAGAATTGTCACAATGATTTCTATAAAATACTGGTTCTGAAAACTAACACTTCATTGTTGAAACAAAGCAATCATTAGAGAAACACAGACACGAACGACAGCCGCTTTAATTCTTGCAAAATTATTGAATTTTTGGCTTCCTGTTGATAATGACTATATTACAAATATTCATCCGTTTCTGCCTTTTTTATGTCTTTAATTTATTTCGATTATTCTTCGTTATTTATCGATCGCTCACCCTTCCATTCTTTTCCTTTCTCTCTTTACGTCTTTGCTTCCTTTTCTTTCTTTCTTTCTTTCTTTCTTTCTTTCTTTCTTTCTTTCTTTCTTTCTTTCTTTCTCTCTCTCTCTCTCTCTCTCTCTCTCTCTCTCTCTCTCTCTTTCTTTCTTTCTTTCTTTCTTTCTTTCTTTCTTTCTTTCTTTCTTTCTTTCTTTCTTTCTTTCTTTCTTTCTTTCTTTCTTTCTTTCTTTCTTTCTCTCTTTCTTTCTTTCTTTCTTTAGTGAGGAAGAAAGACCTTTCCTTGCCATGGGTATTGTCAACTGAAAATCATGGCTCCTGCGAAAACTGAGATCATGCTTCATATATGAGTTAATTAACCCTTTACCTAGAAGTTCCCTCCTTAGAATGTCACACGGTGGCGTTAATATAAGTGCGACTTCAAAACATTAGAACTTTCTTATAGACTCGATCATAGACATTGTTTGGTGATAACTTGATAATGCTTCTGATATCATACTAGCAGTATCGTGGCCGTTCAAACTTTGACACCTAGGCAACGACTGTCGGTCTCCAGGATAGAGAACCGTTTTATTTAAAGACTGAAATGATAATCATTAAGAAACCCTTTGAACTGAAAAGGGGTTAATATCCGTCGCTCTCATTTCACCGACAAGCCAGTTACCAGTCAAAGATATTCGCTCGTGTCCAAATTATGAAACATTTAAAGTCGATACAATGTATCGTATTCTCTTTGTCAAGTGCAAGTAAATATCAAAGGCGATTCTTTTGTTCGATTCCGGCTCCATTCATTCATTTAGAAAGCTGACAACATTAAAAAAAATGGTCGAAAGGTAACAAAACACTTGCTTGGTGGTTCTTTTTTTCTCCATTTCAAACTGTCTAAAGCCTGTGCTAATAGATTGTACCTGACCAACACCTTTCTTTTGAAAACCGCGGGCGGCCGCCTTTTGTGCTGGTCACGTATTTGACCATGTTTGACTGGATACCAGTAGAATTGTAAGCCACATCTACACGAAATATTTTTCGTTGACAAGATTATCTTGTCAAGGAAAATATGTCAATATTTTTGTTGTGATCTACGCGAGCAAGTAGCTGGCATTTTTTTGTGATCCAACGAGCAAGTTTGGCTATGAAAACTTGTCAAGTTCAATGGGGCTTCCGCGCATGCGTATAAGTTCAGCCATGTGCTCTCCAACCATCGATCGTGACCTCTGGTGTAAAACCTTTACAGGAACGATTTCCACTTGATCATATTGCAAAGCAGTACCATCTAATGATGATCTAAGCTAGGATGGCACAATAGAAAATTCATCCTCTCGTGACGAAGACAAGAAGCCGTGACCAGGAACATATGTTGTGACCGTGCACACACGTTACTTCGTAATATTTAGGGAACTCCTTTGTTTCTCGTAGTTTTAGTAGTGATTCACCCATTTTATGTCAGTTTATTTTTGCCTTCCTTTCGAGCATATGTCGTTTTTATCATAGTCTATCAAAATAGTCGAGAAACTTGAAGAAACAATACGTCGTATAGAACTATGGGATTCTTTAATGTAACGAATTTTCGACTAGCCACTATTAGTCTTCATACCGACACTTTATGGTACGTGGCTGTTTTCGACACAAGTCTATATATATATTTTTTTTCTATCAAAATGCTCTCTGTCTCTGCATGTCTCTGTCTGTCTGTCTCTCTCTGTCAATAGTCTATAGTTTATGATATTTCACAAGTGTACATATCTATGTTTATTTATATTTTTCGCCATATTTGGATAGAAATCCCGTGGGTAATGTTCAGTTCATGATCAGTTCAGTGCTCTCTCTCTCTCTCTCAACTTTCTTTCTATTTTCTTCCTTCCCATTCAATCTACCATCTTCCTTCATTTCTTGTTGGAAGTCAGTTCTTTCTTTAATCTTTCCTCATCTTTCTTCCTTTTTTTCAACTTTTTTCCTTCAGTTTTAATTGACTTATACTGCTTGTCTATCTCACTCTCTATTGGTCTACTTGAATGTCTTAACTGATGGGAATACAAAGTACCAACAACATTTGTAGTCTACTACGTAGCCGCAGTTTTGTCTAGCGTGACAACAAAACTGCGGCTGCGTAGGAGACTACAACATTTGCAAAAGTTTTTATTAGTCAATTTTTAATTGTGCCAGCCTAGCATCAAAAATAGAGCTGAGAGTACGACTTGTGCGGTAAAGTAAAAGAGTCCTGAAATGAAAATTAATTTTTAACTTTCAAATACAATGGAAATTTTAAAATGATTAAGCTTTCTGTTAACTGCGTTTTCCTTAAAAACTAATGCCACCGCCCCATTAATTGAGGTCTTCCTACTATTGTAGTGATCTATGTACCTAAAATAGCTTTCACCATATTTATAGTTTTCCGTGCAGGCTAGTGAAATAACCTGCGTGATCTGTCGAATTCAGCCTACGAAATTTGGTTTTTGATCCATAAATATAAACATTTATCCTTCATTCAATTTGTGATTCGTGAAAAGCCCAAACTTGTAGCTTCTCAAATTATTTCGTGATCATGGCACGATCACAATCACTCTTAACCATCGCACCTATTTATATACGAGTACACCGCGTATACACTGCGTAAACGATGCGTAAACGCTGCTTATATGTACGTTTACGTACATCCGCCGTGTGTCTGCGCACAATTCCTCAAAGGTAAACTGAGATCAAAAATGTAGAAAAACAAACTACTTACACAAGATCTGTAAAGTTATACAGGATATTGCAATTGACAAGGAATGATAATATATCCGGAGCCAAGGTGGAGTGCCTTTAATCCTTTTTACACTAATGAAAACAAGAATAAGATCCGTTTTTGTCCATTTATTTAAACTTTAACTTAAAATGTCACCTTCAAGGAAACAAGCGTCGAGCGAGGATTTGAGAATCTGTTTAAATAAAGGTAGGGATGTCCCTAAAATTAGATCTTTCTCTCCTTTTTCCTGGGAAAGTTATCCGTACCTTCCGGTAAACACGCTCTAAAATGCTGCTTTTGGATTAATAATTTTAATTGCTTTATGTAATAAATGTACTCTAAAACATGCATAGATATCGTAAAAATGTAGTGAGAATTAACAAAAAAATGTACGCCACGAGACGAAAAAATGGAATCTATTTGTTTTAGTATTATATTCATCGATCGGAACCTAAAACAAGGTAAAAATTGAAAATTATAAAATAAATTAGAACGTTTTTGACGTTATCAGTCAGTAGTACAATAGAATTTATTTTTTGAGAAGCAAGATTATGTCAACATATATCGAAACATTTCAACCAATCAGAGTGCGCGTAATATTCAATGACGTCACCTGTGCGTGTCGTGTGACTGTATCTCGACCAATCATAACGCGCATAACATACTAATTATGATAATCACTACTATAAAATGTGCTTTTTTGAACGGATTTGCACAATGATAACCAGTTTTTTTATTTGTCTTGTTAACTCGTGGATTGAAAATCCACGATGGAGGTATTTTTGTTTGTTTGATTACTTGTTTTTGTATTGCTTTTGTTATACAGATTGTTTGATTTGTGAAAGAAGCGTATATAAGAAATAGTAATAAAAGAGTAGTCTTGTCAGTATTTTTCATCAGAAATTAATATTCGTCCGATGTGATGACAAGAAAATTGCCCGGGGGGGGGGGGGGAACTCCTATATACAAGAGGACGGGGATGCTCGTCGGAAATTTTAAAAATGACCCCTAAAAGCTACCTGAGTGGGAGTGGTAACAATTCATTTCTACCCCTAAAAGGTACCAAATCGAAAACAATAATAAAGAATTAAAGTAGCGAAACACTTTGTTATCGATGTGCTTTGAAGATTCAATTCAGATCATCGAAATCGTCCCTTTCATGCTTATTTTAGGCAGTTTATTTACCCCAAAACAGTCCCTAAAAGGTACCAGCTATGTCTCTGGTAGTCCACTTAAGTCTGAGACACCCTAAAAGGTACCAGATGGCAGATTTTGACCCCTAAAAGGTACGACGAGCATCCCCGTCCATTTACGATCGGAGTGGAAAATTGGTTGACGTCTTGACGTAGATGATCTATTCCATTCTATATGCTATTCTCATGATTTGTTCTGTTCTGTTCTGTTCTGTTCTGTTCTGTTCTGTTCTGTTCTGTTCTGTTCGTCTATCATGACTTAACATTTGTGCCCCCTTCCCCCCATTCAGGCCTTCTCATATCGTCAACATCTAAAAAATTACTTTTGCCATGACTACCCTACCCTCATAAGAGACGGTCGATTTATGCATGGAATTAGTCTGTATTTTATCGTGATATTTTCGACATCTCGTGCTCTTAGAACAAAATAAACCTACGAATATTTTTACGTTTTCAACTAAAACTACAGAACCAAATAATTTAACTGTGAAACACCAGTGTGAGGGGTAACTGTTGAATTCCTAAGGTCCCGTCCACACGTATGCGTTTTCATTCGAAAACACTACTTTTTATGCATTAGGCATTGCTGGCCGTTCACATGCAAAACGATGGGAATTAACGCTCGCCGTAAACAGATATTTTCCGAAACGTCCCGGCCAAAGTGGATACTTTCGAAAACACCGTCTATGCGTTTTCGTGTAGAAACCGCTGACCACGCAATATTAATCGATGAATCATCAATGGAACGTTCTCCATATCGTTTCTACACCTATTTCAATAAACGTTGTCGGTATCAAGCCTACGCGACTCACCCGAAAGGGAGTATGAGAAGACATTACTAAGGTTTGTAAAACCACAAAAATCCCACACAATTCCTCAAATTCAGCTTGCTCTGATCTTATACACTAAAGAACTTCACCTACTGATGCTAAAGTCAATACCAACGCAGAAAAGGAAGTGGCGTTTTGCTACTACCCATACTTCTTTTTGGTCTAGTCGCGTGGGATTGAGAGCTCTTTTACGACAACCTTTTTTGAAAAAGGTGTATATATGTTACAGCGTTTTCGTGTGGATGGACCTAAAAACGATTCGAAAACTGTCATCGTTTTGTTTACGGAGTTTACGGAGCCTTAGAGGGTGTTTGCATGCTAGCAGGCAAATCATCCTACTTGCTATACATTTACTGCATTCTGTTTACATGGAAATTTGTGTCTTCACTTCGGGTATTCTTGGGGTGCATGTGACGTCACGGCAGCCATCTTGGTTGACCGTCAACAAAAGATTTCTCATTAGCGTCTATTGTTTGGTCATCCAACATGGCTACCGCTTCATTGTCTTTGGATTCCCAAAGGTATGGATGCACCCCAGCAATTACGATCATCCTACTGAACAGAATGCAGTAATTAAATGTATAGCAGGTAGGATGATTTGCCTGCTAGGATGATCCTAGTACTAGGATGATCCTAATGCTAGGATGATCCTAGTGCCATGTAAACATCCCCTTAATATCATAATCAACGCTCAAGGTACAAACATTCCATGATCCTTGAACAATGAATATTTAAGATGTCACTAATAGGCCTTTTGCATCTTACGATCACATGGTACAAAATCCACCATACTGGAAGGCAAAATCCCCACTGGGACATCTAAAACAAAGTCAAGTCAAGCTTGAATGGCTAAGGTTCTTTTGTTTAGGAGGCTGTTTAGATTCTTTTGCCTTCCAGTTTGGCCGATTTAGTACCATGTGATCGTAAGATGCAAAAGGCCTATTGTGACAAGGGCCTATTAATATGCAGTTCTTTTATTTTCACTGCAGGGAATGCCAAGAATGTTCGTTATCGCGAAAAGGTCAACCAAACCTTACAAACATAGAGATTTCATGTCTCGAAAATATATCTCGAACTCGAGCAGCTCTAGACAACGGACTAAATGGGCAATAAACTACACACTAAAAGCGCTGTTACACTGTGCAATTTTCCCCAGCAACTTGCAATATTTTTGGCCGAGGCAAGCTGGGAGCGAGATTCAAGATGGCTCCTCAGAGCGAAATGCGAAATTGCGCATGCGCTCGTAGAAAACGTGCCTCAAAAATTGCGAGGAAAGTTGCTGGAGGGGTGATACATTGTGCAATGGCATTGCAAACGTTGCTGCAATGCGTTGCGAAAAGTAGACCTGAGTTCTACTTGTGTTACACTGTGCAATCCTCCAGCAACTTGTTTCGCAACGCCGTTGCGAGACAGGTTGCTGAGAAAACTGCACAGTGTAACAGCGCCTTAAGGCAAAGAAATTTATACTATTCAATATATCGAGCATCATATGAAGAAATTAAGGCGGCACAATTCAAAGATTTTTACCAAGCCGTTTTTGAATAATCTACAATCGGTTTTTCTAAAATATCTCTTGATTTCCAAGAATTCATGCCAGGCACCCAAATACTATGTAACAAAGTAAATATCAGGGTAAAATAGATAACATAGAATTAAAACTCTTTCATTGAAGTGATTTGAAATAATGGACCGGAAATTGGCAAATTCGATTCGCATTATTTGTTTTAGCAATTTATTCGAATTCAGCCTTAATTTCTTTGCTTTGTTATGCAGTTTGTTGCCCATATAGTCCCTTGTCTAGAGCTGCTCGAGTTTGAAAGATATTTTAGAAAATTTAATTACAGCCATCTTTGTCTACCGTCCCTATGGCAGCACAAATTGAAGTAAAATAAACAAAAATATAAACTTTGATTTAAGTTCAATAACTAGTGTAAAAACCGTTTTGATTGGTCAAGAGTAAGTTGCTCAATTCGTTGAATGAAAAATGGAAACATGGTCAATAAAATACTATATCGAACCACCTTAAAGCTGTCCAATTCTTGAGTTGCATTTGACGTCACGGCAGCCATCTTGGATGAACTTCAACAAAAGATTTCTCATTAGCATCGCTTGTTTGTTCATCCAACATGGCTACCGCGCGCTCTATTGTCTTCTGAATTCCCAAAGGAATGGATGAAACCCGGCAATGTCTACTCTGTCTAAAGGCGCTGTTACACTGTGCAATTTTCCCAGTAACTTGTCTCGCAACGGCGTTGCAAAGCAATCAAAAACACAAATTTCGATTTCAAATTCAATTAAACCCAGTATTTACAAATAAACTAGCTATCATCCGAGCTGATAACGACCTAAACTTCGGGCGGAGTGGCTCCGCGGGCGGGGGTCATCCACTACAGTTAGAACCAAGGAAGCCTGTGATTTGGTAAAGCAACAAAAACAAAGAATTGGGGGATTACTCTGAACAATGTCTTTTTGTTCTACTTGTCGCCTGTGGCATTGTTTCCCTCCGACCGTAGTGTATTACTGCCGGGCGGAACGACTCTCGGGCGGAACGACCGTAAACCGTACTTGCTATATAGGTTCAGTAAATTGAGTTGTATTTCTTCGCTATCCACTCAGGAAAACATTTTCTTTGGAAGTACAATTATTATAAAGTTGAAGTCAGGACCCGGTTGTTCAAAACGATTAGGGTTAACCCAGGATTAAATCTAAAGATTTAAGCCCGGTTTTCACTTCGACGGAAGCAGAAGCGGAAGCAACATACGCAGACTCAGTAGTGTACTGCTCATTAGCAGCGCTTGTCTTTCCTCACACCTAGGTGATAAATGCAGTACTGATTCCTGCGTATGTTGCTTGGTGCGTTATGCTGCGTCGCTAGTGAAAACCAGGCTTTAGAAAATCATTCACCTTATCCCAAGATTAGTATTAACCGGCGGGCCCAGATGTTTAGCACGGTGTAGTGGTACGTACGGTTTTTTATATTTTGAATGAAAATCTAAAAATTTGTACAGAAGACGCTTCGGTGACAAAGGTATAAAAATGATAAAGTTCTATCCCAGTGACACAACTCTACTGAGCTTATTTTGCCGTGGCACTGATTCGTGACATGACCGGGTCTAAAACCGATCCGGGGTCTGAAAAAAGTACAATGTTGAACGTTGCTGTTGCTGTTCAGTTCCATTACATATACAGTGATCATGAGTGGCGAGGATCACAATTTTATTCATTGCATCTGTTGCTATTTTAGATCATGTCGATGTCAGGAATTGAAGTTTCTCCAGATGTTTCTGAGCTGTTTAACGCAATGAAACTAAAGAGTGTAAAGAAGTTTGCAGCTTTTCGTATTGAGCGCAAGAAAATTGTAGTTTTGGATGACTGAGGACATTCAAGGAGGCCCGATAAAAACAGAAGCGAAAGAACAAGACAAAGATCTGTTCGACAAACTCAGTGAAAGGGATGCTCGACCCATCTGAGCCTCGTTATATCCTTTATGATTTTGGATTCACTAACAAAGAGGGGAGAAAAATTCAGAAAATGGCATTTATTTTCTGGTAAGTTTGTCGTTCATTTCTCTACTATTACCTTGTGCGCCTTAGGGATGGGTGAGGCAGTATTTAGTTAATCACTCAAATTCACCAATCGATCTTTAAAAATCAATTAAAAGGCATGAAAAGGGCTTCTGTAGACTTGTTTTGTCATTTTTCTCAAAGGTTTCATAAGATTTTGAGATTTGACTCGCTGCCATTTTTTTTGTTTTACCAAAATTGGCTATCCCACAAATGGCTATCCAAGAATGCACATCGTAATGGACATTGTCAAAGGATCGTTCACAATGTTTTCTTGTGTATGTCTAAAGCCATGAAGTGACGATTCTTCCATGCGATCTCGTCCCCAGAGCCGATTTTTCTTACTGCGCATGCTCGCAGTACAAGCATGCGCAGTAAAAACAATCGGCTCTGGGGACGAGATTGCGATTCTTCAAAATTGAGTTAGCGCTAGACAAGGCGCAAAATTGAAAAAGTCAATCGCAAAAAGTGCAGAAGGCATTTTGGGGTAGAGGCTGGTAACATAACTATTCTAAATTGATTTTTCATGCTGAATGCGAATATGGCTGTTACCAAGACGAATTCTGCAATCTTATACGTGTAAATGACGTATTTGTGAATTGCTACAGTCATTTCATACTAACGGCTTTTTCATGTAATTCCAAAAGTTTCCAAATTTAAAAACAATTACTATGGCTGGAAAGAGCATATCAAAATCAGTAAAACTGTGAAGTTTGAAGGATATCTGTTAAAAAATCAAGGAGATACGAGTTTTCAAAAATCGAAATTTTGTATGAAAACACTTACAGTTATGCAAGAGATACAAACAAATTTCGATTTTTGAAAATTCGTATCTTCTTGATTTTTCAACTGATATCCTTCAAACTTCATAGTTTTACTGATTTTTGATTTTGATACTGATTATGAAAAATTGGTTTAGAATAGTTATGTTACCAGCCTCTACCCCAAAATGCCTCCAGGTATCTGATTTCTCGAAAATGCGCCTTGTCTAATCCAACTAGCGTTAAAATGAACGGTCTACTGTACTGTACTGTGCTGTGCTGTACTGTACTGTACTGTACTGTACTGTGCTGTGCTGTGCTGTGCTGTGCTGTGCTGTGCTGTGCTGTGCTGTGCTGTGCTGTGCTGTGCTGTGCTGTGCTCTTCTCTTCTCTTCTCTTCTCTTCTCTTCTCTTCTCTTCTCTTCTCTTCTCTTCTCTTCTCTTCTCTTCTCTTCTCTTCTCTTCTCTTCTCTTCTCTTCTGTAATCTACTCTACTCCACTCCACTCCACTCCACCCACCCCACTCTACCATACCCTACCCTACTCTACTCTACTCTACTCTACTCTACTCTACTCTACTCTACTCTACTCTACTCTACTCTACTCTACTCTACTCTACTCTACTCTACTCTACTCTTCAGTTCTTTTCTGTTTGGTATGTCTGTTTGTTCGTTTTGTTTTGATTTTTTTTTTCTTCTTCTTCTTCTTCTTCTTCTTCTTCTTCTTTGTTTGGTTGTTGTTGTTGTTGTTGTTGTTGTTGTTGTTGTTGGGTTTTTTTCTGTTCTGTTATCTTCAAATGTGAACTCTAGACGATGTAGAGTACTAAATAATCGATAGATAAGCAAAAGTAACAGTCCTTCTCCAGTCGTACGAACAACAAGCAACGCCTACTAGATTCACTCGAATCCAGTTTTACTGACTAGTTGATCAAAAGAAATTCTGGGCTGAGCCGGGATTTGAACCTACGACCTTCGGAGATTTAGCCTGAATGCTCTTTCAACTGAGCTGATTCGTGAGTCCATTTATATTAAAGTCAGCCTGAGGGACTTACAAACAACAAGTAATGCCTACAGTCCCTGATAATGATTCTTATATATAGAATGGAAACTATCCACTTCATTCACAGTACAGAATTCTAAAACCCGATAAAGACTCGATAAGATCATCAAAGCGCTGGCCTTCACTCACTCCTTCGATTTTTTTCCAACTTACAACACACAATTTTCGTTGATTGCACATTCCAGGGAAGGGGTATTACACGCGCAGTCTTAGTTCCCACAACTTGCTACGCTACCTTCACTTATATATAGGTAAAGGCTAGACCTGACTTTTCGAAATGTATTGCTTAACGTTTTATTAATGTTGATTTTATCTCTTCGGTTTTAAATAGGTGTGATGACGAAGCTCCAATCGGAGAGAAAATGTGATTTATGCCTCAACTAAAGATTTTTTCCTGTGTTAGAAATCGGAAAAGTTGAGCAATAGCTTCCAGCATGCTTGGCGTAGTATGTTATGATCGGCTGAGAACAAAACAAACAAACAAACAAACAAACAAAACAAAAAACAAAACAAAAAACAAAACAAACAAACAAAAAACAATGGCCTTCATTCAAACTTCATCCATTTTCTTATCCCAGGGTCTTTATATACCTTGAAGTGTTTTCCTTGTTGTCTTTCGTTTGGAAGCGTAGTACTAGTTTCACACTCAATTTTAATAAAAATAGACGATTCTTGGATTCCCCTTGATTCTCCTAGTCTCCTTCGCAGCCGTTATTAGTCTAGCTCCCATTCCCCTGCGGTCCACTCCCGCAGGGGAATGGAAGCTAGACTAATAACGGCTGCGAAGGAAACTAGGATTCCTCCTTTACGTACGATTTCTACTGGTCGCTCGGCCAACCATGGATCGGAAATCTTTTACCTCTACGTACGCCGATTCGATGTTTATTGTATCACCTGTCGCCTCAGTTTTCTTCATTGTTCTCTCTGTCCTTTCCTTCCCTCTCCGAATTATTTTGCCGATGATATTGATTTATATACTTGATGATTGCAGCGTACTGGGAGAAAGATGACGTCATTTACTCAACCCTATTGTTCTTTTAGACTTAATTTCTCTTTGAAAATGAGCTTGAAATGCATATTTTTAATTTTGGGCAGAGGGTAGACAGTTATTTAACTACATTCATATTCAGATAGAAATAAACAGTTTCCAATTTTCATCGGTTTTCATCCAAGTGGTTAATTAAGGTTACTGCAAATCAATTAAGAGACTGAGAAATCATTGATAAAGATTGGTAGACTAGTGTGGATGACAGTTTACACGATACTTTGGGCCAGTTAAAACAATTAAAAACAATATTTTTAAAAACTGGGCAAGAAAATGACATTTGTTCAGTTTACATTACAAAAAGATTCTCATTCTCATTTAACCCCCCCCCCCCCCCACCTCCCGCCGCTAGGTTCTCGAAATGTCTTATTAGCCACTTTCATACCGTGAAGACTGCATACATCGATGCAGCCCATACGGCAGCTGTTTTTCAAATTTTTATACTAGCTCGCTAGTTCTCCATTGTAACAATACATACTAATTTAGGGTTTTTCTCTCACCGGACGTCACATGTCAGTTCAGCCACAAAAATAAATATGACATTTGCACATAGTTATTAATCCTTCTAACAATAGATTTCACCTTGGATCACATCCAACAAGTTTTGTGCCAACAAGAACTAATTGCTCTGGTCAGAAAGATCTGGAAAGATTGGCGCGTTTCATCTGCTGACCAAACCAGTCCGTGTTGCGCAGTACTGACTTACTCGGGAATAGTTTAGTTGAAGTGCCCCATTGTAATTGTAGGTTTATTCTCTTGGAAACACTTATAGTTTAACTATCAATATTCAGTTCCAATCTTACTGGGAAAACGGCACGGTCACGTACACTGTGGACTTGTTGCGCGACAACGTTTTTTGGATTAGCTGTATATGCAATAAGCTCAGCACGAGTCGTAATTCGCACTAAGGTAATCGCCTTACTAGCTTTTAACACTATTGATAATAATAATAATACTATTATTACGGTCTTCTGATGATTATCGCCAAGTGTTGACGATAAGCGTCATTAAATTGCACGAGTGATCTCCCAGTGAGATGATCGTTCTCTCATGCAACCAGATGCTGCAAAGGGTAACTAAGGGCGAAGAAGCAAGGGTGCCGAGCGGTGAGAGCGCAGGTGTGCCGTCTCTGTGGTCCCGGCTTCGATGAAACCTAGGCGAAACTAGGTAGATAGATAGTGTAACATGTAGGAATCATTCGCAGCCGGGTTGGGTACGGTTTGTCAGTGTGTAATTCTCTTCATCCTTTAATTCGAGGGTTTTCTCCGGGTCATCTGGTTTGAGTTCGTCAGTGCGAAATAATAATAATAACTCTAAGTGTCCATGTCTTCTAGCGCTTGCGCACTAATTGGGGGACACTATACCCTCACGCTCACTACCTTTACATTAAACATTTTTTATACATCGCTCAACTCACATGTTTAATTTTTGCTGAGGGAGGAAAAACCGGAGAACCCGGAGAAAAAAATCCTCGTGGCATGGTAGAGAACAAACTCAATTCACATATGATCCGAGCGCTGGGACTCGCACCCGGACGGTGAAAGGGCGGCGCTAACCGCTCGGCCAACCATGCCACCCATGAAAATCCAATTCTCTTTATCCTTTGATTCGAGGGTTTTTTCCGGGTCATCTGATATTCTCTTAAAGAAGAATTAATGCATTAGTTGATGAGCTTAGGCTTAATTCAAACGTTGCATCACAAATGTGCTGAATTCAATACAAATGAGATGATAATGGGCCCACAGTAATTGGTTACACTGTTGTGGTGTCCCTGCCTTATATTGTATTTTTTTGTTTACTAAGGCGAAGCTCAATAAACATAAACATAAACATAATGAGTAGAAACAAAAGATTTGACTAATTTGCATTGAATCCGGCACGTGTAAGATGCGACGTTTGAACGAGGCCTTAGAGTTGTCTGTACAGAATATTAGAATGTAGCCTGCGTTGCCAGCTCTCAAGGGAAGGGGAGGGGCGGTGAGGGGGATTATACATGTATAATAGTTCTATTATACATGGCTATAGTTCTCAAAATAGCATTTTGGGGGGCGTGACTGTCAATCAAAAATTACTCAGCATACTCTACCTTATCACTATCCTTAATTACACCCTTTTGCATTAATATTAGATACTGTTTATCTTTGTTTCTGAGATAATTAATTCCAAGAATATCCATAAGTAAGTAATTGATTTCTGGGTGTGGCTCCGCCTTCAGGATTACTCCAGACATAAACCTCTATCAATGTGCGGAATTTCATGCTTGTTACACAAATTTGAACAATTCCAACATTAAAGCTGCATCATTTTCCTGGACTATTAACGTTATTTGCTGTTGGAACCGTCTGAATCGACTGCACTGAAGGATAAGCTGCAGAAAAAATTTACCGTGTGACAGCACTTCAGTTTTATTAAATAAAATTTTATTTATTTTTATCGGAAGGGCATACTGAGAGAAACCTAAGCACCTTTGTAAAATTTTGCCAGAGATATAGAACAACATATAGCTAATTTGCATAAACATTGATATGATCCTTTCAAAATCTAGAATCTGAGACTGAAATAGGTTCCTGGGTGCACTAGTGATATTTCAGGAATATTTGGATTTTCATGTATTTTATCTATGAATGTGTAGAATAACGCATCTGGAATACCAAGAATTTGTCTCAGTCGCTGTTTGAAATGTCCATGTCCACGCGCTTCTTTAAAATCAACTTATCTATATTTCCCAATGTTTCATTTCCGTCTCAGGTTCTATGTTTTGAATAGGTCTATGTCTGTGCAATGAGCTAAGCTATCATTTGTTTTGTGTTCTCATCCTTCCTGCCTCCTGAAGTTATTTTTTAACAGAAAATATTAACATGTTGTCACCTGCTGATTTCTGGATGTCAAAATCTTTGAGAATCATATTGTTTACGTAATTCAGTTTTAATCTAAAATTGGCACCAATTATATCCTTGGGAACATCACTTCTAGAAGCGTACTTTGACCGTACCACCATGACGCATTCAAGTACCTTGGGTCATAAAACATTAAGCCATATATCATCACATTAAATATAGTGCTATTTTGTACTAAAGCTCGAGGTCCCATTACACCGTATTACAAGGTTAGAGTCTGATCTAATAACATGCGATGGCTGAAGAATGAACGAGAATTCAAATACAGAACGAGGCGATTTAGTTCTTCAGTGGTTGACCGCTGTTAGTACTATGGGAAATAACGTCCATGTAGTTGCGCTGTGTACACTGATTCTATAACTGAATCAGTCTATTCGCTCCTTGAATTGGGCTGCCTGTGTTGGTGATGCGCTGTGAAGGCTCACTTCTTTATCCCTCTCGTCTTCCTTTCACTTTCCTCTACCCGCTTTACTAGTTTCCTTTCGATCTATAGGTCTTCCTGACAAGTTTCCCTTCTCTGCTCTTCTTTTTTGTTTTTGTTTGTTTGTTTTCTCTCTCCTTTCTTCTAGTCTCTTGGCCTGGTTTCTCTCCACTCTTTCCCACGTCTCCTCTCCCCTCGATTCCCTATAACTACTCTTCCCTCCCCTGTGCCCTCCTCCTGATCTCCATTGTTGTCGCTCCCCTACAGTCGGTGATACAGTACAGCTAAAACAGGGGCGTGACTTAGGTTTAGGTGATTGGTTTGCTATAACAGAAGGTTACAATCAACGAAAGGTTACAATTAACGACGACTTCTGCTACTTCACTTTGTTTATTTTGGATATTGTAAATGCAGCAGAAAAGCCCATAAATGCTCTTCAGGCGTTATCATGGTCAAAATCTGATGGTAATGGAGTAAACCTTTATTTTTCTTGGGGAAAATTCGAAATTAATTGATTTTTTGGAATGTCATTTTCTGTTTGTCAATCGCACAAGCGATGATAATAATCTATTGCGACTAATAACTAAAAGACGAAGATTGAACAGGATTGAACAGGAATTTGGTGAAGATCTTACAATTAATTTGGAACATATAATACAAAGACACGCATTCTGACTTTTTGAAAGTGAGGTTAAATTTGATATTGCGAGGACAGCACTGAAACGACTGCTGAACTTGTACGTCTTGTACCCCGAAGGGGAATGAATATTTACTTGTGAAAATCTTCATTTTAATCGTTAACGGTCGACGGAGATGAATTATCTAGGAGAACAGTTGACCAGGACAAGAGAAAATCTTCCAAGAACTCCAACACCACAGAGACGTTTGGATGTAGCTGCAGTGAGGCCACGCCAACGGAGCTTGTCTCTTGACGCAAAAATCATTCTGAACTGGGCTGTGAGCAGAAACGATTTGGACACTGTAAAAGGACTAGTCGAGTCTGGAGTTCAAAATGTCGACTTAAACGAGCCAGGAGTTGATGGTTTTTATCCGCTCCACCGTGCAGCAACAACAGGAAGCATGGATTGTTTACGTTTTCTCATCGACAAGGGAGCAATTGTTGAAGTTTTTGACAACGATGGATTATCGCCTCTAGATGTGGCTGTATCTGAGGGGGAATATGATTGTGCATTGTTTTTGATTAAAGCAGGCGCAGACATCAGGAATATAAAATATGGTTTCTTGGATGACAAAAAAATTAATCCTGCGACACGAGCGGCTTTAAAGAAGACTTTGGAACAGCGATGACAATCTTAACAGTGTTGTCTTTAGGGATTTTCTCGATGAGAATTGAAAAATGAAGCGAAAATTCTTTCCCAAAAACATCATCACGTCAACGACAGACTTTGAAGACAAAAATACAGTATACAACTAAAATTATTAATAGATTGTATATAGAATGACTGAATTAATTCTAAAAAATCAAACTAGTTATTCAGTATGTGTAGTGAAAATATCATGTTAGGAATTTTAGGTCAAAAATGAACTGCTCTTTTTCTCTCCATTTTAAAGTGTTGTTGACGTCGTCGTGACCCGCTTGCCGTTACACAGCAATATCTAAGATGAAATTGAACTTATTTTGTAAGTCTTCATCATGAAATCAGTAAAATGAAATATCGAAAGGAAGAAATTTCTTTTCAAAATTAATCCGTCGCTTTTTTTTCTTCTTCTCGTTTTGAACGTTTTTTTAAATCCTTTTTGCCGTCGCAACAGGAAACCAGTACTTTTGAGTTTAATTTCTACATTTCACGAAACCTGTCGCCATTTGCCTCAAGCAAAACCATTAAGCGAATTTCAATTTCATCTTTTATTCAAAACATATTGGATGTCAAATCAAAGAAAAGCGCGCTCATCAAATACCAAAAATTCAACTCCATACTGGCGTCCTTTGAGTTCATTAGCAACTAATCCTAAAAGCCTTTTGATCTTGGCTTTGCAAATCTGTTTCCTGTCGTTGAGATTGGGTGAATAAGGAGATTAATGATTGAATCTTCGGATAACCGAGATGCCATTGGTAGAGTTGCCGAATGCATCATTGAAAAAGAATCTACCGATTGATAGCCTGATAAGGTCTGGAGAGCCAGTGCATCTGCAACATTGTCTAAACTGATCTCTAACAAGGCTAAAGTGATATGATAGCTTGTCATTTGTTGTATCAGAGTACTTTTAATTGTCTGGATGGCGATAGTTTTGTATAATAATTGACTGAGAGAAGACCGAATGAAGGAGAGAAAAAAAGGATGAAGAGAAACAACAAAACTGAGAGTAAACAGGTAAAAGAAGCGCGCGACAAACGTTATGTCATTTGATGAATCTGACAACTGATGTTAGGCGAAATTGGTGAAAATAGCGTCCAATCTTCTTCCTCGGTTCGATTTTACTAATTTATTTCGTAATTTAAGCGCAGAGAATTTCAGCACAATCCAAACAAAAAGACAAGGGTGGATAGTTCAACAGCTACTCGAGAGCGGTCTCTGACCGCAGCGAAAAGAAATTACAAGGCGCAATTGGTGTTCACCAACTCAGCCACAAATATAATTTTTAAATATTCTCTTCTCTGTACCGATAAGTTAAATGCATGATTTCTCTCTATCTCGCGCGCTCCCCACAAATCTATATCACTTTCTTTGTTTACTTGTTCATACCATATAACGGCAATAACCCCTCCCCCTAAGGCAGACCTATCAATTAGCAATGTCCAGCAATTTACATTCTTTTATCATTCCTAAAATACCACCTCTAAGAATTCAATGATTACAGCAAACTACTGTCTTAACTGGAGTGGGTTTTCTCTGTGTTATCTGCTATCATAAGAGTTTTGTAAGCTTTAGATAATAGCTCAATAGATGAAATATCTCAGGAATTTTGACTAGTGCAAGAATGGTCATTCCAACTCATCGCTCGTATAAACGTTGACCACACCCAAATATCACAAGTGCAAAAACCATGTTATGACAAGCATTAATGAACAAGAATTTAAGGACTATGAAACAGATTTTGAGTTCTGATAATTTTTCCAGCAGTTTAACAGACATTGCCAAAGAAGCCCTAAGTGTATGTCATCACAGGATCATTGCTTAACCCCCTTGTCAGATTTGCGTCGTTAGGGTCAATTCACTTCTAAATTCTTTCAAGTACCAGTAAATACCCTGGCAAAGTGAGATTAAAAGGCGGCAGCCAGACGTTTACCGTCAAAATAATCAGCTTTTCTCTCAAAGGAAATGAAATCCTTTGTCATTCAAAAACGTTCTATTGTTCTTGTTCACAAAGACGGTTGCCATGGAATTCTTCTATTGTTCATCATTGAGAAAATAGAATGATTCGGGCTGGGATGTTAAAAATATATTTTTGGGATGTTATCATTGCTTTTTTCGGTTTTGCAGTACTTCCCTTTTATATTTTTCTTCCTATCTTTCTTTCTTTCTTTCTTTTCTTCCTTTATTCTTTCTTTAATTCATTATATATCTAAAAACAATAACTCTTCCATGTGCCATATTCAGTTTGCTAATGTGCTTCTTTCCTTACATCCCTTACTCATCCATTCACTTTCCCTTTTTTTCATCCATTCACCCATCCATTCACCCTAAATATTTCCCCCACCAATAGTTACTTGCTCACTTTCCTATTAATTTATTTCTATCTGAACAGTCACTTATATGTTGTCTACAGTTGTATGAAAAATGTTAACATTTTATTGTATAAATACAGTAACTATGATACATTGTAGCAAAGAATTAGAACAAGATGTTTCTTGAGTTCAGCTTTAACAAACCAGTAAAAGTAGACTAGTTTGGATATTATCTTCTCATCGTTCTATGTGTGCTGATATACAAAACTGTGGAAAAAAATAATAACAACGATATAGGTATACACAAAGGTATTTGCATACTTTTGTCTGTGCCACAATTAATAAGCATTGGATGATTATCTTAGCCTTAGTGTTCTCTAAATATTCTAAAGGAGGCATTCCCAATTTGAAGAATGATTGCACCTTCCCATCACCTTATACTTGAGCCTCAAGTATAAATGTAAATGTAAAGACCAAAAGGGATCACAGGAAATAGTGATGATAGATCTTTAAACCCCAAACTTCAAAACTGCAGCCACTTATTTGTAATTCCATGTATTTTATCTAACTACCCTCCAATAATTACCATTTAATGTACAGTGTTCTCTAGAAGTGTTCTAGTCACTTGAAGCTAGAGGAGTTTCAAGCCCAGGGCGATACTATCTAGTGAAAGGCTAATCTCAGAATGTAAAGGCTAGAATCAGTTGTATATTCCCAACAAAAACCTTGAATTTGTAAAAGATTACAGCATTAACAAAATGTACTTACCATTATTTCCTCTGATGAATGCATCACCATACTTGTTTTTTAGTTGACCATTAACATATTCTTCTGTTTGTTCCATTGCAATGTTCATATAACCATCTAGACAGGCCAATACACCTGTTTGATATAGTCAAATAGTTTTATAATAGGCCATATGCACTAACAGGTCATGTGACCCTATCTTCCCTAAATCAAGCTGCACCATCAAAATGAGTGCCAGAAATAGTAAGAGCACCTCGATATTAGTAAAAGTGGAAAGTTTCAGCTCATAAGATGCAATACAGGAGAAATGACAGTAAATTTAAGATGGGATATTTTCTTAAAATTTGTTTGGAAAAATGTGTTGGATGGCAAGCTCGTGCCATCCAACGCGTTTTTCCGAACGAATCTTAAGAAAATATCTTATCTTAAATTTACTGTCGTTTTTTCTCTTTTTCATTTTATAAACTGAAACTTTGCACTTTTACTAATATCGAGGTGCTCTTTCATTTTTTGGAGTTCATTTTGATGGTACTTCTTGATTTAGGGGAGATGCAGGGGTCACGTGACCTGTTAGTGCATATGGCCTATTACCACTTAAAATATCTATCTACAAATTTCTACTGCATTTTTAAGATGCCAAGTATATCTTTGAAAATGGGCCAATCCCCTTACCCACTTGCAATGTTGCTTTGAAAACTCTGGAACCTACTGCCCCAAAATCAGTTGGTCAGATGTTGTAACCTTTAGAAACTACAACATTGAGTAGGGGATTGGGGGATCTATTGACAAAGGGAGGCACTGATACTGAATAATGTATTAAAAACAAAATATTTGGTTCTAGACCTTGCTGTGCTCATTCCATGTGACTATGACCTCAAGCCAAATACTTTCCCATCCAGCCCTGCTTCACAGTCAATAAGTACATAATTTTTCATCATCATCATCACCATCATCACCACCATGTCTTTATATCAAAGCGCATTTATAAGATTGTTTGGTTATCACCAATATGAACCATTTCGAGCAGATTTCGTATGAATGTAAAATAGACCGTGTCGAGCCGTGGGTGTGCCGCCTTCACAGTCATACGAAATCTACTCTCTCACAAAATGTTACAGATGGAGTAAGCTCACATGTGAAAGCACAAATTATCATTATACCTCTGTAATCAACGCCATTATTGAGTTTTACCACAACTGGACGACCAATTATAAGTTTTAAGAAGTCACTTGGAGTCTGCTTTCTACTCATTGTGAATAAAAGTCTTCTTTATCTCAACTGAATTCCAAGAAATTCTTTGCAACTCCAAAATGGCGTCCTTTACGAGCCTGCAGTACGATATGCCAGCGCAGTGAAGTTTAGTACGTCATGTATGATATTTTCAGTGTTTCTTTTGTTATGTTACATTGTTCATTTACAGTTATGAAGTATTGAGCTCATTTCTAGATTTGGTTGTAACTCAGTTTTATCGGTATTTTCGTGCTAAAAGCGAGTCACTTCTTAGTGAATTTCTTGTGGAATAGATGTAGAAATTCATTGTGAAGTGATCCTGTGCTGGCTGAGACAATATTGAGTCAGTAATTATATTTTTTCTCCTAATTTTAATTCTGTGATTGTAATTTTTAAACATTTTCTGCAAATATGTCTTCGCCAGATTTTAAAAGCATTTTAAATCAATACTGTCAAAGGTTTGGTGTAGCTTTACCAAAGTATTCAACTACACGATCAGATGCCTCCAAAGCGACACCAACCTTCTCTTGTTCACTTGAACTTTTTAATGGACAGGTTTATGAAAGTCGAGGGACGTTTGGCAACAAGAAGAAAGCAGAACAGAATTCTGCAGAACAAGCTCTTGTATATTTGGGGTTCTCAGATGGATCACAGAGGAATGGCAGTCAGTCAAATGTGTCTTCTACCTTGGTAAAAAATGAAGCAACTAGTGAAAAACAACCTCAACAAAAGGTTGAAGATCAAGGGAAGATAGATAGCAGCACTTTATCTACATTATCATCATCATCATCATCGCCACCATCATCATCAGCTGGTCAGCCTCAGCCAAGCCATACACCTCCTCCTCTATCTACAAATCCTTCAGCATCCTTCTCAACTCCACAAACAGCTGATTCATCGTCGTCATCTGCTATTCTAACACTAGCGACATCCAAAAACAAGTTAAATGAACTTGCACAGAAACTTCGTATACCTTTACCTGTCTATAATACTTCTATAGATCCTGTAGCTATGGGGTTTATATCAGTTGTAACATTCAATGGAGTTCAATTTCACTCTAAAGGTCATTTTAGGTTAAAAAAAGATGCCGAGAAATCAGCTGCTCTTGAGGCTGTGTTGTTTTTGCAAAACCAACAGAGTAGGGCTTTGCCTGCTATGCAAGCTGCTTCAAAGGAAGCCAGTCAAAGCCAGGAAAAAAGTGGCTTACTCACAAGTAACTTATCAACTTATACTGAAAATACTTCTTCAACCGTAGCTCAAAGTCAAGAAGGACTTATAACTTTGACTCCAGGTGCTAGTATAACACAGGGTGTCTCTACACCATCCCCTCAAATTGGTACAGTTGTAAATATACAGACAAACTCAACTTCACCGCAGTTTATATCATACAAAAATATTCTCCAAGAATACATGCAACAGAGGAGAAAAGAGGGTATCCCAAAGTATGAAACAGTAGTCACAGGTTAGTAGAAACCACAGGAACCCGTCAAATTGAAAAATTCTCTCATTTCCTTAATGACATACTTTATTTTATAATAAACAGGAACTTTGTAATGGTTGGTTGGGTCAAATGAAATGATTTTCTTTTGACTTACCATATTCAATAATTTGGGAATCCCTTCAGAAATAACGTAAAATTCAAATATCCCATTTTGCAATATTTCTGGAAAAGGGTGATACTTTGAAAAATACCTAGTTGTTGGTTACCTGTGTAAGAGGTTTTTAAAAAAGGTTTAGGCACATTCTGATATAAATCACATGTATCCCCTAGTTACTGTTTTATTGAAAGTCATAAATGACTTGAAGGTGCCATTCAGATGTATGTAATTCTCATTTGCATTTTCCAAAAATGATAGTAAGAGACCAAGCGGCCAGTAATAAATTTCACAGCCCAGCAATGCAGTTTGCTACAATATTGGAGTATAAGTTGAGGGTGGTGGATTTAGGCAAGGGGTGCAGGGAGATATGAGAGAGACATGAGAGATGAGATGAATTTGGACCCGGTCGTAAATGGACGGGGATGCTCGTCGTACCTTTTAGGGGTCAAAATCTTCAATCTGGTACCTTTTAGAGTGTCTCGGACTTAAGTGAACTACCAGAGACATAGCTGGTACCTTTTAGGGACTGTTTTGGGGTAAATAACTACCTAAAATAGGCATGAAAGGGACGATTTCGTTGATCTGAATTGAATCTTCAAAGCACATCGATAACAAAGTGTTTTATTACTTTAATTCTTTATTATTGTTTTTGAATTGGTACCTTTTAGGGGTAGAAATGAATTGTTGCCACTCCCACTCAGGTACCTTTTAGGGGTCATTTTCAAAATTTCCGACGAGCATCCCCACCCTCTTATATATAGGAGTCCCCCCCCTCCCCGGTGGTAGGAGATCCCTTCTCCCTCTTTCCCCCTTCCCCACTGATCCCTATTCTTGCTCAACTCTGCTCTATTTTCACCTGGACAAAGGATGTACAGGCTTTTAGAAACCAGCTCCTCAGAACTTTAATGTCTGAAATGTATTCAAACCCTCATTAATTCTTCACAAGGTAGCCAGCCAATTAGATACTACGAGTTTGACCCTATGACGATACTTGAAACCTGGGAAAGTCCTTTCAAGCAGTACTGGAAATCTTTTCCAGTGTCCAGTGAACTTGAACAAATTTCAAGTCCAAGGATACTGGAACATTGTTGCAATTTATTTATCCTTACTGATTAGCAGTAGTTGACTTTACATATTTTTCTATGCAACGCTTACTTTGGAAAAATCTAATAATTTGTCTAACTTTAACTTTTAATGCATTAAAAATGTTTCAATTTTTTTCCTGAACCTACCGAGACTCAAAGCGAACCTCTAATCTAGTCTAACTCTCTTATCCCTTTCCCTAACCACTAAGCCACAAGTGAATTCGTTGAGCAGAACAGAATTTTTGGGGTTTCAAGTCCTTGCAATAATTGCAAAGACTTGGCTGTGCCTTGGACTGCAACTAATTGCAGGAATTGAAACCCCATCAATTCCGAATTGGAGGACTTTAAACAATACGTAATGTAGAAATAGAAAACGAGGCAGCGAGTGCTATGTTGAGTGATAGAAGCACTCGGGAATTGTAAGAAGACGAGAGAAGTGTTAGGAGAAGCACAAGGCGTTGCCAAGTGTTCTTAACACTTCTCGAGTCTTCTTACAATTCCCAAGTGCTTCTATAACTCAACATAGCACTGCTGCCGAGTTTTCTATTTCTTTTATAAAATACAATATTGAAGTTTTATTTATTTTTTCGTTGGAGAAAGTTTGAAAATGTGTGCGTGCGTGCTGTGTGTTCTCATAGAGAATGCGCGACACGCGTCCTTTGGCCAATCAGAGCGCGCATTATATCATAGTTATTTTATTAAATGCACTGGATATCTTTTACAAAACTTTTAGATTGTGGACTCTTCCAGTCAACTGTAACCTTTTGTGGCAAGTCACTTGGATGCACCCAAAGATTTCCCACCAAGAAAGAAGCAGAGCAAAGCGCTGCAAGACAAGCTCTTTTAAGTCTTGGTATAACTGACCCTGAAAGTCTAGCAGCAAAGAAAAAAGGAAAGGCAAAATGGTTAGTAATTGATGTAAAACATATCCTTCTTGTGCTGTAAGGTTGGTGAATTGCAAGGCTAGAAATAAGTTCTGGTCATCTGGACAAATGTCCAATAAAAATGGAATATTTTTGACTGTCAAATGATTCCATTGATCAGATATTTTACCAACAGATGCATATTATCATTTATGTTCACATTTATATTAATTATTTTTTGTCTAACCAGATTTGTACTGTGACTGATCAAATTTGCCTCTTGCATGAGAAATATATTAACTGCTTATAAATCAAATTTAAAATAATTAAGTACAGCTTTATGATGAGTGGGCCTTGAAAACCAGTCAGATAATCTTTATACCAGAATATTACTAGGATCTCAAAAGTATGGTGATATTTATTCAAAATGTTGAATTTAGCATAATTCCCTAGGATAGGGTATGATACTCCTTTGTCCAAGTGATAGAGTGTGCCCAGAGGGCACTATTGATGGTGTCAGAGTGTGGGAGTTCAGCAAATCCAGGGATTTACCAAAATTTAATTCAGTCTCAAAACCTTGGGAAAGTGTCTCTCAAAATTTTGATTGTCAGAATTCAAGGTCTCAGCAAGTCCTAGATTTGCTGTTGTAATCATGACACAGGAGTAATTTATAAATGCACCCAATAAACAATAAATATTCAATAGAATTTTATTATTTTAAGGGGAGAAAGTCCAAGGAGCTCACAGGGTCCAAGAAGAAGCAGGAAAAGACCAAGACTTGATGACAACTATACTCCAACTAAAAGGCTCAAGCTAGAAAGTGCACTGATAGAAAGAGAGGCAGGAAATATTAATGTCTTAAGTGTTGGTGAAGTCTGGAAAGAGAAAGGAAATGTTGCCTTGGTTGGAAACAATGACACTTCATTTATTTTGTATTGCACTAGAGTTCACAACTCACTGGAGGTACTGAATACTCGAACCATGCAAAATCAGCCACTTGAACCAGGTACATAATGAAGTCAATCAATCATATATTTTCCTTCATACATTACATTATATATATGCATTCTAATGGAAGTGAATTTGGCTGCAGGTAGGGTTCCCTCTTTCTTTGTACATCTGGAACCCTGTTGATACAACCACAGCCTCAGGTGTTGGAAATAGACCGGTAAAAGTTGGTTAAAACCGGTCCAGCAGGTCGAGATCTATCCAAAACCGGTTTCAAATTCCCCAGGGACCTGCCTTTGAAAATGCTAAAAAAAGTTGATCATAATATCAGGGTGACTATATTAATGAGGCAGTTTTTACAAGAGATTGAATGGAATCTTTGGTTACTTGGCTGGAATGGAATGGCCATAATATAGTGGGGGGATGGCCGTAAGCCATGGTTCCACTGTCCATCACAGAAAAAGTACCACAGCATCCATACTTCTACAAATAAATTAACTGGCTCTAATTTAGACTGAAAATAAAAAAGTGTGACATAGCATCATGGACAAAGAGTGCAGATTGAATCTCTTTCCTAGAGGCACTGCATTCCTATTGTGTAGTTCCAAAACATATTCAAACCCTCACCACAGAGGAAATTTGTAAATGGACCCAGGTACCCTCTGGAACTTCCAATTTTCTTCCATACAAACTCTGTAAATTTTTTTGGTGGGGGTATGGATATTTCTGTAACTATACATTCTTGGAATAAGCTGCAATACATCAAAATCCAGACATCATACACATAATAAAAGTATTTGTTTTATGTTAAGAAGTTCACCAAAGTGGCACATTCCTATGTTTGTTCTGAAAAACTTTGTCGCCCCTTTCCATTTTTAAGATGAAGTATTTTTCCTTCACGTCAGGTCATCGTCTTATTGGTCTTGATGCTGAAGTTATTGAATTTAGAGGAAAACTTATCTTACAAGCTGAGAGATGTGCAGATGTTGAGGTACCAGAACTACCTGACCCAGTGCTAATAAGCTGTGGTGTGATTATGTTGCATCAAGATGTGCATGACAGGTAATTGCTGATTGGTTATTAATTTAAGACCCGACACATGACACAATGTTTCTTGCAATATTGTGTGCAACAGAAGTTGCACTATATCTCCACCCCTGCAACAGATCAAGCAACATTGCAGACATTTTCAGAAATATAGAGTTGGAGTTGAGCAAGAATAGAGATCAGTGGGGAGGGGGGAAGAGGGAGAAGGGATCTCCTACCACGGGGGTGGGGGTGGGGGGGTGGGGTGGGGAACTCCTATATATAAGATGACGGGGATGCTTGTCAAAAATGACCCCTAAAAGGTACCTGAGTGGGAGTGGCAATAATTCATTTCTACCCCTAAAACGTACCAATTCAAAAACAATAAAAAATTAAGTAACGAAACACTTTGTTATCGATGTTTTTTTCTTATAATTATTTTAGGTAGTTTATTTACCCCCAAACAGTCCTTAAAAGGTACCACCTATGTCTCTGGTAGTCCACTTAAGTCTGAGACACCCTAAAAGGTACCAGATTGCAGATTTTGACCCCTAAAAGGTACGACGAGCATCCCTGTCCATTTACGATCAGAGTCCAAACCCCCCGGCTCCTACCTTCCCTTCCAATTTCCCTAAACTAAATGAGGAACACTTGCTTTTTAGGCTATGCTAGAGTTATAAGTGTCTGCCTAAGAGAGGTTTATATAGGTCCACAGAAAGAATGGAAGTGAAGGGGTGGGAAGCAAAAGAAAGGGAATGAATAGGAACAAAAGAAAAACATTTTAAATATGTTGTGGGCATATAAATGAAATAAAAATGAAATAATGAGAAGCACTCTGTTGTTCATGACATGTCAGTTTAAAGGCTGGCAGGAGGTGATGATGATGATGATGATGATGATGATGATGATGATGATGATGATGATGATCCGTGTCTTAAAACTCTACTTGATAATAAAAGAATATTCTGAATTCACAGTTCACATGTAAAAATCCTCCTCAAAAGATACCTTGTCAGTCAGGCCTTCGTCAATGTTAAGGCTGCTTTGGCTCAGTATTTTCGTAGAGCAGTGGCTGGTAACCCTTTGCCACTTCCTGTTGAGAGTCTTACAGAACATATTGAGACATGGAAACTAGAGGAAGTTGTTGCCATGGCTACAATGACATCTTCTTCACTCCAACAAGCCTTTTCTTCTTTATGGAAATTTAAAGATCAGTGGAATCAGGTTTTGGAAGATCCATTGCCTAAAGACTTACAAGACCTACAAGTATGAATACGTTTGAAAATCGAGTAATCAGGAATAGTTATAATTCGTTTTTGGGGTTGTCACCGATTGTTTTTATACCTAAAGTTTTTGACGTTTTGATTGTGCTACTACGATCTTCATCGGTTGAATGCAGGCAAGTGTGTACAAAAGTCTTAATCTGTAATATCACTGCAAATCTACATGCCCGCATTCAACCGATGAAGATCATAGTAGCATGATCGAAACGTCAAAAACTTTAGGTATAAAAACAATCAGTGACAACCCCAAAAACGAATTACCTAAGTATGTTTTCATGCATTTTTCCTTTCTCATTTTTCCATTTTTCAATCTTCAGATTGTGGGCTAAGAGTACTAGATAAAAGTATAAGTCACTGTTTAAGTCACTTTGGAATATTCATTTTAACCATGAAATGCCTAGCCTAGGTAGTGGCTATCTGAGTTAGTTTTGATGAATACTTTTGTGGCCAATCAAATTCTCTGTTTGCGGCATACCTTCCTTCCTTTTCTGACTCCCAGTTTGTAATCCCATTGGAGGACCACAAGCAAGGATTACTATGAAATTCCAATCAAATTTCTATTCCCCTCAAAGGTTTTAGAATCTCACCTTTCTCTCCTGTTAAATGTAGCTTCTCTTTACTAGATAATACACACAGAAGGCCATTTAATGAACTATCAATAATCTTTTTAATCCAAGGAAAGGGCACAAGAGGAGCTTATGCATCGGAATGCCAATGGTATCAATATTACAGATTTAGAAAATCACCCATGGAGTTTACCCAAAGGAAATTTTCGACACAGAATGCTAAGTACAGGTAATGGAAAACAACATACAAACAAAATCAAATCTAAGATTTATTCCCCAATTTACCACATGCCCATCTTATTATTGTAATTGACATTCATAGCCACTTAAACAAATAAAGGGGCTCTCATAAAATTCCATTTGAAGGGGTGACTGAAAATGGCATAAGTGAGTTTTCTGACAATTTTTTAAAGGTTTCTCAACTGTTCTAAGATGATATCAATGGACTTTCCTGTGCTACAGCAAACCCCCTCCAAAGCAGGACACCTTCAGGACCAGCTCTTAGTGTCCTCTTTAGAGAGGTGTCTACCTTAGAGGGAGTTTTGTTACAGAGAATGTGAGGACATTCTGCTGAGACCAAGCTAAGGTGCAATGTCTGCCTTCAGAGAGGTGTCCGCCTGGGAGGGTTGTCCACTTTGAGGGAGTTTAATGTACAATATCAATCATCTAGAAGAGCCACTTAGGCCATATTTATGGTCACCCCTTCAAATGCGCCTTGAAATACTGATATCTGATGAAATACTGGTTCTGTTTATAGGTCTTCACATTGAGAAGCCATCTGAGTGTGCAGCCAGGGAGTTGAGTGAAGAAACTGGTATCCAGTTGTATGACACTGATGTGGAGAATGCCCCATATATAGATCTACCACAGGATGACAATCTGAATCCCCACAAGGGTAGGGTAACATTTTAATATGGTAATAAGAATGCTCCATATATAGATCTACCATGTGATGACAATCTGAACCCCCACAAGGGTAGGGTAATATTTTGATCTGGTAGAATGCTTCATATATAGATCTACCATGTGATGACAATATCAACCCCCACAAGGGTAGGGTAATATTTTGATATAATGGTAGAATGCTTCATATGTAGATCTACCATGTGATGTCAATCTGAACCCCCATAAGGGTAGGGTAATATTTTGATATGGTAGAATGCTCCATATATAGATCTACCACACTGGGATGACAATCTGAATCCCCACAAGGGTAGGGTAACATTTTGATATCTTAATGTAGAATGCTCTATATATACATGTATCTAGATCTACCATGTGATGACAATCTGAACCCCCACAAGGGTAGGGTAATATTTTGAAAAGGTACAATGCCCCATATATAGATCCTACCACAGGATGACAATATCAGACCCCAACAAGGGTAGGGTAATATAGTAATAGTGCAGTCAGTGCCACATGTAAAGGAAGTCTACATGCATAAAGCTCTTAAAACTTTGTCATCTTGTGAATGATTGAGCTTTATGCATGCAGCCTCACCTTGATTCCTTTATATATCTTGGAAATCATTCCATTCATTTAGACAATGTCCCATAGTAAAGACCAACCATAGGACTGACAATTTGAACCCCTACAAGGGCATAGTAGGGTTACTCATACTTTGATAAGGGCCAAAGAAATCTGGGAGTGTCATTTTATACTATTGGGGTATATAGAGCAAAACTAAGATGTATCAGTAAAGAGAGTATGGAACCAAATACATGAAGCAAGGACAGCACAGTCGGTTAGTGTGTGGCTTTTGGTGTGAGAGGCTCCCAAGTTCCATCCTCAGTGACCTCACATCCTTGTTTCGACTTCTTTCCTTTCCATGTGGCTTGAAGTAGCTTTGAATACCTGTAAAACGGAGCACTGATGGAGAGGGGGGGTAGAATGAGCGCACCATCAGTTTCCTGAGAGACCAGCTTCTAGCTTTGCTTCTAGCTGAAGGAACTTCTGACGTTAAATATAGTGCTTTACCTTTTTTTATTTTACATAGAGGTACATATATCTTCAATCAGTGCACCCTGGATATGTGTCCAGGTTACCATGTCTTCTTCTAATTCAGGGCATTGGAGACATTGTCGGCCATTCTGAGCACCGTTTTTCAGCATATGTTTTGCCTTCTTTCATGTCATGTTGAATCTAACTGATACTCTCTACAGGTGATGTGTCTCGTTACTTTTTATATGTCCACAAACGCACCATGGAAGAAGATAGATCCAAGGAAGAAGAAAGGTTGGATGACCCAAGGACAGGACACGTGGGTAAGCTACATCATTACTGACACCTGGCAGTCATTTTCAATGTTGCATAAATTTGACTGTATTGCTGTGCTGCCTTCCATACCATTGTAGCCACTTAGATAAAGTTTAGGGTGGCATGGGTGGCGTAGTGGTTAAGCCACTCGCCTCTCACCGCTGTGGTCCAACGGGTCGGGTCACTGGTTCGAGCCCTGCGGATGCCACATGTGAGTAGAGTTTGTTAGATGTGTTGTTCTCTCCCTTGCCACGAGGGTTTTTCTCCGGGTTCTCCGGTTTTCCTCCCTCCGTAAAAATCAACATGTGAGCTGAGTGTTGTGTGCTGTAAATATTGAATGTAGTGGTAGTTTGTGTGAGTGACAGCAGGCTCACATCAGCCAAATGGCTGCCAATTAGTCAAGCCTGCTTAAACAAATAAATATTTATTTATCTATTTATTTATTTTTTACATCTTTCTTTGTGTTGATATCTGATTACATACCACCACTGTTAGAGCTTTTGGCAGAAGTATCATTGAAAATATTTTGGTCTCTTGAACTCATACTCAAAATTTCAGTATAATGGCTAACAAATTAACAATATTTGAAAGTATTTTGCCTTTAGGTTCTAACTTCTTGATCAGACAAAACCACACCACCATCTCTAGTTAATTAGTGTAATTCTGCCTCCCATGAAGTGCAATTGGACAATAAAGACTGGAAGCCATGGTATTGATGATAAAGTTGTCAAAAACTTAGCTATAACTTTATTTAAGTGGCCACAGAATGGCATGCAGCACAATACTATCAAGACAATTCTGAATTTTTATTCTTGTTGTTTTCACTTAACACTGCAATCCTTCCTTCTATGTTTCAGGTTCTGATTTTGAAACCATTAAGAAAGAGCAAGCTACAGTTCAGTCCAATGAAAATGAAAATCAAGTTGACAGCAAAAATGTCATCACCAAAGACCCAGTACCAGAGCTAGAATCAACACGATGCCCTTCAAACACACAGACAGCATCATTCTGTCCTGAAAGTGTAAAGGACTCAGTGATAACACAAAATTCAGAAGCAATCACTAATAAGCCAGGATTATCAATACTAGAACAAGACCTTTGTACTTCAGAAACATCATCATCATCGTCATCATCATCATCAGAAAACAAAACATCTCCTTTAAACACTGAGATATCATCAAATGATAACTTGAATGATCATATTCAAGTTGGTGTTTTGAATATGGACTCCATGAGCAAACCAGAATCTCATGATGATGTTGGAATAGAAACAGACAAGATCTTTTCTAAACCAGTCGACAATAATGGGCTGACAGTTGATAATGGGTTACATAAGAACAACCAGCAAGATGAACATGAGCATTCAGAACAAAGAGGAAGAAAACGAAAGCGTAGTTCTGATGAAGAGGAGTGCTATGGTAAGAGATAAAATAAATTGATGGAAATGTTTACAAAAGGTTTAGCCTGTGTAGCAAGCATTCCTTTGAAGGAAAAAGGGAGAAAGTTGCTTATTTGAATACAGATATTCCAAACAACTAACTGCTTTTTATCCCCTCAAAGAAGTGATTGTTATTCAGGCTACAACTGGTTCAAAATAGCAAACAAGATTTTAGGATCTCAAAAACATTGTGACAAAATATAACAAGACAGTGACACGATCTTTCCAAAAACTAAAAGTGCTGTTATAATGGTGCATTTTTTCTGCAATTTTTCTCACAGTGGCATTGCAAGACAAGTTGTACATACTGTTGCAGCATATACCATACCCTGCATTGCTCAAAATCATTGTGAGGAGTGATTGCAGCAGCATTTTTTGGCATTGTACTATGCACCACCCCTGCAATGACTCATTTTCATGCAATGCCATTTCGAGACAGTTGCAAAAACAATTAATGCACCATTTAACAGCAGCTTAATGACATGCTAATTTTGTTAGAGAAAAGTGTTTTCAGTATCTTGATGGAGGCTACGATCTCAGAGTACTCAGTGAAGATGTGTTTTTTTCTTGATTACAGATTCAGATTCATTTCAAACTCCTGCTCCCAAGATGACCCCACCCATGTATCAATCTCCAAGTGTCAAGGCAGGTCGTCATGAAGAATGTGCTTGGTTCACAGTTGAAGAAGCTGTTAAAATATCTCCAGTCTTTGCAACAATTAGTGAGAACCAAACATTTGTGACTTTACTCAAGTCACTTAAAGACACTAAGCTATAACTATTACTCATGGACTTCACATCAACAAGTCCTTTTCTGCTCGGCATTTCCTCAGTGGATATTTGTTATGTAATGTGGGACAAAAATAGTCAACTAACATAATGCATGTCTCAATCACCACACAATTCAGCAATGGAAGATTGCCTTGTCTCTTATTAAAAGATGATGCAATGTTTTCTGCAACCTGTCTTGCAGTGGCGTTGCACAAACCATTGCAAGGGCATTACAATGGGTGCAACGCCAAAAAACATTGCTGCAATCATATCATCTTCTTGCATTGATTTGAGTGATGCAGAGTATGTTACACGCTGCAATGGTTTGTGCAACTTGTTTTGCAACACCATTGCGAGGCAAGTTGAAAATATTGCACAATGTAACAGCGCCTTAAATGATAGAAGATCGACATCATACTTGTACTTTGAGCATGACTTTTCTTAGGAGAACACTCCCTGTGGGTGCTATATGGGAAAGTACATACGATGTATACTAGTTATACAATGGTTTCATTAAGGAATATAAAACGCGCGCGCATGTCTCTGTACTGTGATATAAACACGATGGAAGATGTAGAGCAAGAGAAAAGCAAGCTTAGGAACACGAGGCGTAGCCGAGTGTTTCTCTTGCTTTTCGAGTGCTCTACATCTTCCAGAGTGTTTATATCACAGTACAGAGACATAAGTGATCGTTTTATATTGCTTTTATAAAATATTTTCGACGTTTTTTGAGCGAGCCATGTCTCTGTCCTCTGATATAAACATGGTAGCCAGCCAATCAGCGCGCGCGTTATATCTCAAATATTTTATAAAGTGGAATATCCCTAGACTGATTCCATAAGTCGGTCCCAGTTCGCTCTCTGACGATTTTTTTTTTGAGCGAAAAAAAAAATCGTCAGAGAGCGAACTGGGACCGACTTATGGAATCAGTCTAGAATATCCCACGAGTCACTTGTATTTTCTAGTATACACACGAACCTTTAGGTAAGTGTGTATACAAAAGAAATACAAATTACAAGTGGGATTATCCACAGTATACCATTGTATAACTATTTTATCCCACACTGTAGATATAATACAGTTACCGCAATGTCTCATGGGAAGAGACAGTTGAATACCACCAAATATACAATGCCTTTTCTGCTTTCTGATTGGCTGTATTTTCTTTGGTGTGGGATAAAACGGTGTACATTTTGCATGAAAGTATGTGCATGGATATGTGGTTGCACCCTGTGGTTGGTTTGGACAATGTTTTCCCATTTCAGTAAATACATTCCCTTCACAAGTTTTCCTTCTTTACTGTTAAAGTTCTTATGACACATAATTTTTTATTTTCAAAATTAGTTATTTTTAGAGAGCATAGTGAAGATCTTTTAACCCGGGTTTTCCTTACCTCGTATTTTCTGAGATATGAAGGTTTCAAATGTCAAAATGCAAATTTGATGACGTAAGAGGAGGCAACACTGCAAACTTCTCATGGGTTTTACAAAAAGAGGACTTCAATTCGAGAGCCAGATTTTTCACTAAACAACAGGCTTTGCCAATGGAAATGAGTTACAAATGGAAATATACAAGTAATTTAAATTCTCTTGTTTTTGTATAATAGATGATGATTCCTCTTACGTCATCACATTTGCATTTTGAAATTTGAAACCTTTATATCTCAGAAAATATGGAGTGAGGAAAAACAAGATTAAAAGATCTTTACTATGCTTTCTATCAAGAACTGAGTTTGAAAATAAAATATTATCCGTCATAGGGACTTTAATGATAGAGAAGGAACGTGAACGGGGGAGGGGGAGGGGGGGGGGTGCTCCAACGTGTTTTGGTTGGGGATGATATTCATTCCTTTTAGGGGTCAAAGTCACGGGATTTAGTAGGGTAGATTTCGTATGACTGAAAACGGCACTGAAAAGGCACGGTATGTTCAACACGGCACGGCGCGTTACGTTTCACACTCATACGAAAACTGCTATTAACGTACATTTGTCTAAACATTTCATAAATTCATTTATTGTTCATTTTCTATATATACAAATCGAAAGAGATTTTTTAACAACGCATGCGTATTATGACCCTTTGTTGCGTCCTTCGAAAAAACTCTACCATCATGCTTTGTGGGCGCTACATTAGCGTGAAGTGGCAATTTCTAGAAAAACCCGCCGAATACTACAATTATTGCATGTAGAGTGAGAAATAGAAGTAAAAAATATTTATAAAAAATAAATACTTTGAATGAGTCAGGTTTAGCTAAGAAATTGCCATAGAGCCCAAAAAACGTGAATATAAGTTAAAGAAAATGCGACATTCCATCAGAGTTAGCTCTGATTTCATATTGAATAAATATTCTTGTGGTTGAAAATATTAACTTGTTTTGAGTAAATACGGTCTTTTTCACTATATAGGTAATGTACAGATTACATTCATAATATATACTGATAAATTTGTAATAATATCTACAAAAAAATCCCTCGTGTTCTGTTATTTTGGCGAGTCCATATCAAAAACCATTGTCCTTCTACAAGTTTGTTGCTGTGAATTCTTTCCTTGTTTTTCTTCCAAAGCCGACCGTCTCTGACGTTTTGCACAACAGAAGAATTATGAAGTTTTCACAAATATTTTGGTTTCCCAAAGCAAGCGTTGAAACGCAATGAAACGTGTGTTATTGTACCTGCAAAACAAACCCAAAATATTGACATGAATTGATTGTTTTCCAGCTACGAAGAATTGTAACTTCGCACGCAAGGTGATAGCAAAGTTTCACTTTTTGTCTTCTTTTGCCAAGACATGCAACTTTGTAAAAACATAAGATTAACAGCGACCACGTCACAACAAGATCAAATACTAGGGAGAATTATAAATCTTGGCATACATTATTGCATTATAAAACCCCAATTCTCATATTACTTAACACAATTATTACACTTTACTTAACAGAAATTCAACAACGTAATTTGAAAAAATAATGTTAAGTATTCTTTGTTTAAAAATAGATAATAATTTCTCGATCTTTCCGCAATGAAGGCCCTTCCTACCAGAAAATGTTCTCTGCCGGACAAATTTTCTTTGACAAGATAACTTTTGCTCGTTTGGATGGCAAAAATTAACCAAATATCATACTACAAATATATTTGTTATGATGTGAAATTGTTCGTGAGACGGGAAAAATTCATTTGCCATAGGAAATTTGCTTGAATGGAAGAGCCTTTAGATTCTGTAAGAAACAACAATGACATTCCCGGACAGGCCAACCGTAGCTTCGATAAGTTTTAATCCAGTAAACTTTCAGTGAAATGTTACAGTTACCGCCGCTGTGAAGCTAGTGAATAGCAATTAGAAACTCTTTAATCAGTCAAGAATTCCGTTGTAGATAGAATTCCGGGTATTCAGAGTCTGCGACGCAATCTGACAAACTGACAAAAAAGGTCGTTCAGTTTGGCGGAGAAGTTTCACTGCGATTCTCTTTTTCAGAACTCCGAATAAAACAATGCCAAAGTCACAACATAGTTCTCTTAACGATCAATTAAATAATCGCCCAAAGATATTTTGATAGAACTACAAATACATTTATAAATTAAAAGCTATTTGTCAACTGCTTTCTGGTATAGTAATGAATTGACTTACCATAATATTTTTTAACCTTGGATTATATTAATCGGTGGTTCAACTTTGCCATTCTTCACATGAAGGTCTTTGACAGCCACTAACTCAACTGGTTTGTTAAAAAGATCTACTGGGGGCTGTTGGCTTCCCCCAGGATATGCGTTCGCGTCAGTACTACATCCATAGAGTGTATTACATGGTGTATTATATGGAGTGTTGTAAGGGTCGTTCACTGAGTACGAACCGTCCATTTGTGGTCCTTCTGGAATTGATTGTATGGGTTCAGTGTATGTTTGAGGCTGTGCGATAGACTGCTTTTTCGCTTTCTCCTCGGAACTTGTTTTGACTTGTTTAGGATCGCTCGTTTTCTTGTCGTTAATTGGCAAGGCAGACAACTCGTTAAGTAAAACCAGAAGACAAAAAACCACTAGCGCTGTTCCTCTCATTGTTGTTCTTTGAGTAAAGATAACACCTATCAAAGTCCAACAGATCAGTTTAAAAACGGGGGGATATGGTCCCTACGGGATTTCTTCGATTTGATGTTATATAGCTTTCATAAGCTACCACTATCCATGAATCTAAAGATTAGCCGAAAAGAACGATGTCCAAGAGAATTTCATTATTAATTTATGTCCCTAGTCATGGTTTATTGGACGACTGAAAACTAACACCAATAGAACTTCAGGAAAAACCAAGGCAAATAAGAATAAGAAGTTTTCAACTTTTGAAGAGCAACATTGAAAATGCAAGAGTTAAAGTATGTGTTTATTAAGTTATTTTTCAAGTTTTTCGAGCAAAAACCTTCACATTTCTGGCATAGTTTAAACTAGAAACACCAATTGTTTATGACTGTTTCTCATTGGCCATTATTCAAGGTAGCTAGCCGGTACCAGACTTTTTGCTTTTGTTCAAAATCACAAGTAAATTTCAACATGAATGAGATCGACCTGCTTATTTGTCGTTTAAGAACAATGCCCCCGGTATATTTGTAAACAATATCAAAGACAATCCAACAAGGCCAGTTGAAGTACAACGATCGAAAGATCACCGAACCATGAAATCACCAGACTTTGAAGTTGTAAACTCCGTTAGATTTTGAACAAAAGTGGGGGATAATCGAATTTGAAGAGCTCTCGCTAACTGAGCGAAAAGTTCGTGATTTATTCCCGAGAGCACTTCAGGAAGACATCAGGCAATTTGCTTGAAACAACATAAGAGGTTCCACGCCCATACGTAATGCCAAAAGTATAGAAAACGTTATATTTAATGTGCATATACAGGAAAGTGCTAACTTACCTTAGCTTGGGAATGGAATTAGATTGGATGCAATGACAATAACACCGTTTTGCACAAAGTGTTTGAGACAATACTCACAAAAACTACGATAAGATCAAAGTGCTATTTAAACTGATGACATGATCGATGGGAATGAGTTGTCATAAGAACAACAATACAAACACCAGATTTTTGACCAAAACAAATCAAAACAGCCAAAAATGATACTCAATAAAGCACAGATTTCTGTCCAATTTCGAGTCGGTTTTCTAAACTTCAATCCACCTTCAATCCACCAATTCACGAATTGATTTTGACAGAATATCGTCAAAGTAGCATTTTTGGCTACCTGTCAGTCTCCCATATTATCTCAAAACAAGTATCATGTTTTGTTAATGACAGGTAGTCAACTCCAAACATCACATCACAACGTCTTATGCAGAACTCTCTCAACTCTCTAAATAAAGTTCCAACGTTAGATATCCCACTGGGAATGCTACTCCACTTCCACCCCTTGGTTCACCATCTGATCTTCATAGATGTGCCTACCAAACAACTGTACTGTTGCTGTACTTAATAGAAAATTCCAATTTTTGCATTCATTCTGAAAAAATCAACTGATCGACTTCCTATCGCGGAAATTTTTGATATTTACGCGATAAATATGATTATGCATACAAAACAGAAACATCCTCAAAAATGTAGGATGGATTGAGTTGTTCCAATTCTCCAGTTTTATACAACAGATGTAGTCCTTAAGCTACAAGGGATGCTAAAGAAAGTTAATGCATGACTTCATATTTATTTATGCACTTTAATTTTAGCTGCCTTGATAATTTGTTCGAAAGCAAAGTTCTTTATTATATGTGCAAGTACCACAGTACTCCAAAACGTATTTCAACAATTAAGGAAACTTTATTGTTATCAAACAAGAACCGTGCAAAAATAGCCTATTAATGTAGTACCTTTGTTACTATAGTAACCAATGGCATCTGCACCATGTCAACCATGTTACCATAGCAACCAACGATGGTACCTTTGCAAGTGCAAATTAGAAAAGATCCACGTAAAATATTGCCCATAGCAACGTTACATTACCATAGTAACCAGAGATACTATTGTAACATTTTCCTGGAGATCAAAGCAACATTGTTGAAATCAGACTATTGCGTACTTCTCCATAGCAACCTTGTTACCATGGTGATCAATGATATTGCTGCCTTTGTACCTTTAAAAGAAAACTGAACTCTTAAAATAACCAATAAATGGTTATTCTTTAGGCTCAATTCAATAATAAACTGAATGGAGTCACCAGTATTTTATCAAAATCAAAGACATCCTTTGGTTCAGCAAGGCAATACATCGAATGGTACAGGCCTAACAAACTTTCTATTCACTAGATTCACCAGAACAGAATAATCAGGAATGACCTTGCACATCTTTTTATGCTTTTTCCAGTCAGTTTTCTGGCAATCTCTTCCACAGTACTTTGCATATTTACACTGATAACAAGAAAGGAGTTTTTCACCAGATTTGCTTTGACTTGCACTACACGTCCAGCACAATTTTGGGCGATCAGTTACATTGAGGTCTGATATTGCCAAAAGCGTATTAAGTGAGCATTTGATCACTTTGATGAATCCAAGGGATTCTATACGAAATCCTTCAGTTAAGTCCAGGAACCAGTGCCTCTCAGCATATCGTATACAAAGTGTGTTACCTTTTTGGAGGTCTGTAAAATCAAAAAACATTCTACTTTGATCTGGCTCTGGGTAAAATGCCACAGGAATATCAGTTTTTCCTTCTATGTCTTTAACCAAGACACGATTCCGTAAAAAGTTGATCTGTGAATTGTCATCATTAGTTATTTCACCAATAAAACACCAATGTCTTCTTGTTCGGAAGCTGACTCCATCATCAGTGCAATAGTAGTCATCATTGACATCATTTTCACCCAGAAGATCAGAAAATGGTGGAAAGTTCTTTTTGTCTCTGAGAGGGCTATGACGTGCAGTTTGAGATGAGGAAGCCATGTGCTTCAAAATCCACTGAAACCAATAAATGCAGATTTCATAAACAATATGGTGCTTAAAAATGAGCAAGAAAGAAAGATGTTTATCATTACCATTCCAGTGGATGAGGAGAAAGTTAGAATGGAGAAATTTTAGGGAGATTGAACATCAATTGAGACATGACATAGAAATACAACATAATATATATACACATATCATGTTCATTAATGCATGACTACCATAATTATTTTTACATAATCGATACCTGAGTACACCACCCCTGGGGGGAAGGTTTGTGACTGGACCCCCTTACAGAGGGGGACCTAGAGGTTTGCGGGATTGACCATTTCTTTGTGCGGTATTGCGGGATTCTCAAACCCTGCGGTATGCGGTATTTTCTTTTTTGAGCTGCAGTATTACAGGAAAAACGTTTTGAAATTGTGGTAATGCAGTATTTTTGAGCCCTGCGAGATGCGGGATTTTGCTTCCGGCGCTCAATAGAAAATTTCATGTTTCAGTGATTATTGTTTTTGTGCGTGAGGTCCCGTGTGAGTGGTATTTCGAATTTTTCGTGTGGTGAGCGGTATTCGTAACCCCTCCTTACAGATGGAATCAAGACTGGACCAATGATTTTGTTTCATTTCAAGTGGGTTTTCCTTTGTTCTCTGTCTATAAGAGAAATTTTAATTATTTTCATATACTTTTGCATGATAAAGTTGCATGACATGTTTGTGTGACACTTGCCAATCTCTGTTTTCAGGAAATCCCAGTAACAGCCATAGTCATGAAAAATAAGTGAGAACAAAACTCCAGTATTGACACAGAAATGAACTGATCACTTGATGAGTTTTAGATGGCCATAACACAGAAATCCCATTGGTCCAACTTGCGCGAATTTGTACAATTTAGGCAACTTTTACCATCCGGAATCAAACATGTTTTCTAAACATCTATTTGAGTTTAAATTAAGATAAACAATGGCTATGATGCATAGCTGAGCAATAATTGTATTTTTATGCCCTTAGCGACGGTTGTACCAGTCCGCTTCGACCCAAGCATGGTCCCATGTGATCTCAGTTGGTACTGATCACTTACAAACCGCCGCCATTTTCAGCGTTTGCATTCAAACATTGAATCAAAAACCTCAACACAAGTATTCTATAAGAAAGCGTGCATACTAACTCTTACCTGGAGGAACAATTTCACCTCTAATAGGCTTTATTTCCTTGAAATTCCCCTCTAAACACAAGACAGTTTCCGTGTCGTTTCCATATGCACCAGTCAATTGAAATCCCCCGCTCCCCCCCCTGAGGCATACCCGGGGACTTAGCGGGGATTTCACCCCATTTTCACATATATTGGGTTCCCCGGCGGCGGGGGAAAGCGCTTCAATTCACAGCTTTGCTCTACACCCCGGGGACTTAGCGGGGGCTGCACTTTATCATTAAGTATTATATATAGAGAGTGTAAAACAGTGAACTCCTCGCGTGACACTTATTAAATTTTTTTAAAATGGCTTAGTTTTATTCCATGTGTTTTCTATGCTATGTCATGTCCGTGGGGGTAGTTAGGACTTTTATGTCACATGCTATATTACTATTAATATTAAACACTTGATATTCAATTTATTTCTTTGTCACTTATTCAATCTATTTCTTTCTCAGTAATAAAACACATCGAAGTGGATATCTGTAAAAGAAAATATCAAACTGATGTCTGAACAAACTGGTGAAAGGGAGCGGGGGAGTTCACTTTTATTTTTTGCCCCGGGGGTCGGGGCTTTCACTGCCTTTCACAGAGGGAAAAAGTGATGTCCCCGGGTATGCCTCAGGGGGGGGAGCGGGGGATTTCAATTGACTGGTGCAATATGCTCCAACTCGTGCAGAGAGGGGGCTGGTGACCAGGAACCCAGATCGTCACTTCCGGGTTCTGCAAAGTCTGCTGGGTAAAACCTAAATAAAGTAAAAAGCGCGGAAAAAGCGCGCGAAAAATAATTAAAAATAGAATGAAATTGTTACATACCTTTTCATGCTTTAGTTTTCTTTTTTTCTCATTTTCGTCACACAAAAAAACAGAAAAAAGAAGAAAAGAAGAGAGCTATGATGATGAGCTATAACTTTTAGTTTTCTTTTTTTCTCATTTTCGTAAAAAAAAAAAGAAAAGAAAAAAGAAAAAAGAAGAAGAAGAAGAAACAAGAAGAGAGGAAGAAGAACTGAGGAGAAGTACGTTTGAAGGGCTCCTGGTTTGATGCAGCATTTTAAATTTTTTGAGAAATTTTTCGTGGGTTTCTCAGACTTTTTCCTGACACCTCTTTTTGCTACGCTGCTTGTATCACCATTCACAATTCTACTTAACAAATTAAACAATAACTGCTGAAGCATATCTTTGAATGAGTCAAGAGTGGCTATGTTCTAAATTCGTCTCAGATCGAGACGAGTACCGCGCTTTCCTACAAAAACTGAGTTGACAGTCTTTAGTTAATACTATCTAGGTATCTCAGCATTCTGTCTTCTTTAAAATGAAAAATAGTATAGCTGCATACAAGTTTAAGTTCCATACCCATCAGCATTTTCACGAGACGACTTTTCGCTTTTTGTGCCATATCCATTATAGTCTTTCAGTACCCAGAAGAGTTTTAGTTTGGCTATTCAGGAAAGACCTAGCTATTTTAAAATTGACAACATGCTAGAATTGGTTTGAAAAAACACCATGCGATTTCACAGCGGTAGTCACAACCTGCCGCCAGAGAAAAACCTTTAGTTTACAAACATCTGGTCCTAAAGTTAATCAAAATATCGAAATCGTATTTACTAAACTAGTTAAAATAGATAAAGCAGAAATATTAAGTCGTTTTTGAGAAAATTCACCTTGTTTTTTGAAGAGTATTGCTGTTTCCATTTTGACCTGCAAGTTATGTTGCGTTTTGATTGTAAGATATTTTATGTAAAAATCACCGGTATATGCATTAAATCCCTTCAAGATCAACCCATCCCTAACATTACAACATCACCCAAATATTCTAAACTATGATGTAATCTAATGACGCTTGAAAGGTCTTGAAAGAAGCTCTAAAGAAGCGCGAAAATCCCTCCTATCTGATTGGTTATTTGATATAAGAATATAAATAATAAAACAAGGGCAGACGTTGGATCGAAAGGTCTAAGCCTTCAGCCGAGAAAAGTGACTAAACGACTGTATTGGACTTCGAAAACATTTGTGGTGAGTATCCATTGCTTGATTTGATGAAAACCGCAAAAATCATGTGAATTTTCTTGGTGAAATTGAGAAAAATTATCGTGGTCGAGCCATGCTTCCAAACTGAACACAAAACCTGCATAGACAGACTACCGCCCAGATGTAAACACTAATTGACGTCATACAAAATTTACATTTTTCTTTCCTATTTTTTACTTTTTGTAAATTCTTGTGAAAAATCTCGAACATGGGCAGGGTTTGGGAAAGCTTTCGAAATTTATTTTCTCTTTTCTGTCAAATGGACCGGGGGAAATACCTGTTGCGCGCTGGCACATTGGTTGAAAATAAACCATGGACATATTTTCTGTATCTTATTATTTTTGTTTTCCTTTTATGAATCAATTTCTTATTTTTATCAGCTTTGAAGTAGTATTGTATTGTATTTTGTAAAAAAAAATCTGAGCAAATTTGGTTTGATCAAAAATGATTAGTAGAGCATTGGTGCATTTCAAAAACAGTTAGGGGTGTAGAATTTGCGTCGGGAATGTGATTTCAATTTTCAATTCTACTTTCCATAGGAATTTGGAAAGGACCAAGAAAACACGAAAACACGCTGAAATATTTTAAGTTTGATGAATACGAAGAAGGAAAAATGAAAAAAATAACTGTAAAAAGGACAAAAATAAATAAATATTGTACTCAAATTAAAATAAAACGTACGATTTGTCTCTTTCAGAGTGAAGAGTCGCCATGAGAGCGCGAAAGTCTCTCGTGCTGGCCATAATCACACTAGTGTTATTTATTTCTGGGAAACAAGTTGTACAAGCCAAGCACAACATTACTGCTGCCCTGGTTGCGTTAGCACCACTTACAGAAGAAGACACGGAGAGTAGACTATTTATGGACACACCCACAAAATCAGCCTCTCAAGACTTAACATCAAACTGGTTTTCCGTTACTATGGCTACGAGTTTTTCGATTCTAATCTCAAGGATACTATGTTGACATATGGCCAGTGCATGAAAATACAAGTATATATAGGAGATATTTTATATTCAGGACTCAATGGTGAGTGGTTGTCATGGTGATTGCTATGTTAGAACACTGAAGGCAGACACTGAAACTGGACAACTTTAACTAAGCTGACAGCTATTATACCACATGAATTTTAATCCCTTTACTAGGTAAAGATGCATGAAAAAGACACGAAAAAGTGACATGCTTTAGAATAATAATTTTAACGGGTCTCCAATGGGATCACAATATGCTACACAAGACAACCTTCAAGCAAGATTATTGAATATATAGACACAATGCAGATGAAGTGCGCAATGGAGAATTCATAGCCAATACACTAGACCACCAGAAAAGGACTCTGTAATGCGGTCTTTTATCAGTCTGCTTCATACTTTCAGATGACTTTCAAATCCAGATTAGTGAACAGTTGCTCATACTGATAACTGAGCAAAATCTCAACACAGAAGATCTTGGGAAATTGTAAAATATGGTAGTCAACACAACAGGTTTTGAAAAGACTTGCTGTTTCATACCAGGAATCCTGTTTGAATCAATACTTACATCAAAGCTTTGTACAATAATTAGCAGTGATTTCAGAATTTATCAAAATCATAAATATGCAAGCTCATACAAGCGAAAATGTACAACAAATTTCAAGTCAATGAAAAGAATTTCTGCACAATTTTGATGTTAAGCTATATTCATATGATTGCAACAATCATTAATCTAATAAGTATAGATCAAGAAGAAGACAGGTGACTCTGAAATGACTGTGAAGAACGTGTTGATAACGTTAAATGATTCAAGAGCACAATGGGTCATTGACTTGAAATGTATCAATGTGTCCAAAATAATGTAAAACAAATTTTAGAAACTACATTTGTATAGGATACTGGAATTGTTTAATAAAAAAGGATATACTGCTTGTTATTGTTCTAATGCATGTATATATGTGGGTGGCATGGGTGGTGTAGTGGTTAAGCCACTCGCCTCTCACCACTGTGGTCCGGTGTTCGAGTCCCAGCTCAGATGCTAGATCATAATATGATGTGAGTTGAGTTTGTTTGATGTGTTGTTCTCTCCCATGTCACGAGGGTTTTTTCTCCGGGTTCTCCAGTTTTTCCTCCCTCAGCAAAAACATGTGAGTTGAGTGTTGTATATAGAGTATATCGAATCATGGTGTGTTAGGCCTAACAATAAAAGAAACAAACAAGAGCAGAAAAGAACCACAACAATGACAGGAAAAATTATACTTTATCAGAAGGAATAATGATACTTTATCAGAAAATCACAATCTTTTAATATTTGAACTCAAAACACTTGCAATATTTACAATTTATTAATCTTTTGATGCAAAAAAAGGAGTTACTTGGTTGAAACCCTAGTCTTCTTGTTCCAAGAAAAATTAGCTCCATATGATTTAGGAATAACTGTTTTCTCTTGTTTTTCATCTACTTCATATTTGAATCCTGGAAAAAGATTGGTTAGTGTGAACACAAAGAGGCACTCTTGTTACAAAAGATGATATATTACAGCACCTTTTGTAATTACATGACCACTGAAGTTCAAATACCAACATGCAAAAGGCATTTTTTGCTACTGTCAATAAAAAATATCAAAGGTAGTGACTGATTATTAGTGATTGACAGTAGTGAAAAATGCCTTTTGCATGTTGTCAAAAATTAAACTTCAGTGGTCACATAAGTGAAAGGTGCTGTAAAGCACTGTTCAATTTGCAGACTAATAGGATTTTCCCACATGCACAATATAGCCCTGTTTCTCAAGCTTGCATGCACATTTGAATTTAGCCTCACTTCAAAGCAAAGCAACATATAAATAACAGCAATATTTCAGCATGGTTAATAACAATATAATAAATTACCACTATAATAACTGTTAATTTAAGTGTTCTTGTCTTCCATCACTTGTGCACTAATTGGGGGACACTATACTCTCACACCACCACCTCTTCATTAAATATTTTTCATACATTGCTACCAGCTGGTAAGGTTGACAGAAATTCCATGAAGGCCAGTACACATGAGGGAGCATGCTCCCGGCGCATGCTCGTTTCTCCACAACTAATACACATGATGGAAGGGCCATGCCCCCAAATATTCAACAAGTTTGATATCATGGAGCATTTTGCAGGGTGAAAATTCTGCTCCCAAGGAGCAAGTTTACCCATGAAATCTTTGGTACACACGATGAAAAGCTCCAGGAGCATGCTCTGGGAGTGAACGTCGGGAGTGTGCTCCCCCATGTGTACTGGCCTTAAATGTCCAATTCATTACCTTGACTTTCTGCAAAGGCAATAGCAGTTTCTTTTGAATCAAAATCAAGTGACACATTGGACAGAGGATCACCACTGAAAAACAAGGTTTAGTTTGTGGATATGTTGTGGTTTAATTTTTTCCACCAGTTAAAAAAAATGTCTAAAAATTGTTTTAAGATTACGTTTAGGGATAGTTTTAGAGGTTTCATCTAAAAGGAAGTGGATTAAGAAAGCAATGCCCTAAAATTTAAACCAGGGGAGTGCTAGCAAGAGCTGGGGATTTGATATACAGCTACAAATTTTTGTCAAAATTCAAGAGGCTTTCTTGCCATCTTTGTTATATAGATAAAAAAAATCTTTTTGTAAATATATATGAATGGCAAATAAATAAAATAAATAATAAAAAAAATCCTAAGGGTAGGATCATACATAAATACTTTGTCTGTATTCAGAGGTTTTTGAGGTCAAACCACCAAACACCCAACTGAGGGAGCCATGAACACTTTTAAATCCCTACCTTTTGCCTGCACACGGTGCATTATGCTCCCCTTACCCCCAAATATCCCCCAAGATTTTCATTTGAGTTTATAGAACTAGGAAATGAAATATATATAATGGACACAGGAAAATTAATTACATGATAAATACCTGGAAGCCCAGCCCATCAAAGGATTTTCCCATCTTTCCATGTTTTCAAATTCAAGCCTCCAATTCTGAAAGCTTTGGGTTCCTGATTGCATAGCATTTTTAGAGGGAAAAAATATTCTAGCTGTACGGTTTTTAAGATGCCATTCTGGTAAACCAGACAAGATTGCTATCCCTACCTGTAAAGAAAAAATAGTAAGTTTATTGAGCAGAGATTAAAACCCACAAAGATGCACAACACACTTAAGAAATACCAAGAAAAAACCTACTTGTTCGTCATCTCCTATCGTTTCCACAGCTTTATCTCCTTTATCCGCAACTATTTCACCTTTGGACGTTGAGTAGGAGGACGATGATGTTAAAAAGGGACGCAAAAATGAAGTCAAAACAGCTGGACGAACACTACGAGACAGTAACATCGACGCCATTTTGAAAATGAAAGGTCCATTTGCATTGTGGGGCCACAGGGAACCCAAGGTTATATCGCGAACAAAGCGGATCCAAAAATAATGTAACGTGACTCGAGCCTCCTTAAATAAGCTTTTCTCACCCCTTGCGTGACATATTTATATTTTAATCGAACAGGAACAAAAAGATAATATTTGAAAAGATAAGTTGCCCTCCAATGAACGTTTCTATACAAAAACCACAATCTTCAACAACCCATAACTTTTGCGCCATTCATCACAACTACATAGCTGCCAACCCCCAAGGCTTTCGTATTTGTTGCTGTTGAATAAAAAAAAATTAAAATGTCATGCAAAGGGTGAGAAAAGCTCATTATACAGAAGCGCCAAAATACTTCAGAAATGAAAAGGTCCCTCATTAATAGTAAGAAAGTGAAGTTTTAGCTGCTTATAAGAATTCTCCAGCCCCCCTTCCCCTCCTCCACTTCCACGGGCCATGCAGTGTATCACCCAATTTCCAGACAGCTATCCCTTGTCAGTGTTCTTCCAACAGCTTGCATGATGACATCACATAGGGCCACATAATAGAAGACTATCAGCTGTAGGGTATTTGACCAGAGTATTAGTAAAGGGTAGAAGCCATTCCAGAAAGAAATAATTAGTAAGAACTTTATATTGTTTGAGACCTTGACAAACCCTTTATTATCTAGATATATTACAATACTGTTTGCTACATTTTTAAATTGACATAAACAAAATAGTTTTTACAGAGTGAATGACAGATTTAATTTGCACACTTTGTGATTGTATTACTAATTAATTTTACTCTATATGGCCAAATTCCCACTAGCTAGCTGAGCTAGCAACATAAGCATTAGTACAATCAACATGACAACAAAGTACAGCATTTACTAGAAAGGCATAAAAAAGACCAATATTTTAAATATTGACAGTACTTAGTCTGAGTATTTTGCTTGTGCATGCTGCTAAGTGTAAACATGGCTTATGAAGGGCTTATATTATGAAGGCATGAGAAATTCTGACTCGCTAGACTTTAGAATCAAATTAATATTATCTAATAGAAATCATTCTGCACCCCTTTGCGTAATCTAAGTGGTCATTCTAATAGTGGTATGTGAAAAAGTATGACCCAAGTTCACATATAATGACTAGTATAGAATCTGTCTTTTACAAGACATGCTCTTATGTACTTTTTGCATTATTGACATAAGTGAAAAAGTGAATGGGAAGTGTGAAATGATAATTCTCATTCCCATTCTTTTTTTTCATAAAAATACAATTTATTCTTTATTTTGCAACAAAACAAATGAAATTCTTCCATGTCAATATATCACATTTGTAAGAATGTTTTTTTCCTTAAGATTCTCTGCAAGCTACAAACACCATTTGTCATACAATACACACAACTTTAACTACTAAATATTTCCCTTTGTGTCAAAAAGTGTTTTTTTTTTATACTCTGTGTGCTGTTTTTCTTTTTGATCATAATGTATTTATTGTTGTCCAAATATCCCATTTTTTACATTGGCTCAACATAATTGGATGGGAAAAGTCCTGTGCGTCCATTGAGAGTTCCTTCTAGCCAATTCTCATCAATTGTCTCCGTTACAGTGATGACATCACCTTCATTGAAACCAAGCTCAGTATCATTTTCTAGAATTAAAAGCAAGTATTAATGAATTAAAAAGAAATGTTAAAATATGCAATGAATTCCCTTAAAGTGGAGTCCCATGCACTGTGAAGTAGATACCTCCAATACCCTTGAGTGGTCCCAGTCTAATGGGCCAGTCAAATAGCAGACTTTTGTTATTTTGGATAAGCAAACAGTGGGTTCAAGTTCCATTGTAAGACTGGAGCCTTATTTTGAATTGCTTGTGCATGATCACTCAAATAATGTATCAGAAGTGGTCTATTAGAGTGGAGATTTGTCAATTCGGTCAAAGAAATTAATGTAACCAATATTACTCTTAATTACAGAGAATACATTTGTTCCCTCCTCTAAGGTGTTTTACCTGGTTCAAAGTCATACAAAGCTTTATATTTATTGGAAGTGTTTTCAGCTGGCCTCTGGGGTGGTGGTGAGGGTGTGGTCACCATTGGAGTTCCACCACTGCTGCCTGTGCTATTACTATCACCATCTTCATACTTGGGTGTAACACGAAGCCTTTCGGCATGTGGTCTGGATGCAGCTTCAGTTAACCTGAGGAATTTTACATTAAAACTGAGACAATGTATGCTGCTGAATGGTTTTCCAAATCATACTTGCAGGATCCACAGGTACATCAATTTGTGGTCTACAATTTACCAGTAAGAGTACATTTTGTATGACTGTGAAAACAGCACAATATAGTCACAGCACGGTCACAGCAGGAATTTCAAATGCTTGTATAGACAACACGGCACTGACACAGTGACACATTTCACACTCATAAGAAATCTGCTCTATTTGTTTACCTGTCTTTGAGTGTTGAGACCAAGTTCTCCATGATGGAAGAGCACTGGTTATGGTAGTCCAGAACAGTCTCTGCTAAAGCTGACAGTTGGCTTATTTGCTCTGTCTTTAGGGGAATATAAGTATTTTAATATAAAATTTTGTCATTCAACATATTCAGCTGAATTTGAGCTCCTTATCAGCTTACTTATCTTTTGGAACAACTGGGCAGAGAAAAGACCGCCCACCACTCAATCAGTCAAAAAGATGAGGGGACAGTCAGATATACAGACAATAGCCAACTCCCGAGATATACTTCACTTACTACATACAAGACTCAAGACAAGGCTACATCATTCATAAGAAGACAAACGTTTACCATATAGCCTTGTTCAAATTCCTTTCATTTGACAGGTGGAGTGTATCTCAGAACTGGACTTTCAGATGGAGACAAACAGACAAACCAACAAGCAGACAGAGTGACTGATAAGTCATGAAGAAGAAAGCTGGATAGAGGTAGACTGACAAGCAGACAGAAAGAAAGAAAGGAGATAGAAAATCACTATGCTGGATAGAGGTAGACTGACAAGCAGACAGACAGAAAGAAAGATGGAGATAGAAAATCATTTTACAAATCTAAAATCTAAAATATTATTATTATTATTATTATTAAATTAGTACTCACATCACTTTCAAGAAGGTTCATCATACTGTTCAGGCACAATTCTTTAGATTCTTCAAACTTTTCTTCTGCAACCCTTAATTCTTCCATAGGAACTGATAATCAGACACATATAAACAATTAGATGGTTAACACTTACAGCTATTGTAGACCCTAACATATAGACCTATTTAAAAATATTTTTATGCAATGATTCTCTGTCTTGTGTCTGACATATTTTCTCAAAGAATTACAAGAGAAACCCCACAATTCCTATATGTGAAAACAAACAAGACAATAAACTTCTATCCATTGTTGATTTATGTGAGATACCAAATTGATTTGCGTATTTTAATGGGATTTTTTGAATTATATAATACATGTACATAGCAGATCATACAAGATTGGGATAGATTAACTCATCTTAAATAGAATTACACTGACAGTATATTAACCTTTGCTGCCTTTTCTCTTCTTGCAATCAAAATCAAGCCTTCTTCCCTGCATTTTCTTCCTGTGGTGCTAAAGAAACATGAAACATTTTATTAGCTTAGATATCATCAAGCCCAGATTTTTTAGCAAAAACTTAGAAGGCTCCACAGAAATACAAAGTTTGTGATATAGAGCTGATTTTGTATGAATGAAAAAGTCTGTACCAAACTGTCTTGTGCCGAGCTGTGTCTTATTGGTTAATGCATCACAGCTGACCAATCAAAACACCTGAGAAATGAAACGGCACAACACAGAACAGTGCAGACGTTTTCAAAGTCATATAAAATTGCCACTAATCAAATCCTACATTCATTATTGGTTAAATTTCAAAGAAGTTCAATTTTTATCAGAAGACTTACCATGATCTCCTTGATGTCTTTAGCTTCCAGCAGAGTCAAAGGATCCAAGAAAGATTGCTTGACAGTGTTATCTAATGAATCTTTTACTTCAGCAAGCTGGTGGAATGTCTCACCCACGTCTGCAATAGCTAGACCTATTGAGAAAAAATACTCCATTGAAGGGCTAAGACTTGAGATGTTAAGGTGCATTAATATGGGCAACGAAATCGTGCAACATTTTATGCAACATTATAGTGAAATGAATAAATTAAATAAATAAATAATCTTGTACAGCAGATCCACGTAGTGGCTATTCTTCTGCTTGCACTCACACTTACTACCTCTACATTAAATATTTTGCATACATCACTCAACTCACATGTAGATTTTTGCTGAGGAAGGAAAAACCAAGAATCCAGAGAAAAAACCCTCATGGCATGGTAGAGAACAACACATCAAACGAACTCGGTTCACTTAGGATCCAGTGCCCAAGCTGGGACTCAAACCCAGAACAAAGCGGTGAATGGCCAGTGCTCTCACCACTTGGCCAACCATGCCACCAACCATGCCACACCTTCTCCTCAGTAACTGAAGAAGGTCTTTAAACAACTGTTGTTTAAAGACCCTGAATATTAATCTGCTCAGGCCTTGAACCCTGACTTCCAACCTGAAATACTGACATTCAACCAGCTGAGTCAATCAGATGGTATACATAGCACTTACCAAACAATGAGTCATTTCCCAATTCTTGTCCACCTTTTACCATGGTTTCACCTAAATTTGCTTCAGGTTGTGGATACCTTGTAGCTTGTGCCTCCCCACGCACCTTCTGAACAGCTCCCTGCATTGACAGCTTAGCACGAGCAGCTAAAAAGCACCACAAAACAATAACTAAAATAGATAAATCTGGAAACATTTAAGCTTTATATGTTAATACCCTGTTGCAGTGAATTATTCTGACTCTGGAATGGTACCTGGGATTTTCACTAGAACAGCTTTGTGGCTACTGCACTTGCACAGAAGCCACTATTGTTATCATGTGGCTCCCGAAAATAATTAGTAACAATACATATAATTTCACAACCAATTAACACTCAGGAAAAGTGAATTCAGTTACCATTCGGCACCATACTGAATGATCAAATATATACAAGAAGTATTCTTGTCATGTTTCATTATGCAACAAAGAGAGCATAATTGTGTGATGAGGGTGATTACCGTGATGAGACAGCACAAAATACTTGAGATATAATGAAACTTATATTTACACAGGGTAATCCCTTTATTGTCCCAAATATGGACACTGTTATCAATTGAAGCCTTGATAAATGCAAATAAAATACAACTAAACAAAACAAACATATTAATTAAAATTATAAACAATAAAAGCCATGTGTGAAAACCTGATAGATTTATGTAAAACTTTTAAAATACGCATAATATAATTATGCTCTTCTAGTTCATTTTTGACACTTCAAGCAGTAGCCACATGCACTAATAAAGGCCATTCTCCACTCATCGCAGAAATTACTAGCAGCGAGCCAGCGAGTACTCTTTCGAAATAAAATCTATTGTTCAAAATTTCACTGTGAGTAAAAATGATTGCTGCAAGTGCTTTCTGCGATGAGTGGAGAATATGCTTAAGGCACCTACATGTATTTTTCTACAAGATGGTGAAAATAGCGTGACCATAACACAGTAGGTTCATATCAGGAATTTTGAATGTTTTTAGAGATTATACAGTCACAGCTTGCAATGAGGTACATTTCACATTCATATGAAAAGCGCTCTATGTACCAAGGAAAAGAACAATCCAGTAAGGAAAACATATTCAATATTTACATTTGTATTAATTAAGTAAATACCTGGGTTTGGTTGTAAATATTCTTTTGTCCTATGCAGAACATCCTCCACAAGTTTAGCTGTTATGTCAGTTTTCTAAGATGCCAATAAGAAAACCACCATCAGAGCACATTTTGAAATTGAAAACAAAATAATCCAATTTCATTTACTTGACATAAAATTTTCTGCTTTATATCAATCCTTCCAGGAGTCAAACAAAATAAATAGTATAAATTCTTTTGTTTTACTGCTTGTGGCCTTGATATCCAGCAGAATATTTGAAATCTCAAACACTGCAGAAAGCAAACCAAACCAGTTTTCTTGAGAAGGCTGTTTGTTTAAAAGTGACAGCACTTGGATTGCCAAGGAAAGAAGTCACACAAAAAAAACTTGTCAAGTTTTTGGCAAGTAAATAGTGGACAGGTTTTTACATGTATGTAAACAAAATTTTCTCAGCAGATGCTTATATTATTGTTGTTGTTATTATTATATAAAATGTTAAATATTGCATATTTCAAGAATATAATTGTATAAATTAAAAAGACATTGATGTCTTAAATTAATACAAAACAAAAACACAAAAATTAATACAGGAAACTACAGCTGAAACAGTGCTTACACTTTATAATTAGCATTACAATCCATTGATATTTATAAAACACTTTGAATTTCGATATATAATATATTAGGTCATTAAAATGAAATAAAAAGCTCGTTACGAACTATGAGAGCTTCTTTCAATCGTGTTCTCCGAGGCAAACTCCAACACGGGTTTCCTAACGTGGTAAAAATCCAATTAATCATGCGTCCATTGAGGCAAAACGCGCCATGTGTAAACAAGACAAGAGTGATAAACCAATTATACTCAAACCGATCAAACTTGCCATCTGTGAGTGGGATTACGAACAAGATCGAAAATAACTATTACAAGCTGATCAAATGATATGTAAAAATACATCAGGCTTCTTTGTCAGCATGGTTTTTAATTAAGTATGAGATCATGCGATTTTATTCCGTCCTTATGAAATAAATGTATTCAAAGCTACATACCCTCTCAAGTTCTATAAAGTCATCGTCCAATTTCGAGCCCTTTGCACTGCCGATCTTTTCACTCATATACTGACAACACAAAAAGAAAACATTAAAACACAAACAAATATCCAGTGGTCAAAACATAAGGGAACAATATTCAAATGGTATTATTATATTTTGAAAATAATTCAAGAGTTTTGATTGGCTAAGAGCCACCGGATAAATTACCATAGTCGCCGGCTAGCTGCCCAAATTTGGAGTTATGAAAATGTTGAAAACCATTATTCGAAGTTATGACGTAATTTTCTCGAATATGGAAAATTAGCTTGCGGTATGACGTCACGCTAATTTATGCGATTCATGCCAAAAGCGGGAAAACAACAACAACATGTATTCTTGTCAACAAAGCACAACTGAGAAAGAATTATTTTCAAAAATAATAAAACAATTATTGAATTCGTTTCTCGTAGGATATGGGGAATTATTAAGGCCTCGGTTTGTGTTATCTGCCTCAGCCTTCGGCTTCGGCAGATAACACAAACCTCGGCCTTAATAATTCCCCATATCCTACTCGACCTCATCCAATAATTGCTTAATAGACGACAGTAATAATTCAAAAAGTCATATTGTACATATACAGAAGCGTGCCAGAGAGTTGTAATCTGACCAGTCCATTTTACCTCAAACAGTACCCTACCTGGTTGGCTTTGTTGATCTGTTTTTTGAACCCAGCAAGCGACATATTGTTTGACAATACTAGAGTCAATTAAGATTTTCTCTCTGTGAAAACAAGTTTGCAATAAAACCCTCTTGTAAAGGAATTTCCTCCACGTTTCGCCAACTACAGTCTTCACTTCTGCTCTTCTTCTTCTTCCCCTTCGCAAATGCGCACTTCCGTAAGGAGTCTAGTAACTAGTCATGTGATTTACTTGGCTCTATTCCCTCACGGAATCCAAAATGGCGGGCAAAGTGACATTTTGAAAGTGACAGTAAACACTCGAGATTTTCGAAAGAAAATATGGTAAAACGGTAATACATCGAGTGAAAATGTGCTCCAAGTGTGAGTGGTGCTCGTTAGCCTGCTTTATCTGTCGTGTCGGGTGTTTTAGGGTAAGAAGATAGCTCGCATCATGAAATGACAGCATTTTGTTACTGGTTACCTAGGTGATAGGCTTACAACGATAAAATGTTTTCTATTGTTAATTATGGTATATAAGACTTTTAGGTACTTACATCACTATGTTTACTTCCAATTATTCTTGCAGTGGTATAAAAAAAGTGTGGTTTATTCTAGTTTTGGTTGCCAATTAACTCTATTATTCTCTGTTTATATTTATCAGTTTTATTTGATGGGAGGATTAAAATATAGCTTTAGCTTAATTCTTGATTTCCATGTATTTAGTGTTGTCAAAAGTTACAAGGTAAAGAACCAGAAGTATCCAGACCAACACACAATGTTATTATGCTTGGACTCAGCCGAGCTGGTAAATCAGTACTTTTGGCTAAACTTGGTTCAGAGTCAACAGATGATATCCAACCTACAAAAGGTATTTTAAACTCATCGGCATTAGATGAGCTTGGGGTTGGGTGCAGAAACAGAGGGGCTATCCAGGCCCCTCAGAGGAGGTCACCATGGCAACCCTGCCACAGTCCTGCACCTTGCACCCAGAAGACCCCCCCCCCCCATTCCATCCATTAAAATGGGAAATACTTTTGGCCAGCAATGTTTTGAGTTTAACGTACCAATATTAAAGGGTGGCATAGCAGTGCAGGCCGGGTGCAGTGATGTAAATTTCAGGGCAGAGGACTCCATCATGGTAGATTTATGGAGCAGAAGACCATTGCCATCTTACACTGATTGTTATGATTTCATTTATGTAGGATTTTCTGTGAAAGCAGTACAGTTATCCAATGCCATATTGAATGTCAAAGAACTTGGAGGTATACAAATGTATGATATTGTAGGATTGTTTTACAATATGAATGGTTGACTAAAATTTGTTTTTTGAAGGTGGAGATGATGTGAGAGGGTACTGGAAACACTACTATGATGGTTCAGAAGGCGTGGTAGGTGTTATTATTGACATACTTTGACCTGGTTTTGCAGCTATTGTTTAAAGAATCACAAGTGGTTTTCCATTGTTTGTTCATCTTATTGACAAATTATGGATTTGATGTCACCAAATGATTCAAAACTCAAGTGAAACCCAGAGAGTGAAACCTCAAGCACAATATTTTGTGAACATTCTGTGATAGTCAGATTCACTTGTCAATAAGAGTACAGACAATGGAAAACCACTTGTAATTTGTTTTTTACCACAATAATTTGTAATAAAAGGTGAAAAATCCTCATCAAGTGAGGTAGCAGAACAAGCATGTGCAGTGGAATGCATCAACACCATTGTCTGAACTATTATTGACAATGGCTTTCAACCTATCAGATTATGAGAGTTTTGCTTGAGTAGTCGTAAAAAGTTGGTTAGTACGGTATATGGCCTTTTGAGTGGAGGTCTTGTTAATTCTTGTACTGTATGATGCCCAGTGACTTTTCACGCATTATTAAAGAGCTATTTTTCTTTTAAGATCTTTGTAGTGGAACAGTACAAGCAATGAGGATGACCTTGACCTTGCTGCAAGTGAGCTACAAGAGGCACTCTCCCACCCCTCCCTAGCTAATCTGCCAGTTCTAGTACTTGTTAATAAACAAAATGAGAAAGAAGCAAGACCAGCAGAAAAGGTTTGTTTTTATTGAACTTTAGACTTTATTGAGATACCAAGGGCAAAGGAGGTTGGAGGCAAAGGGTTGGAAGGGTTTTACTGAAATTGCAAAGAGAATCTGTAGTATATTTGGTGTCCATTTCAACTGAATTACATAATGTATGGTTATCAGGGGACTCATAATTAAGATCCACCCCAGTAGTACATGATTGTATATGCCATCTGTCATCTAAATCGTTTTTGCTGAAAACTATATATCTCTTATAGGTTGAAGGGATTTTAAACCTAGGCACAGTAGCTCGTAACCGAGAGTTCATGATTAAACCTTGTTCACTTGAAGACATGGACAATCTTCGTACAGTGTTAAGCCAATTTGTGGAGAAGATTGCAGGACCACTGATAGAACAACAACCAGATAACAGAATATAGAACTTTAAGTTTAAAAGTTGGTCATACTGTCATAGACTTTTTAGTTGATGTTTGAGTTTTTAAGTTGATATCAAAGTTTAGATGTACATCCTTTATAAATACAGTAGAACAGTTGAAGATTCATCATTTATGTTAAGGTAGTTTGGGACCCTTGTTACTGCGCGTTCTAGAAGGCTAATTTTTGCACATTGTTGTAGATCTTTCGCTTCTTTGCAAATATTGTTCGGCAACAACTCAGTTTCAAGTGTTTTTCTGCATCACATGATATCATTTTGTTTGCTTTTGGTTGTTCCAAAAAAATTTTTTTGACCAGATGTCACAAGGCCATTTTTATAAAAAGTGCCCAAAACACCTCACATCTCCCCCCTCATATCTCAAGAGTGAACTTGGTGAACCCCCCTTTTTATTTCATGTTTTGTTTTGACCTATGTAACCCTTTCTTTGGAGGAATTTTGAAGACAAGTATATCATATAGGAGGGCCACAAGTTTATCAGTGTCAACTGTTTGGTGTTACCCTCAGAAAATAAAGTTGGTTATTATTATTATTATTATAAAATCTATGAGTCCCAAACTACCTTAAATTGTTCAATGAATGTGAATAGACCATTAATTTACAGTTACATCTTGGTCAACCACAGCCTCGGACAGCATGTAATATATTCTTTTCAGTTTGGTAACAGCTCGTGAAAAGGCCAGAAATGCATACAAATGAAAGTTCTAGGGAAGTGTAAATGAACAAAGCAAATACCTGTTGATTTGACAGGTTTGTGCTTTGTTCATTTACACCTCCCTGGTTCATTATGTGTGCATTTCTTGGCCTTTTCACTGAGCTGTTACCAAACCTGAAAAGAATATATTACATGCAGTCGAGGCTGTAGGTTGACCAAGATATAACTGTAAAATGGTCTATTGACTTAGGAAAAAATGAGCTGCAGATGGGGTTTGAACCTGTGACCTTCTGAGTAGGGGTCATATGCTGTAACCACCCAGTTACAGGGGACCCTGTAGTGAGGTCCCAGGGGCAGATTTAGGGTAGGGGTGCAGGTGGTGTGCACCCCTTCCTGAGACGACTTTGAGTCCTTTTTTCTCAATATTTTTTCCAAAATATCCTCTAGGCAGTTTCCAATTTATATGATGGTGCATCCCCTCCTGAAGACGTTGCATCCCCTCCTGAAGATAATCTGCCCCCTTGGTCCTTTGTGTGGCCCAGTGCCTGTAGTTAGTGTCTTCATTGTACTCAGAAGGGTACAGGTTCGACTCCCCTATGTGGCTTCTTCTCCACCTTGTGCCAAGTCAGTTTACACTCACTGAACATTTACATGCAGAATACCTTTCCAAATGTTCAATTAAAGTATTTCATACATTATAGTTGTAAACCTTTGCATCATAGTATTCTTAGAACATTTTGGTCTGGGCCTGGTTGTTTTCAAGGACAATTATTAGAGTTAATTAAATGTGGGTTAGAATCAAAGGTTTTCTTAAGACTCAATCCTGGGGTAACTAGTGTTAATCATTAACAACTAGGCCCTGGATTTTACCCAATACAAATCATTTGTACCCTGTAGTACAGTGATACACATTTCTAAGCAGTTCAAAATGAGTCAAATGAGTCTATACATACTGTTATGCTCTCATCAATGGATCTTACATATATAAATAAAACATTTGAGGAAACATTGTCAGTTGTTTGCTTTCTAATAGAATTTGGCATAAACAAGAATGGGAGAGGTTTTCACAAGCAGTGGAAGCAGAAGTGGAAGCAACATGCTTTCTCACACCACCACAACACCAAGTCTGTGTATGTTGTTTCTGCTTCTACTGGTTGTGAAAACAAGTCCTAAAGGAAGCAAGAAATGGTAAGAAACATGAACTCTATGGAAGGAGGAGTGAAAGAAAGAAGGAAAGGAAGGAAGGAGGAAAGTCAAAGAAAGAAAGAAAAAGAAAGGAAATTTCAAATATACTGGAATACTCATCTGTGGCATTTTATTTTCACTGATTTTAGCTTAACGACTTCTTTATACAATAGTTCATCAAAATGACAAAGGAAACTCAACATCAACCTAAATGATGGCTAAGCTTGTAATGTCATTAAAACCAGTAATGCGCTCCTGTTGAATCTAAATTTTTCGTTTGGGAATATAAATAATTTGACACTTAGAGAAATCAAGAATGTCCATTTCAAGGTCAATTTTATCTATTTCTATGGACTACTAAAGGCACCTAAGTCTTTTTACACTTTTTTACACTGTTTTTAACATAGTGTTTTACACCTTTACAATAGAGCAGTTTTCATATGAGTGTGAAATGGACCATGCCAGTGCTGTGTTGGTGCCTGTGTTGTCTATAAAAACATTCGAAATTCCCATCGTAACCCGTGCTGTGCCTGTGTCTGGTGCTGTGTTGTCTATAAAAACATTCAAAATTCTTGTCATAACTGTGTCATGACCGTGCAAGTGCCATTTTCACAGTCATACGAAATCCACTCTAATGTCAGTTTGTTGCAACAGTAATAAGAATGTGGCTAGAGATGCAATCAAAATGCAACAAATTGCAGAGATACTAACAAAATCATTCCACTGTTAGCACTGGAAAATAAGTGATCAAATGCGTTTTGAATTATGGTTAATTCATGACCATTTGGAGAGCTCCAACTGGTGACGTTTTGCTTAATGTTTTTGTTTTCCATTATTGTTCTTTGGCGAAACATCACCAGTTGGAGCTTTCCAAATAGTCACATGAGTCAACCAAAATTCAAAACATGAATAGTTTATTTTCCAGTGCTAACAGTCAAGTGATTTCAGAAGTACATGCAAAGTTGTAGCAATACAGATTCACTGGCAGTATTTGTACAAGCAGTACATTCTCCAGACTCACAAAGTGCATTTCATACACGAAAGTTTGTTCAGAAGTTCCAAGTCACACTTTTCAAAATACACTGTAAAAAGATTGTCTAATAATGATTGTCTCTTTCTTGATGCAGTTGATTAGAGAACTGTTGGTCTCAACAGTTTGACAGAGATATGGAAGCTTATGGAAGTATAAATCAGGATGACTACCATTTGCATAATAATTATTGAATGGGTTTCCATGAAAATAGACTACGTAGCTTTTGCTGTGTAGGTGTTGACATTTACCAAAGGAAAGTCAAGTATAAAGTATATATAGTCAAGACTATAGGCAGAGGTCTTACATTACTTTTTTTTATATCGGTTTCGAATTAGAGCTGACACCATTTATACTGGAAGAGAGACTATAGTACAATTTTGACCGTACTGAAAGTCCTACAGTACTTTGAATTCAGCTGGCTATACTTGTCGTATCTTGTTGGTAAGGGTAGTGGAAATCTGTCGCATAAGTTGTTAAGTTGCCCTTGTTAATTTTCTATGATGTATGGAGCTCAACTTTCGCAGGCCTTTCAGCCCCAAAAGAGCCTCTGCTAATATCATTTTGGACCATTTAAGAAAATTTGAATACATCATCAAAAATAGTCACTTAAGTCATTTTCATGAGAACCCCTTCAACTACTCACACTGCATGAAACAAAGGTCTCAATTGGGAATAGGGTTGTAGGCTGCCGTCAATGTTAACAACACATTAAGACAGTCATGCAAATAAGTAGGAGTTTCCCAACATCAGTGGTGAAAACTCCACCTATTTGTGTGACTATATGAACATTGAGTTGGATTCACAGTACTTCTATCACTCTAGAGCAGGTTTTCGTATGTGTGGGAAACTTACTGTGCCTGTACCCTGACTATGTCAGTGCCATAAAGTCTATAAACACATTCAAAATTCCTGCCGTAACCCTACTGTGCAGTGACCTGTGCCGGTTTCACAGTCATATGAAATCAGCTCTATTCCCTGTCAAGATGTTTGTCTGATGCAATGATAATTTAGCAAATGGTGATAAGAATCATGATAAGCATATAAACTATTATGTTGATGCGTTATAAATAATGACTGCACAAATGAATCAGTAAATTATTAAAAGCCTGACAACATTTGCTGGGATACAATGATGAAAGGTGTTGGTTCTCAGTGTCTGCTCAAGTACAGTGCTGCCACAATTCCTCCAAAGACAACCTACAGTAGCACCAAACACCAGGGACCATGGGAGGAATCTAGAAAAATATGTGAATCAATTAGTGAATGGATGAATAAACAAACGAATGAGTGACTGGAGAGATGAATTGATGAATGACTGAATAAATTGTTGGATGGTTGAATGCATGGATGAATGATGCAAGAATTGATGGATGGAATGGAAGGATGAACGAAGTAAATAGACTCATGAATCAATTGAATTGTGAGAAAATTCATGATGAACCAAAAAATATATGAATGAATGAATGAACAAACATATGAAGGGATAAATGAATGAATGAATGAATAATTGATTGATTTATTGAGTGAGTGAATGAATGAATAGATGGATTGATTGATGAATGAATGGATGAATAAATGTGTGAATGGATGAATGGATGGACAAATGAATGAATGATTGATTGATTGAATGGATGGATGAATGAATTAAAGAACTAATTAATTAATCAAAACAACAGGTTTTGTCTGACACTGGTCCTATCCTGCCAAAAAATCCTACACCAATATTCAAACAGTCCCATATTTTCTCTAGCACCTTAACGTTAACTCTAGAATAGACAAAACACTGGAAACTTCACCTTCTTTGATGTGTCCTCTAGTTGTAAGATCATGCCATGACCACACCCAGATTATTAATTTTTTTGCAGTCACGAAATCTTTTCATATTCACTGGGCCAAACTCTAATACTTACTGAATGTTTAGAGCTGGTTTTGTCCTTTTCTGACAGCCCACCAACCATCCTCTCATACATGTTTCTTTCTTTTTGAGTCTGTGATGTAAGCTGTCTTCTCAAGTTTGTGAGTTCATTACGAATGGTTTTGTTTCCAGGTTCATTCTGGTTGGCTTGTTTGACATACTTTACAGCTTGTTGTAAATCTCCTTGTGCAGCAAGCACCTATATTACAAACAAGACAATGTTTATGGGAGGCAGCATGGTTGAGTGGTCAGGGTGTCAGTCTTGCAATTTGGTGGTCCTGAGTTTGAGTCCCGCCCTGGTCCACCTAGCTGAGGCTGAATTTGTTACAGGTAGTCTGTCCTAGTTCAAATTCAACTTCTCGACCATGCTTGTAAATAGCCAACTGGTTTGCCTCCCAGCTAATTGGGATTCTTAAATTGATTATGTTGTATTGATTTCAGTTATTTTGTTCTGTTTAGAGGGCCACAATTAATTTATTTATCAGTTGAATTGCTGTCATGTGCTATCCCTCTTTAAATAAAGACAGTTTTTTTTATTTATTTTAGTATAATTTCACCAAGGTCCCAAGAAATTGGACTCAAACACATAATGTCTGGGATTCAATGTCCAGTACTCTAACAACAAGGTAGCAAAGAATTTTCATGTGATGTCCTAAATTAGCTGTCTGACCTGTGAATAGACCCACATCATGTGATTTTATAAAAAGTACAATGATGCAAGGACTGCAGAGCACCTTGAAAAGTTGGGGAGTGACTAGCATTTAAAAATAAAGAAGACTATCCAATCAAAAAAGTTTTGAAACAGAACATTTGATTAAGTAGCCTCCCCTAGCCCCCCCCCCCCCTCCCCCTTCTCCGCGGTCCCTGTGATGTGTGATTGGTAGCCCCTGCCTCCTTCCTACCCAGTAACAACTGGGATATCAAACTAGCTTGAGTGGTTGAAAAATTTGGAAAAAGCCAGATAGACAGATAAAGACAGAAAAAAGACAGATAGGGAAAGTTGAAGTGCTGAAGTGCACACCCTTAAAAGATGGGAAAAAATAAAAATACAAGGGTGGATCCAGGATTATCTTCAAGAGGGGGTGCACCATCTTCTGAAGGGGGGTGCACCATCACATAAATTGGAAACTGCCGAGAGGATATTTTGGGAAAATATTGAGAAAAAATGACACAAAGTCGTCTTGGTCTCAGGAGGGGGTGCTCAACCCCCTGCACCCCTCCCCTAAATATGCCCCTGAAATATATTATACATCTTGCATGTTACCTTTCCTTTTCTAAACAATGCTTTAACATTATCAGGATCAATACTAAGGACTTGCATACAGGATGTCAATGCTGCTGGATGAGCCTTGATCTGAATTGTAAATAAAATGATTTATTAGTCATTCCATGAGCAGTATATACAATATCAGAAGAATATTGATGGTAATGATGGTGATTACAAATGATGCTGATGACAATTACAAACACAAAATAACTCACTAACCTTCAGCTGTGCTGCAGCAAGATTATTCCAGCATTTAACTTTCAGTTCCTGGACTTTCTAAAAGTGGAGTAAAAATACTCATTTTATATAATCAGTATTAATCAAGCACAACCCATGCTGTTCCATTAGTTCCACACCACAACTGTGAATGAAAAGTCATGACTGTTTGTCATATGAAATCTGTTGTAGCCATGAAAATAAGTGGTCAGTAAGGGGGCAATGAGTAGTTAATACTAAATATATCAGGTTAAGGTAAAGTTCCAGGATGAGTTGAGCAATGTATGCAAAATATTTAATGTAGAGGTAGTGAGTGTGAGTGCAAGCAAAAGAATAGGCCTTTTGCATCTAACGGTCACATGGTACTAAATCGGCCAAACTGGAAGGCAAAAGAATGTAAACAGCCTCCTAAACAAAAGAACCTTAGCCATTCAAGCTTGACTTGACTTTGTTTTAGATGTCCCAGTAGGGATTTTGTGCTCCAGTATGGTGGATTTTATACCATGTGATCGTAAGATGCAAAAGGCCTATAGCCAATATACGTGGATCTGCTGTAGATTATTTTATTTTATTTATTTATGTACAGATTGTTGGCTTTGATACTCACCTCATCAGATGATGGCAATAAATACTTGATTGCTCTGTGAAAACAAAATTGTACATTACAGTTACACTTAGACTTCAAGATACCTCAAGTTAGTGGATGTCTGCTGTAAGGAGGCAGTAACCCTCAGTCCCTTCTTCTAACAACATTCTGCATTAAACTGCCATCAGATATATATATTACACATGTATTAATATTTAGCATCAAAAAGCACAACCAAGGACAAACCTTTGATAGCAGTTGATGGCACCAGAGTAGTCACCTTTTGTAAACAAGTCATTACCAAGTTCTCTCTTTTTGTCACTTCGAAAAGGAAGCACATTATCTTTGTCAAACTCAAAGGTGTTGGGTTACATGCTCTTAGAGTTACAGGCTCAGACACAACAATATTTCTTGCTCACTTTGACATCTAGACATCAAACAACTAGGATAGACGCCTCTCTAAGGTGGACACTTCCTTATGATGCCACTCAATAGTAAAGCATCCAACCTTTTCTCTTTCTTTATCATTCAATCCTCTATATCAGGACCATCCCATCTACATGTCATATAGACACTTCTATAAAGCAGACACTTCTCTAAAGGGGTGTTTACATGGCACTAGGATCATCCTAGCACTAGGTGAATCATCCTACCAGCTATACATTTACTGCATTCTGTTTACATGGACATTGGTGTCTTCACTTCGAGTACTAGGATCATCCTACTAAACAGAATGCAGTAAATGTATAGCAGGTAGGATGATTCACCTGCTAGGATGATTCACCTGCTAGGATGATCCTAGTGTCATGTAAACACCCCCTAAGCCAGACATCTCTAGACAAACCCTTCCTTTAATATCAATAATATCATTAACATTCATAATCAACATACCCAATTTTTATCCTTTCTTCATCGCTCATAGTTTCTATATCAGGACCATCTCTTACTGCCAGTAGTTCAATCTCATATGTGATCTTTGCATTTGGTGGAATGGGATTGTCATCATCCCTTTATTGCAATAAATAATCAAACAAACAAACAATAGTCAGTCTTTCTGTCTTGATTTCTTCTAAGTACTGTAAGTATTTCTAAGCTTGTGGATCAGTTATCCATCTTTAGGGAAATCAACTGGAGCACAAATTACATTAATCATCATCATCATCATCATCATCATCAAATACTGTGGTTGATGATGATGAAGACCATGATTTATGTTATTCTTTTAAGCCATTTATAATGGAAACAGGACTCCAATATGTATACTAGGTAATCATACGGTTTCGAGTTCAATTTGGAATTAATCTGCACGAGTATGTTTTTCAAAGATTATCAAAATTGCACAAGCCCATAGGGCAAGTGCAATTTGAGATCTTTGAAAAACACACAAGTGTAAATTAATTCCAAATTGAACAAGAAACCATATGATTTCTAGGCTTCTTCACTTGACAACGCTAGACTCTCAATGGGAAAAAAGGCTTTCTTTATAATCCATTGAGGTAATAAACAGTCACAGATAACTTCAATTTACTGCACTAAATTTTTCAGAGCTTCGCTTCACTTTCAACAATCGCTTTTGAATGGTGGGAAATTTGGCAATGCGCACCATTTGAATGTACAAAATCCCACCAAAAATGCTAGCAATATATAGTGAGTCAGAAAATATTTTTAAGTTATAGATATTTCTTTGATTTTTGGTTATAATAATAATAACTTTATTTACTCATCTTAATTAAAAACATACGATGAATTTACAATTATCGAGAGAAAAAAGAAAAAAGGAAACTAATAGCACGATCAGGTCTCACGACCTGATCTCTAGATATTAAAAATATATATTTATCTGCATAAAAATTCTTTATCTGTTCAATACTAATAAAATGTACGAAATAATGATAATTAATTTAATTTAATTTAATTTTGGTGCTCTTGGAAGAAAGCTATTTTGGTTGGTACTATTATATATATAATTTGCATTGCAGTGCAATTACATTAATTTTAATTTGCACTGCAGTGCAAATTACTTTTTCCTGCCGTGTTAACATCGCTGCTCTCAGCCAATCAGAATCGATAATTTTTTTCATGTATATTATTAACACTAAAATAGATCAGTCTCTCAACTAATCAGATTCAAGGAAATTGTAAAAGTCATGATTAAGGCCCAGTTCACACGACAACATAAGCATAAGCATAAGCATAAGTTTTTTTTTACCAGTTCACACGCACAACATAACGTCATAAGCATAAGCATAAGCATAAGAAAATGGAAAAGTTTTGTTTTCTTATGCTTATGCTTATGACTATGCTTATGTCGTCGTGTGAACACGGCTTAAGACTGGCACTCTACATGTAACTGTTGTTGCACACTAACCTGCCTTGTTCTCCATATGCATATCGTGCATCAGTTACTAATTCACACACTTCATTAAGCTCAATTAGAGCCACTCCAACATCCCAGGCTATGACAAAACAAACCCACATTATCAATAGGAAACTTAAATGATCTAGTGAGGAACAAATAAGCTGTGTCCTTGAGCAAGACACTTTGATATCACAATCTACTTGGAGAAGCAGTTGGGATAGAAGTATATCCCCTCCCCCAATCCCTTATTCTTGTGGTGGGAGCTTGTGAAAGAGAGAGAACTATTGGATTACCTAGCTAACATTGTGTTTTGAAAAACAAGCACAAGACTTATCCTTGTGTCCCAATTCTGAGCTCACAACTTTTACATTAAACCATTCCTTACAAAATAAGACTGATCGAAGACTCAATAGGTTCCTGATATAAACACTATAATTACAATTTCAAGACCCAAGCTAAACTTTGCAAGAAACTGATTTTCTGGGACCATTTACAAACCCTAAATATTACGATTTCAAGACCCAAGCTAAACTTTGCAAGAATCTGATTTTTTGGGACCATTTACCACTGCCATTAATGAGACAAAAATAACATATGTATGAAAAAAAACACGTATGGCTATATGTATGAAGGATAGAGATGATGGAGGAAAAGGCATACAGCTTGGCTGAGGCCAAATTGATGTTAATGATATGCATGTACCTTGTATAACCTCGCCCTCTCCAAGAATAAATTCCAGGCACTGATTCCAGTCTACAGCAGTACCATCTTCTAGACAACCTGCTGTACGCATCATTACAATCTGTCCTCTTTCAGGTCTGGTATCACGACCTTTACCAGCACGTAGAATCTGAATCCATTAAAATACAATATTATAAACTTCTTATAAAAATAAGGATAACATTATGAATACATAGTCAGATATATTTGTATTTTTGTTTCATAATTTTTGAATTCTTTCCCTCTAGTTTGAACATCCTTAGTGTATAGATCTTATTAAATTATTTCCTTTTTCCTACTTTCATCATGTATTTACCATATTCTTTCATCTTGAGACTTTATAGTATTTTCAATAGCTCACTCATGATATAGAGTACATTTTGTATGAATGTGAAAAAGACACCACACAGTCACAGCACGGTTACGGAAGCAATTTTGAATGTTTAATAGACATCACGGCACTGACACGGTTACGGCACAGTGGGGTACATTTCACACTCATACGAAATCTGCTCTATTATGTGAATAATAGTGACCAATGTTGTCAAGTTGAGGCTCAAGAAAAATAAAATGCTAAATATGATTTCTCCACTGTTAGTCCAGAGCCTCGTGTTGAATTTCTTTGTGTGTGATCATTCAACCAGTACATTGAAAGTGGTCTATTTTGTTCCAATATTTGTAATGTTTATAGTTTGTGTTTATTCTCATAAGTGGTTGGTAGTGGAAATACACTTAAAAACAATCAAATAACTATATTTTGATTCTCTGAGCATCTGTCAGTCAAACTAAAATAATGACTGTTCAGTAGTTTTCACGTTTTAAAAAAATTGCCACTTTCATGGCAACATGGCACAACACAGTTCTGGCATGAATTTCATGACACTGATGTGGTCAGAGCACCCTGCAATATTACTGGTTTCCACCATCTCCAAATGTCATGCATATAATACACCGATCCCGGCTTTGCTTGAATGGCCACTAAACAATGGATGGTTTTCCCAATGGAATAGTAAATGTCCGAGCAACAAAACTTAAATTCGAAGATGTTTTAGATATTATCACATGATTTCTTGATGTTCCTTTAGAATGCACTCAGTCTCGGAAAGACCCTTACAAATTTCAGCAATCGGGTGCCTCTATCAGGTTGTACATCAAAAAACATGTTAGCTTGTCCGACGTAGCAACAGTAACTACGGAGGCAGAACAATGGATGCGGGATCGGTGAATTATGCAGTTGTCTGGGTAAATTACAACATACATAATCATTTCCAAGTTCTCTTTTGGGTTCTTTGGAGTTTCAAAAGAGAAGTTGGATGTTGGGGCTTCCCCTCAACAAATATGTTAAAACATTCTTTTTTCCATGTCTGTAATCTGTTTAATTTCTGTTTGTGTAATGTCAATCCTATGTTGCTACGCACATTGTGTGAGCCACAAGGTGCTGTGTTTATGCCATTGTTTGTCATTTTGGTAAGATCTTTCTGTGCTTTCTCGTGACTGTGTATTTGAGTTTATGTGCAAGCGTGTGTGCGTAACAATGTTCTCGATTTGCAGGTTTTCATCTCTTTCTTTTTACTTTTTTTTTGTGTGTGCAAATTTGGTCAAATATTTATGATTGCAATGATGTCTGTTGGCATTCAACCATGGACAAACATCATATTTATAGAACCTCTACAATTTAGATCAGAAATCATATTGTTATTATATAATAGCCCTTTCAAGAATACAATTAACTAAAATGTATGGTGTATCATCATTTCAGATTACCAACTGCCTTTAGAGATTTGCAGATTTTTTAAAAATATCCTAAAAAGATTACATTTTCAGACAAAATATCTTCTTGTTTTCAAATGTACATGTACATTTAAGAACTTTATCCCCATATTAAGGGATTAAATTTTGATGAAAGTTACTCAGTATCAAAATAACCAAAACTAAACATCCCCTAACAGACCTAATGAGCTTTCCTTTTATATTCTTGTTGGAAACAATATTGTCAATAATGGATACACTTCAATTCCAACTTACCCTTCTTTTCAGTAATCCATTCCCAGAATATCAACCCACTCATCAGAAGACAAACCCTCTTTTTCCTTTGCTTCATCTGCCACTTGTTTCTTAATTTCTTCTTCAGGATACATTTTCATCTTCACTTTCTGACGTCAATGCTTCACCTGTCACTTCATACTTTATTTTTCTGTATTCTGCTTTTGTTTTCGCATCTGGTGAACTATGACTTCCATGGTGGACTGTTTCTAAAGGGGCTGTCTCTTCATCACCTTCACTATCAGATGTTTCCGCTTCTCCTGTGACTTCAGACTTAATTTTCATGTACTCTGCTCTGGATTCTTCATCAGGAAATTTGTGGCTGCCCCCTGGATGAAGACTACGCTCAGAGCTCTCCCCCTTTGGACTTCTCCTTTGCGCTGGAGTATGCTTGTGTACTTCTGGAGTTTCCTTTGATTCTAAACAAGTTGATTCTTCAGCTTTCTTATCTAACTCACTGATTTCCTCTTTTTCTAATCCCATTTTTTCTGTTTCAGAACTTTCCAGTTTTTTAACTTTCATTATATCACGCATGTCATTGTCTTTTTGGTTGACTGCATTTTTCGCATTATCTTTTGAGAGTTCAACACTTTCATGAATCCCATTAACGTTTTCTTTAGTCCCAATACACAACTTTTCTTGAGCTTCTTGAACTGGAAACGGTTGTTTTTCAATTTTTGAAGACCCCTCCACGCCATCATCAAGCTTTCCTCTTCCAGAATTCTCTTGGCCATTTTCCAAATTGACATCCTTTTCCTCATTTTTGTCCACTTCTTTCGCTTTCAAATCATATTTGCCATTAACTATATTATCTTTTTCTACGTTACCATTGATATTCTTCGTTATTTCTTCGCTCTCTACAATTTCTTTGTCCTTTGCAACTGAATTTAAAGGAAAGTCAGATTGGGCAGCCGCCATATTTGTTGGCTTGTGAGCAAGGAATCGCACAAAAGCGGAACAAATACTTCTTTCAATTGGCTAACGTATTCCAAAAAAACAGCATTCAGAAGTAGGGAAAGGAACAAATATCCTTTCAAACAAGAAAATACATTTTGCGAAAAAAGCACACCAAACAGAAAGTTTCTCCGCTCGCCGTTGAGAAGATCTCACCTCAGTCCTCGTGTACACTTCCACAGGAAACCCGTTATTTCCTCATGTACAATTCTTTCTTTCTTGTCATTTTTATTTTCTTTCTTCTCTCTTTCTTTCTTCTTCCTTTCTCTTTCTCTTTCTTTCTTTTTTTTTTTCTTTTTTCCTTACTTCTTTCTTCTCTCTCTCTCTCTCTCTCTCTCTCTCTCTCTCTCTCTCTCTCTCTCTCTCTCTTTCTTTCTTTCTTTTCTTCTTCTTCTTTTTCCGGCTTCTTCTAATGAATGACTATAGAAATATGATATAAATTCAAATGACTACTGGATAAATACATTATACATTACATTATACATTACAGTTATGATCTTTCTGCATGTACGGTATTTTGGCAAGCTCAACCTAAGTTACAGGTGTAGGTATTACAACTGGTGTTACATAAACTATGTTCAGTCAAGAGAGCATAAATAAGATATTTATGCTCTCTTGGTTCAGTGTAATTTGCTTCCACGGGTCTTTGGTATAGCAACTGATGATAGAGGCGAGATCCCCTTTTATTGATCTTTGCGAAGATGCTTTTAACTATTTTTTCATCCACAGTAACAAACATTTAGTCATACTGATGGCATTCAGTCATGTTGCAGTTCAGGCAGAATAAACTATACGAAAGGCCCTTTTCGCACACGAGTTCGACTTTCTTGTTCCGGTATTCGCGGGCATACATGTGTGTGCCAGACGGGACAGGCATACTGCAGTATAGATCTCACAAGTGCATAGAAGATCGTAAGCAGATCCGATGGCGGAATACGGCCAGATCGGCGCAGTAGTCGCAGAATATAACAAGCGCTCGGAAGCTTTCCCTATAGTTAGTAAATTGCTTAAATCGCCTTGTCTCCCTAAGTCGTCTTTAGTTGCGCAAAGTTACGGGCCTGTACTTACCATCAATGTGAAGAGTAATGGAACTTGGCTTATCACGCAGAAAGCTGACAATCATTTCCTTACGCTTATTCCCATTTATTTTCTTAATTGTCGTTTGTTTCAGCCCACTCTTGGATCTTGTCAATCGCAGATTGAATAGGTTAGATGGTTCATTCCTGGTTGAGCACTTTCGGGAATTGTAAAGTTGTCCGACATACTTCCAGTGTGACATGTGTAGAGATTCATTGCAGTTCTAGGTCGTTTATCATTGCGAGAAACAAAATTGGACTTACAGCTTCGGACAAAAATAGCTCGAACACCCCCTCTCTCCCAACACGTTGGTTAACTTCTGGAAGTCCTGCGCTCCACGGCAAACCAGCCAACATTGAATAGAGAGAAAGGAGGTGGTGGTACAGTGAAGTGTTTGAGGATTTTCGTCCAAGGTTGTAGCTTCGTCCCTTGCGGGACTCTACCTTTCACAAACGCCCAGTCTGATAGAGAACCATGAATGTTTATTTGGATAGATTTGCTTCATGAATCTCATTACATTTACTTTATTTTACCGAGCTTTTGTTTTCGACCTATATATACGAGGTAATCCTCAGAGTAACATCTAAAACGCTCGTTACAACGCCGTATCAAAGTATCTGGTAAAAAATCATCTCACCGTTACTTGGCAACACGTCCGCAGAACCGCATTTAAAGAACAGCAAACCGGATTGAATCAGTATAGCACAGGATTTAGCGATCGGCAACAAAGATGAATTGGTGTCACCTTCGTTGTCTCACCGGTTTACTTAGATTCCCACTGACATAACTGTATCTGCTGCTAACAACAGACTAGTACAAGATTCCAGTCTCCACCCCAGTACTTAACCTCACGCCTACTCTCCTACTTAATATATAACATCCCTGTTGTCCTTCTGTTTGAATTCAACTGAATTCAGTTTCAAATGCAAATATAACAAGCAGATTAACGGTACGACAATGGGCTCACCTATATCTGTAACCTTTTTATGGAAGTGGTTGAGTCTAGAGCCCTCCCAACGTTTATCGCTGCACCAAGAATTTTTAAACCATATGTTGACGATACCATCTGCGTCATACAGAAAGACAAGATCGATGCCTTCCACGAACATCTAGAGGTACGGAAAAACGAGAAGCAAAATCGTTCAACTCGTCCCGCAACATTATTGCTGCAAGACGAGTTGTAAAGAAATGCTGCACGTTTTTCCACTCGAAAACAAACTTGTCTCGCGACAAAATTATTTGCTGTAAGTTGATAGAATCCTGATGTATTCTGATTGGTCGAGAAAACCATTTGTTGCAACACAAGTTGCTTTGAAGTGGTAATACGTGCAACATTTAAAATTTTGCTGCAAAAAATAGAACGGCCTACCTTCTACTTTCTGCAACAAAATTTCTAAACTTGCAATAAATAATTTTGTTGCGATACAAGGTTGTATTCGAGTGGAAAACGCGCAGGATTGCTTTTCAACTTGCTTCGCAACAACCGAATGTTGCAAGACGAGTTGAGCGATTTTGTTGCTCGTATTACCGTAGCTTAAAGCAGCAGGACACCAACATCAAGTTCACCATTGAAACTAAAGATACTTAGACACTGGATTACCTTTTCAGGATACTCTAACAAGTTGTCTCAAAACGGCTCGTTGCGTGCAATCCGTGTATCAATCTATCGTAAAAAGGCGCACACTGATACATACTTGGAGTTCACCGGCCACCATCTATCGGCGCACAAGGCTGCAGTTGTACGCACTTCGCGCGCACCGTAAAAAGACACTTATATATAGTAACTATAAGCAAGAGGAATAAGACCACCTTGGAAAAAGGTTGTAGCAAAATGACTACCCTTTCAAGTTTATTAGACGGTACTCAACCATTCATGGGCCAAAAAAGCCAAAATGGAGGAAGTAAAACAACCTAAAGGTTTTGCTGTTCTACCTTTTGTCAAAGGTACCACTGAGAAAATCCAAAGAATTTTATCAAAACACAACATCAGATGCTGCGTCAGACCTGAAAAGACGCTTAAAACAGTTACTATCGAAGCCAAAAGATCAGGTCAGAAAAGGAAGCTAGAACAGTCTGGCGTGATATATTAGGATTCTTTGTGGAGAGTGTTACGTTGAATTACATAGGAGAGACCAGCAGAGCGTTAGAGACGAGGAAGAAGGAACAGCATGCAAGCAGCTGAAGGAACACGCCCATACCACAGGACATGCTATGAAGTGTCAAGAAACAACTATTTTGGGCAGGAAACAGAGATGGTATCAAAGGAAGTGGGAGGAGGTATGACACATTGCAAAGAGATCTAACCGTTTTTTTTAAATAATACAGAGTGGTAGAAATCTGCCATCGAACTATTTAAGTTTGCTAGGCGACTGATTGGTCGAAAGCTCGGTAAAACAAAATTAAAATGTATTAAGGTTGATGACGCAAATCTATCCAAATGAAGTTAAACCCAACCTACAAACATCCATTTGATTTGGTTAACCATACCAATGTTGACGCACTGACGGCGGTTGGAGAGAAAGTCACATATGCACTGGATAAGACACGCTCTCACTCCAAACTGAAAATATATCAGCCGAAAATCCGTCTGCATGTATGTCTCTTTCTCGTTTTCTTTTTTACTCTTCCTTGCTGTTAATCCACAAAACTTAATGACAGATCCTTAGTACATAGTCTTATCCTTATACTAATTTTAAAGCTTTTTGAAAAATAGCGCAGTCGAAATAAGCAACTAGAAAGCCTCTGCTATTTTGGCTACTACACATGACTTTAATGAAATCTAGCTATTTATCTATTATATATTATTTTTTCATTTGCACACTAAGGATGTGTTATTTATTATCAATATTTGATGTGGAATAAAGTGAATTGAATTGAATTGAATTGTGGCATAAGCTACTTAACCAAGGTGTTATAGTTTATTCTGTCAAACGCCTTCATGCTGAAGTCCACAAAACAGACACAGAGATACTACGATGGAGCGTGGAGTGTTTCTAACCAGTTATTCACCATGTCAATCATGCAAGCAAAAGGACGATGACGCCCCTTTTAAGCTTCCAAATTGTTGAGAGTCAAATTTACAATTTGCGTCCTTCAACATCCATGCGACAACAAAGTCCTCAGAACTTTGGACAAGGTTGAAGTTTAAGGCGATAGGACAAAGTTCGTCCTCTCATGGCATGGAACTGGACTTTGGTACTGGAGTAATGATGGCGTCTTTCCAAGTAGATGGAACTGAGCCAGTCGACAAGAGGGTATTGAAGATGGTACGCACTGAATTTGCTAGCGTATGCAAATTCTTTGAGGATACGCTTTCAAACATCATCAGGTCCTTGAGATTTAAAGGGTTAATTTTCAGCAACTTGTCGCAAACCTCCTCAGGTGTAATTAGTGGCACCAGGAGACCATAATACTAAGAGGGCGAAACTCAGTATTGTTGTCTGTGCGATGTTTGTGGCGGCTAAGGCTATTTTTAGTAATTTCGCCATCGCGCGCGCGCAAAGCAATAGAATTCAGATGCCGAAAGCAAACGCTACCGTCCGCGCGCACGTCAAAAATCAAATTCCATTGTTTGGTATGAGAGCCTTGCGCGCGCGATGGCAAAGTTACTAAAAGTAGCCTTAGCCGCCACGAACATCGCACAGACAACAATACTGAGTTTCGCTCTCTTAGGCCCAATGCAGACGTCGAACTTTTGCCGCGTCGAATCTAATAGTTGCATTTCGTAGATGAGAAGTGCGGCTTCTGAACCAAATTAATTTGACAAATTTGATTCAAACTGAATAGTTCAATTTAGTACTTAATCAAATCTGTCAAATACAATAGGTTCAGAAGCCGCACTTCTCATCTACAAAATACAACTATTAGATTTGACGCGGCAAAAGTTCGATGTCTGAACTTGGCCTTAAGGTGCGTGCGTTAATACGCGCAACAAAATCGTGCAACTTGTCGCGCAACATTGTTGCGTTGCACCCCGCGCGCAACTTGTCAAGCCACAAAATTCCATGTTGTAGGTTGCGAAAATTTGTTGCACAAAGTAGAACCACTTTCTACTTTTTGCAACAAATAGCTGCATTGGTAATTGTTGCGTGCCAAGTTGCGCGCGGTGCGGTAATACGAGCAACATTGCTTGCATTACTTGCAACAAACAATGCTGCGCGACAAGTTGCACGATTTTGTTAATTTGCTCGTATTAACGCACCTTTACTAGTATTATGGTTTCTTGGTGGCACAGGCCCAACGGCAAGAAGTTAGGTTAGAAGTGTACTAGAATCCAGACAAGAAAGGCCTCGGCACTTACATTCAAAAAGTGGTTGTTCATTGTGTCGACTCTAGAAATATGTATGGCCGATGTTGTTTCTTTCCTGTCAGAAATCGTTTTGAAGTCCCACCATTTTTTGCGCTTACTGAATCTTAGATTTTTTACTTTATTGAAGTAATATGTGCGCTGTCTTTAGGAAATTTCACCTTTTTGTAATGTCGCAATAATCCATCGTCTCAATTATGAAATGTTTTTGGGCGTTTCATAATCTGTTGTTTCAACATAGGCGTAATCCAGTGTTGTAGATCTTAGTCAGTTCAGCAGGAAAGAACACGTCAACGGCGTTCTTAAGATCACTAGTAAATCAAGGACTTAGTCATAGCTAAAGCATGCAGCAAAAGGTTCTTGGACATCAGCAAATCCATGCAGCGTCCAAAAGCCTCAAGTGATGATAAAATTTCGCAACGAGTAAAAATAATCGCAGCGAGTGCTTTCTGCGATGAGTGGAGAATGTGCTTTAGTTGTAGATCTTGTATTTTGGTTGATCGTGCTACTAGAGTTAGCACTCCAATCGACAAAATTATGATCGAAAGTCCCCAGTGGTGCCCAGAGAGAGGGGGGAACGGGGACTCCATTTTAATTGGAGCTTAAGCAGGAGACGTTTTTGTCAACGCGGACGCCACCGCAGTGTGCGTTCTTCTTCATCCGTTCGCCATCATAGATGATGTGTCCGTTTTCGTTAAGCAGAAGGTCAGTTAAGGCTTTTTCATCTTGTACCAAGAACAGCAACCTCATCTATGACGGCGAACGAATGAACAAAAACGCGCGTGTGACGTTCGTGTTGACAAAAACGTCTCCTGCTTAAGCTTCGATATCAGAAGAAGTAAACGCACAAACTCCACTTCCACGACTATACTTTCTGTCGTTGCGATGTATATTGTGTATCCCTTTATGGATACAATGTTATCATTTAACCATATTAATTTCGTAACTCCAATAAACTCAATTATCTGCCTGACTGAAATATTTTTTACATGCAGTTTCTCGGCTCACAATGTTATGTTCTTTCAACAAATTCAATTTCACCAAGCTTCATATGTCAGTCGGTTTAACCGGTTTTAAAACAAGTTTCTGGAAAGGGACCCAGAGTTTCTTGATCAGGAAGAACATCACAGGTGAAGCTCCTTGGAGTGTTGTCTTTACGAATTTTCTTTCTTATTCAGATTTTACTCTCTCCTAAGCATAGCAAAATAATTGGTACTAATTACTTTACAAATAAAGTGGGCAAAGCATTCTGGTAGTTGTAATATCGCTTTTTTTGCATATCGTTAATTCCATTTATAGTTGCAAATTAGTCGTATATTGGGAAAGGGTATAAATATTTCTAATAAGGTTATTAGTCATATGCACACACTATTTAATAGAATACATTTCATATATTTAGATATTTTCAGGGTCTTTCAGATCTTAGATTTTAGCTAAAAACTCAAATTTATCACAGTAACTAAAGGTTTAGGACTTACTAGTTTTATTTCATTATATGTAATGTTGATCATATTACAAAATTAATGTTAAAATGCGCAATATAAGCATTAAATATTATTAGTAGTAGTATTTGACGCAACAATGTAAGTCATCCATTGCAGGTGTGCTCATATTAATGACATCAGTGGATGAAGGCATTCCAAGATCGAGACACGCATTACAGCGTGCAAATATGCCCATGACTGCATGTACGCATTACCAGCTAGTACCTTTAGGGGGTGTTCACATTGCACTAGGATCATCCTAGCACTAGGATCATCCTAGCAGGCGAATCATCCTACCTGCTATACATTTACTGCATTCTGTTCAGTAGGATGATCCTAGTACCAGAAGACACAAATTTCCATGTAAACAGAATGCATGAATAAATGTATAGCAGGTAGGAAATGATCCTAGTGCTAGGATGATCCTAGCGCCATGTAAACACCCCTCTTAAACTCAGAGAGCCGTATGCAGGATGTAATGCACCATTTGGAATCCTGGGCTGTGACTTACAAAATTGAACTCAACGCCAAGAAAACAAAGAGATGTGAATTTCCTCAAATGACTCTCCACCTCCTCTACGCATTAACAACGTGAAACATGAAAGAGTTAATGAGTTTCAACGTTGGTGGGTGTAGTAGTCCAGAATATGATCTAAAGAGGAACTCTCATATATTGCCTAGGGCGTGTAGGAAAGCTAATATTCTAACCGCGATTGGCCTACTACATACATCGCATAGATCCGCGGCCCTTGTTAGAGTGCGCAAGTCTCAATTGGAGTGGTCTTCCTGAATATCTCTCTGTGGAGTTGCAAAAAGTACAACACCAATATACCTAGGAATTCTTGGACTTCCTAAGGACACACTTGATCCACTAGCCCAAAGAACAGATAAGGAGGACGAGATGAAACGTATGCAGGAGAGTAACATCTTAAACCACTTATTTCAACTGCCATCTGAGCGCGTACACAATTACAGTCTAAGAAACAAGAACCGCAACCATGTACCTCAATCCAGGACAAGAGACATCGACAATCGTTTATCCCTAGAGCCTTAAGTTTATAAGGAGCTGTCCTTATATAATATGCAAATTAGTAGTTAATATAGCTATAGTTAATAGAGACATCGACAGTCGTTGATAAATTAAGGAGCAATCTTTATAATACACAAATTAGTAGTTCATAGTTCATAGAGACGTTGACAGTCATTTATAAGAGCAATCCTAGTTATAATATGCAAATTCAGTATAGTTAATATTGATATCTTTACAGTGTTCAGTTTATATCGCTCTTTTGTTCGTTCTTTTTATTCCCTTGTAAGAAACACTGTATTTCTTTGCTAGAGTATTTCCAATAAAGCTATTATTTATTATTATATTAGTTTTCACTTGAAGAACTTTTTTAAACTGGTTTTTATAGCCTGTTCACACGGAAATTTTTGGAAACGTTCTCGAGATGACAAACTTTGAAAGGCTTTAATTGATATCTTTGAAAACGCATATTCTTGATTTCAGAACAAGGCCTGTCGATTGGCAGTTCCCGATGCCGAACCTAATGCTCATGCGCAACAGTTTCAGAGTTTGGGAAGGCTGACCCATACAGCGTCCTAGCCTCAGGGACCCAGGTAAGAAAGGGAGGAGGGGAGGGGTGGGGAGGGGTGGGGGAGGGGAGGCGAGGAGTTAATTCCCATCAGCCCTGCCTGCATGTCATTAACAAGATATCCCGCGACAAGACAGGAAATTCTGCATGAGTATTTGACAGTAATGTTGCCGGTTTTGAGCATAATTATATATCGTCATCTGGTCATGTGAAAGACAAGCACTGTTGATGATCAATACATTACCGTCTGCGAACGTGACTTGCGCTTAGTGAAAAGACAAGCACTGCTAATGAGCAGTACATTACCGAGTCTGTGTATGTTGTTTATGTACTTGTGTCACTAGTGAAAAGACAAACACTGCTAATAAGCAGCAGTACATTATTGTGTATATTGCTTGTGCTTATTGCTATGTCATGCACTCAGCGGTGAAAAGACAAACACTGATAAGCAGTTAGTATATTACTAATCTTCTGTGTATGTTGCTTTGTTCAAGAGCCGTTTTGGTTTGGAATATAATATCAGTAATATCCACACAGAAACGACAAGAGCGTCGATAAATTCACTTACTATCACGTGTTTTACTTCGTTGGTTTTGAACACTTCCGCCGTTCTGCTTTGCGTCTTGTCAATTTTATTTTTGTTGATTTTTCAATTTCTTCTTTCCTTCGTCACACGGAAACGCGGACTAACAGACAGGACACGAAACGAAGGCAAAAAAGTTTCCGTTTTTGAATGGTATCCGTGCAGTGCGTACTAAAGGTCCCGCCCATCAACACGAAACCGGCGCCTTCTTCAGTCTCTTGCAGGTTCGACGCCGGTACTCGTCTGAGAGTGATCAAAGATGATGGTGATTAAACTGCAAGATGTGTCCGTTGCAGTGTTTCATTCATTCATTGGTGGTCTTCCTTTCCCAAGCCTAGCTAACTCATGCTATTACGTGCATCAAGCCACCTCTGGACATGAGGTTGAGTAATCAGCTTTCCTGCGGTCAGACAATACAGAATTTGGCTGCACATGGTATTGAAGTAATATTGCGGAAATCCAACTTTTTAAGAATATTTGATTAAGTAACTAAGAACTAGGTAACTCTCTATTGTTTTTTTGTGGCAATTTCAGCTTTCCCACATAACAATGTCTTGGTTTATTTTCAGACTGATAATATGTTAACCTATGGACAACACATTTTAAAAATAAAATGTGCAAAAATTCTCTTCTGAAACAAAGTTTCTTTTGTACTAAAAGATCTCGTCCAGTCATGAGTATTCAAAACAAAAGCCAAGCTAAAGAGACGCTTCTAATTTGCCATATTCCCAACAGTAGAAATTTTCTTATATCAAAATTCAGGAAAGCTTTCACGAAAAGGGAATCAGATATTAATCAGTGGTTCGAGTAAGAGGTAGTTAATTAACTTTATATTGTTCTGCGTTAATTTCAACTTCCGCGCATAAGAATCTTTCCGGTTTTTCAGACTGATAGGTATATTAACCTATATGGATAATATATTTTTAAGATAAAATGTGCAAACCCCCTGTTTTGAATATCTAAAAGATCTCGTCAGGAAAGCTTTCGTCAAAAGGGAATCAAATATGAAATAAAATAGAAACAAATGCGCTAACTTCTGAAGTTATGGGAGATTTTCAAGTTTTAATTTAACCAGTGAAATGGACTGTTTAAACAATATCACAATTAGCATGCCCTGTTTTTCCTCGGATCAATAATAAAATCTCATTTCCAGATTCAAATTCTGCTGTACTGAATACAGCTAATGAATTAAGGATGATATCAAGTGCTGTATGACGTCATTACCACCACATGATATCATTATTCATCAATATTGCATAATTTCTTGACGTCATCTCATTGTTTAAGATTAATTCAATAAAAATCATATTAATCAACGACAAAAATAGTGTTCTCTTCATCTTTTTATTCACCCAAACAAATTACATTCAATAAATTATACAAAACTATAAGTCTCAAGATAAATTATCTGTTAATAATCAATATTAACGCCGAATAAAAGTCGGCTACGATATATCGATCAATACATGATCGCCACTGGTTCGACTGAGGCAAATTACATCATATTCTATTTATAGTTCATTACTTAACTTATTACCCAGTTAATTTATACTGATTTTTCCCTCCGAAAGATTAATTAATCTAAGCATATCATCATAATTTCTGAAATACAATATATTAGGTATTTTTATCATACAATAACTTGTTTTCGAGTTGGTAATTATTACCCGCGCTCCTCCGGGCAAGACCTCCATCATAAATATAGTTAAGTTTAAATGCGAAAAAAACTTTTAGAGCGTCATTGCGTCCTTTCCAGATCGAAGGAGTTCTGTTTTCACTGAAAAGACGAACTTCTGAGCAAAATATTCTGCCGACACTGTGCTAGCCTGGGAAAACAGCTATCCTCTCGCTCACAACTCATGGTCCCCCTTTCGCAGCTGTGGTCTCAGGGGAGTGAGTAAGAGCACAGGTTCGATCCCCCTCCCCTTCCCCCTTGGTCTAATGCGAGTGAGCAAGAGGACGGTTATTTCTCAGGCGAGCTTTGCATGGAAGGTTGAAAATCGTATCAGATCGAGCCTAAGAAATTCCAGAATGCACCTGATTGATGTTTAAAAGTTCCAGAAATCATTAGGTCCATTAGTAATTAATGACATATGAATTCACCTAATAAAGTCTGGAACAAAACGTAGTCAACCGTGAAGGTCAACCAAGAAGGATAAAATTAGAAACGACAGGTTGCGTGTAAGGTAAACATTGTTGACACGTTGCACACGTGCTTAATCAGCAGATGATATGACGATGAAAAGAACTTTCCAAAGATTTCAAAACAATCGATAAAATAACACGAATAATTCTCTAAATGAATTGAGTAAAATGGTAGCTCATTTCTCTCGAGTAGCTGGACGTAAATGTATGTTATCACGTGAGAAATCTGTTTAATCAAAAAATTACAAGTTGTTGACGCGAGCTATGGCGGTGAGTTTGATGCTGATGACGTCATGTTCAGGTGACCAATTGACCGGACGTGCATTAATTGCAGACCTAAATGAGCTGATTTTGCGATTCAAAAGGAAATTTCACTGTGCTAAGATCATCAATTGACGGAAAAGCAATTGCCAAGGTCAATCATACAGGAATTTCAAACAAAAAATAACTATGAGAAAGACTAGCTACTTATTAAAACAAAAATGTGAAAAATTTCCCATGGGATCAGTATAAGCCCTATTTAGAAACAAGCTCAAATACTAGAACTCAAAATCTTTATTTAAAACCACAACAAAAGACGACCAATATAATTGTTCAAACTTCTAGAAGTTAAGGAGTCTTTAGGCTTATCTCTTTAGAAGTTTCTGCAATACTAGTCCGGGCAAGTCGAAAAGAAATGTTAGGCATATATGACCTTTACTCTTACCATAACATACTTTTTTCATAAATGGAATACTTTACAACTGTTGTATGTATCCGGCCAGTAAGGTCTTGGTATTCGATGAATGCGATAATCATTAAACTTTAGGTCGTATTTAGACAGATGAAGTTTATTATCTTGGGGTGTATAACGGTGGCCAAGACCATCCAAACATCACATGACGGGTGACCTTGAATGGCCTTGAATGATAAAACCAACTATTTTGAAACAATGTCAAACAACTTTGCCAAGTGAACGAATTAAAAATAAAACCTTATAAAGATGATATAAATCTTTACGAAGTGCTATTGTATATTAGGTATTAATATTATTGATATATCCTTAACAAATCTATAAAATACAAGGCATACATTCCTCTCATAAAACACGGTTCCATATATACAGTCCTAGTTGATCAATCAATCGATATCTAATTGATCTACAGACTACAATCAATACTTTATATTAGATACGCTTTCCACTCGTTACTTTGTCAAACCAATGTGGTTCATACATTTCTTATGTAGGTTATATTTGAGCGATTCTGCTCGGACGAGAAAGTATATCCTGCGCTGAAACTTCATTCCAAGAGAACATATCTATCCAAAGTTTATCAAGTATACCTCGTGAGTGTCTAGTTTTACTACTTTGTATAAACAATGGCTGCAAACGCCCCAAGTCCAAGGGTCGTAGCCGTCACGAGAAGTCCCTTCCAAAGTAGCGTTTGAGTTGGATTTGAAGTCATATTGAATTCCAAATGTTCAAGTTTAGCCTACAGAAAGAAAGGAAAAATGAATTAGCCGATAATGAAAGTGAAAATGAAGAAATATGTGAGGGGTACACGCCCAGGGAATATTCCCATATATCTGTATATAATCTATATAGGTATGTACGGTACCAAATGGAATAGTTTGGGGCGTTTTTGATGTATAATAGGGTAGGAAAAATGACTTTCTGCTCTGAAATATGGTAAGGTTTTCATCACAAGGGGACCGCATAACCTACCCAAATTTTGGGGGAGTGCTTCCTCTCCGGAGTGGGGAGGGGTGGGGAACACGACGGGACGAAAAAATGCCGTCACGTATAACTCAAAGGGGTAATGGGTCAGGCCCCACGAGGGCGTGTTCAGTCAAGGTTTGATGTTGCAAGAGGTTAGCGCACGTGAGAATAGCAATGCAAGTAAAAAGATAAATAGATATTATAGTTAGGGAGTGGTTGTGAATGCTGGATGAAGTCCAGACTTGAGGTAAACAATTTTGGACACCTTCTGGACGAAGTTTAGAGTCCAATTTGGATGTTACATTTGTCTTGGCAGAACAAAGCATTGAAGTGGTTTGTTTTCGCGTCGTTTTGGAGTCACGCGCACTGGCAAAATTCAACGTTAACAAACGATATAAGTATCGAATAATAGTGGATTAAAAGAAATGCTATGATTTAGAGAGTAGGGAACGAACTTTGAGGAGGATTAAAACGATAAATTGGAGAAAATACACAAACAAACGAATGAATGCAAGATAGGAAAGAAAGAATTGAGATATGACAGGAAGAGGAAGGAAGGAAGGAAGGAAGGAAGGAAGGAAGGAAGGAAGGAAAGGAAAATGCATCAATGAATAAAGGCAAATAGGAAAGAAACTAAAAAAATACAATACGAAAGAACGACGGATGAAGAAAAAACAAAAAACAAAAAGAAAGCGCTTGAATAGAAGAAACTGCAAAGCCAATGCCGTAAACAGGCCGGTGGACAGGTCTGGACGTCAACTACAATCGATGACTAGTAACCTTCATCAAAATCTCGTTACTGTAATATCTTTTAGCCGGGAATATTACCACTGATGATAAATAGAGGCGCTAATGTAACACCGCGAAAACTACACGTTTTATTCCACGTATGATTGATCTAAAACAACTAAAATGAAATCGCAGTTACTAGCGCCAACCTAGGCGCCAAAAAACCTATCTCGATAGGGAAATCTGAGGCTTTTACTCCTTCTAATCCAACCGTGTGTAACTGCCGAATTATGTGGTTCAACTGACAGAATAGATGAATGTGCAATATTTGCACCGTGTGAAAAAAATCTCAAGGAAAAAAACTACGATTTTATGGAGGTGAAAAAGGGGGAAAAGTTTGATAGAAATGTAATGTTATTGTTTTTTGCTTTTGACATACCAAATGGCAACGTAGTGAATTTTATTGCGTGCTTTTTGGAATCGTTGTTATCCATATTGACATCAAAGAACATAAATAATCGCACATTCTCTTGAGTACATTTGAAATAGTGATATGTCAATGAGTTTATCTCGTCATCTTCTGAATTAATATCAGTGATAACTCAGAAGGAACACGTAAAAAAAGCAAACTTTACCATCTAAGTTATTTTCCACCCTCCGCAGAGAAGAGTACATTCCGTACGAGTTTTAAAGGCTATTTGCAAACGTAACATAAGCAGTATTAATCTGTTCGGAAAGGATACGAAAATTATAGAGTGCCATGTAAAACGGAAATGGGGTGGTCTGAATGCCATTCTTACTAAATGAGGCAAACGCTTCCTCGGAGATAATATACGAGGAAATCTCGCGCAAAATTGCAACAGCTTTTCTGTCAAAATCCCTGTGCGCATTCAAGACATAGCTATGTCAGTTTGAAGACTTACGGCTCAAGAAAACAGCTGATTAGGCACGGGTGTAGGCGTTGGAAGGATTCCATCTCCTGACAGATCATGTAAGACGATCACGAGGGGTTTTCCTTCGATGAATGGAAAAAACTCGTGATTTTTTTCTGGATTTTTTAAGGTAAAATTCCCGATTTTTGAAGTGAAAATTACGACTTAAGTCATTTTTAGATTGCTGGAATGTCTCGGATTATTTTTGATTATGTTTTGTCACGATTCGCAGCTCATGAAAAATATGCTCACATTTCGACGAGTGAGAGATGAAAACCATCGATGCAAGCAAGATTTTAAGCCGCAGAACATGTTCAGAATATTTCATTAGTATTGGAAGTATTTTTAGGGTTTTTCTGTTGACACAGCCACAAGGAGTAAACAACCCCTACGCAGTATTCATTGATGATTGGAAAAACTACGCAGAAACTTGAATATTTTACGCTCTCACGTTGGTAAATTTTAATTTCATTCATTCTGTGTGGCGAACAGGACGCCTCACAGGACGAAATTAGAGGTGTGTGAACATAACAATGAGCAGTATAGCAAATTATTTTCTCCGTAAACACAAAAATACCATTTAGTTATGTTTGGAATATAATCACGCGGTTTACAAGCCCAATCCTGGTTGAAAATTGCATTAAAACAAAATGATCTAGGAAGGAAAGCATATGTTTTGCTTGACAGAATTTTGTAGTGCTATCAAAATCCCTCGCTCCCACGCGAAGTGAATTTACTACCCAGTAAATTGATGCATAGTCACTGACGACAACTAGTATTCTGTGATAACATAAATATTCATCACGAAAAGGAAAAACAAAAAACACGTACCCATCCTCCTTCGTGTTTAATCCACGGCCCAAGTTTCTGCTCCACAAACATTGCAGTCCAACTGACAACATTATTCACCATATTCTCTGCTCCTTTTTGTAAGAAAAACTCAGCAACTTCCACAGCAAAGGCATAGAATGTTATTATTCGTCCCCAATTTATCGAATCCTCAAACAGTTGATCTCCTATTTCAAAGAAGGTTGTCTGTGCGTTCTCTTGCGACAGGGATACTTGATGACAACTGCCGGCCAGTAAAAGTTTTTTATCATTTCGTACATTAGAGACTAAAGTTTTAAACTTCCAAGCCAGTTCCGAGGGACATTCCACGCTAGATCTTGTAAGACTCAAAATAACGTAGCGTGTAAGAGGTAGTGTTTCGGCCATCAAAGCAGTGCGAGTAGTGACGGTTGTTACGCTGGGAGCTAAAACTGATGCCATTTAAAAAAACTCCAGAAGAAATATCCTTAAAACTTAACCCCGAAGGATCGGCATTACGTCGGTATAAATGAAGTCGTCACGATCAATCGTTCTTCTTGGAATTGTCGGTTGTAGGTCGTTCGGTCAAACTGAGAACATTACGCAGCAAAGCCGTATTGTTTATAGCCTCGCTGACCGGAAATGAAATTAATAGTAACGAAAGCTCTGATTGGTTGAGTGCCCAGGGGTGTGTAAATACTTGGGGATTCCACGCAAGCCATAAACTATGATGTCACTACCTAGAATAAAACAGAGCGATAGGTCGTCAGGGATCGTACCTAATTATTATGCAAGACAGCGCTGGGACTAGAAATATCAGAGCTCAAACCAGTTCCGCAGTACATGGGGCGAGAAACTCCTTTAAGCACTAAACGGGGAAGTCTGTAAAGTGAAAGAAGGCTAACAAAACGTCATCTGGAAACAAATAGAAAAGAAAAGAGACATATAGTACCCAGGTAGGGAAAGACAGAGCTTCCAGATTCGTAACAGAAACGTTACAGAATTGAGAAACAGCAAGAGACTGTTAGCAAATTTTATGGAATGATTGCATATATTCTAAATTGATTTATTTATTTGTGTTAGTTAAACATAAATGGTTCGTAGAGTGATCGCACTTAACCCGTGAAAAAGTACAAAAATCTATATAGTACTATATAGTACAAAATCTTTTCTTTTCCATTGTTTAATAGTGCAATTCTGCATTATTTAGCCAGTTTTCACTGAGTTGGGTTAAGTGCTATTTTTGTACGACTGTAGTTGAAAGAACAAACAAAAAACTCAGATAAATTGTTGCAACGAAGAATATAAAATAATAGTCAAGCTTTGCAAGAACTCGTACAAACTTGTTTTTTTTCTAAAGGTGGTGGGGTCGTAGAAACTTGCTCAATATCATACATCATTGGAACAAACGACACACACGCACAAAGAACTTAAATCGCCATGCAAAAATAATAAAAGTCCTAAGAACCTAATCTCTTTAAAATAACACCTGTTAAATGTTCTCGTCATATATTTACTGAACTTTGTACATTTTGTTTATTTACTTCGCAATGACGCGACGAAATCACTGGTAATAAGCCGAGTTTTTGTGTAATCAAACATAGGTGTCAGTTGATGAGATTAAAATCTCATCAAATTGAAACAATTAACGTCGATTTCTGATCAAAGATTCTTGAACAAGATCAAAGATTCGAAGAACAAAACGGAAAAAAATTATTCACTCCGTTAACTACGGAAATAATAATAAGGAATTTCGTTGCATAAAGGATCCGGTCACGAGAACGGCCTTGTTATGGTCAGCAGTTAAAAGGTTTATCATTTTCAATAAAAACAATTTTTCCTGATTAGCAATAACCTCATCGATTTGTTTGATAAAATATTGTTTTAATTGGTACTTATGTTTTTGCTATAGATTCAGAGAGGAAATTTTTTGGACCAATCATGGGTTGGCATCCAGTTCCAAGTAATGAACACATGACATCAACAGAAAACACAACAACAACAGCACAACCAAGACAATCAACAGAGGTATTGCAATCAGTGCAAAGCGACAGACGAACATTACAAAGAAGAAATGCATTAGTTAACTTCAACCTTGATCCAAGTACTAAAGCTGCTTTAGAAATTGCGCATATGTTACAGCGTATTGGAGATTTGGTCCAACGAAGAGCATCAATGCAAAGCTTAGAAAATGTAAGACAATGAGAAAGTATTGAACCTAATAGAAAATTGCAGTGTCCTGGAAAGTTCTAGCAACTGAGAACAATGATATGATGTTGTTTTTCTGCTCCTTGGGGAGACGGTTGGGAATTATCATAAAAGAAAAACACTAAAGAAAACAATATGGAACAATAACAAGATTTAAAAACATTCAAAATATCTAGAAAAAAATCTAAGATTTTACAAAGGAGAAAAAAAGAAATAATTTGAACTAAAATTTGGTGCAGGAATCAATTATTTTTACTGTCAAAACAATATTTGACATTTATTTTGCTATGCAAATCTTAAGTATATTCCATTCATATTTATGCTGCACAATGTTATATAACTCAAAAAATATCAAAAGACATTTAATTGAATTTTTGCAAATTTTGATTTTTCAAAAATCTATGGAGATCTGTGCATCTATAATAGGCGCCAATCACTTAAAATCATTAATTATTTATAATTTATAGGTCGTTACATCATTCTGCCAAATATTTGTTACTGCATAAATGCATATTTTATATATTATACACAGTATTATTTGCCACACTGAAATTTGTTATAGTTTACAGTGCAATTCACACAACTTTTGATAAGTGCGTTCTGAAGTTTGTTCATAAAGGTCATACTTTGGAAGTGCACGATAAATTTTGTTGGTGAACTTCAAACTTACTTTCCATGCAAACTTGAAAATCATTTTATACAGCTCGAAGCTCAAAAGTATGACTCACCATCCTCCAATTAGCACTTAGATAAGAGATAAGATAAAAGAATCTTTGGGTATTGACTGGATAAATCTTGCTCTTTCAAAAGAATGTGAATACATACTTTTGGGCTTTGCAGTGTAAAATCAAGGTTTGCACTAAGAATGAATTGCATTGCAAAGCCAGACAGTGCTCTGACTAAAGAAGCTTGCAATTTGATCATCAAAATATAATTTTCCATAGTTAGCTTGAATCAAGAATAACTTGACGAATTTCTGAAATTGCGCTGGTAGTATGTTTGAAGTTTACTATAATGGAGTTTGTTGTGAACTTCTGAAGTACGACTTTAACTTTGGAACTTCTGGACAAACTTCAGGTCCCACTTATCAAAAGTTATATGGATTGTACTGTAAAACAGAATGTTCAGGAATAATAAGAACACCTTTATATCAATTTTCTACATTTTCTACACTAAATGCAAATATGGCAGCAAATTTGAATAACTATTGTTCTGGACTGACTAGCCTCGTGTTCACATGGAAACACAAAAGCGTTTTCACATGAATGAGAGGCTAGTCAGTATAAAACAATAGTTTTATTGCATTTCGGTGTATAAGATTTGGATTTTCTATTTATTATATATTTTGCAATACCATTACTTTCAATATTGCTTTAGAAGCCAATGTTAAAAAGCTTACAGTGCAAATTTAAGAAAATAAGTATATTTAAAATATCATAGTTAGAATATTTCCTAGAAACATTTTAATAGCATAGAATTGAAAAATTTGTAAATAAATGTTCACAATATTAAAATATTGAAAGAAAAATTCCCTTCATTTTAATATGAAAATGTATAAAATGCATAAATCAAAAGTGAAAAAAATATGTACATTTTAATTAGGCACAAATTTCTAATAAAATTTACGAAGAGAAAAGTGTCAAAAAATTTCGATGCCTAGTCTGGGATTCCTGTGTTTCTAAACTTATAAGGGAGGGGAGGTAGGCAGTTCTAACACACGTTCTAAATTAAAATACTTAGCCTTAATTAACCATGATTATGTACCATAATAACTATGATCAAAAAGGAATCAAGGAAAGTTCCTTGGCACTTTGTGATTACGGGTACTTTTAGCGGGTAAATTTCGGGGAAATTTGTTGTTGTCTTCCCGGCCGGTTGAAGTCATAACCGCTAAATTACGACTTTATAGTTTATAGCTTTTCCGTAATAAATGCTAGTACAAAGAACTCTTATACATAGCTCACAATATCAGTTAAATTAATGATGAAATATAATTTAACAGTCGAGAAAAAAGGAAAAAATTCAAGTTCTTTTACGTACCTTTTGTTCCCGCGCGTGGAAGCCTTGGGCGCCTGCAATAAGTCAGCGGATTTCCAAATCATCACCAGTCCTCTCACGGCTATAGAGGACGAATTTATCTAAAAGCTGTTCTAAAATTGTTAATATTTTCACCGAATTGTGCAAACAAGAGCTGCAGAGCTTCTGCATATAATCAAAATGCCCACTGTGGTGTTACTAGATGTTTCCTTGTCAATGATGAGACAAGTTCAAACGCCTGATGACCAAGAACAACGTCGCCATCTTGCATGTCGGGGTCTTTATACTCTATTTGACTATCTCAGCAGTAAATTCAAGCTAGAATTCACCGCACTGGTTGCATTTTCCTCGCTCTGGGAGATAGTTGTTCCTTTTACCAGGGATTATGAACTGCTGAAGCAGGGTTGCATGTCTGTTGATGTTTATGACAAGACTTGTTATGAAAATGCGTTAACGGGAGTGGTAGGCCACGTGGTCGAGGAGTGGGGGTCGTCTATTCCTATACAAGTTATACTGGTCACCGATGGCTCTATTGGTTCAGGTTATGGTTCACTTAGAGAGCTGCTTGACGGTACAGGAGAAAAGATTACAGACACTCCCTGTCCATTGCCGTTTCCCTTTTCCCAGTAAATTACATGTTGTATTTATTAGTTCTCCATCAGAAATCGCTGGTAATTTAATGCTGTTTCAGCAACTATGTGATATGAATGGTGGCGGAGGCAGCCTGTATGTTCCAGATGCACCTTTATCCATACAATCTGTACAAAACTGTTTTACAAGACTTGCACAGACTCACTACATGAACTATGAGGGCATTCTTAGCTGTGGTCACTTACAATCAAATATCACTCTTTCACCACCTCCAGATTTTTCAATTTCCTGGAACACTGTTCTTGAACAATATAGGAAACAGAAGCAGCACACAAAAGCCTATCGATTCCCTAATGAAATTAAGATCTGTGGTTTCTTGGACATTATGGACATAAGCAGTCCACCATGTATCTCTCGTCATCTTGTTATTCCAATAAGCAGTACCATGAGTGAGAAAGGAGGAACCAATGATGATGTTCCAAAAGACCAAGATGATGGTGGAAAAACACCTTCATTTTGTGTCTTATTGCATGGAAGCTTGAAAGTCGAGAAGATGGTTGCTGTTGTGCAGCTTGAGTATGTTGACAATAGACCATTTCACGGTTCTCGTCCCTCAACATCAGCCTTGACAGTGTGTAATGTATTCTTTAGACCTTGACAGTGTGTAATGTATTCTTTAGAAATTGACTGCAGCCCATGGTAATGTAAGGAATGCACACGTCAACAAACAATCGAAACACTTTAAAATTCCACGGGCTGTAGTCCAATTCTAAAGAATATATTACACGGTGTCAAGGCTGAGGTTGAGCCATGAGAACCGCAAAATGGTCTATTTATTATAAGAAATAATGGTAACTGAAGGGGTTTCTGTGACAGGTTTATTAACCTTCAAATTCCAAACATGTGGACATACAAGATACATTTCAGTGCATACAAAGGCTGAGAATAGGGAGCTTAAGCCGGAGACGTTTTTGTCAACACGGACGTTACACATACTTTTTCATTCATCCGTTCACCGTCATAGATGAGGTTGCTGTTCTTGGCACTGACCTTCTGCTTAACGAAAACGGACACATCATCTATGATGGCAAACGGATGAAGAAGAACGTACACTGCGGTGATGTCTGCATTGATAAAAACGTCTCCTGCTTAAGCTCCCTAATGTAGGAAATAGACCCTTTGCATAATATGGTAATCATATGCAAAAACACCTCTCACCTCACTTTGGTGCAGCTAAACAATGGCATGGTTAGGTGATTCTTTTGTTTTGCCGAACCAAAGTGAGGCGAAGGGCGTATCTGTATATTATTAGTAGCTTTATGCAAAGGGATCTTTAATTCCCTTTCTAGGGTCCAGAGAAAGGCCTGTTCAAGAGCCACTTAAGCAATATCTGATTGTGTTCTACATTCTCTTGAAAACTCTTTGAATTTCAAGGGAGAAATACTATTTTGATCGGAATTCACTGTGGTGAAAGTTTATCCAAAAATAAGAACCATGCAAATTTCAGTCCAGTTTCAAATTCATTTCATTGATTGTCATCTTTGCACAGTTTTCATTTGCTTGTGAAAAAGTCCTTTCCATGATGTGGTGTGTTATGCCATGTGTCAGCATTTTTGATTGGTTAATATTGAGGTCTTATCCAACCAAAATGACTCATGTATCGGACTGAGATATGTCACAGCACATACTTTATCACAGTCATATGCAGGGGCAGATCCAGGATTTTCTTCAGGAGGGGGTGCACTGTCTTCAGGAGGGGTGTGCACCATCTTATAAATTGGAAACTGTCAAGAGGATATTTTGGAAAAATATTAAGAAAAAAGGACTCAAAGTTGTCTCAGGAAGGGGTGCACACCCCTTGCACCCCTCCCCTAAATCTGCCTCTGATATGAATGCTCTTCTGAAATCAATTTATTTCAATCAACTCTAGCACAAACTGGTTTGGGTTCCTCCAGTCTTGGGCTGATAGCAAGAAGAAGTCCAACCTTGTGCTTGCAACATTTACTCCTGGAGGGCACATTTCCTGGTTAGGAGATATTAAATCGGCTAGGGCCTTCAGCTGAAATGAACACAAACCCTTATAAACTTGGCCAGGATGAAGAAACTGAAGAAACTCCCTTTCCTGTGCCACCATCACAACGAAGAAGCTATAATACACAAGCAAATGTTGCTTGGATTAAACCAAGTGGTCTACAGGTATCTATTGAAGGGATCTCAGGGGTGGGTTTGGGGGGTGGGGTATAGGGGTGCACACCCCTCCTGAGATGAGTTTGGGTCCTTCTTGACATTTGAATTGGAACCCCTGAAAGGTACACAACAAAGGTACACATCCTGAATTATTATTACTTTCAAATGATAATGAACTTCAGAATCGATTGTCAACAGTATTTTGGATACTTTACAGTAGCTTCTACTAACTTACTTTGTCACTCTTACTAGTCTGATGTACAAAAGCTTCTTCGTTATGCCAAGAGAGTTCCAGACAAGCAGGCTCAATTTTTTAAGGTCAGTATTTCATGTATATTGCACCAGTAAAATAGATTTAAATAATACAATTTGCTTGGGCAAATGGATGTAGGTTGCTGATAATGATTTTAATAGCTAAGTTTCCACTGACAACATTGCCTAAGCAATTTGCAATAAGCAACTGCAATTTTTTTAGATAATTTTTCTCTTTTTGTCCAGGAGCTGAATAGGCTACGTCGTGCTGCTCTCTCATTCTGTTTCTTGGATTTGCTGGATGCCCTGGCTTCACTGTTAGAGAGAGAATGTGCCAAGGTTGGTCCTGATGCCATGATTCAGTTGCAGCATGCTGCAGCATGCTTGCGTTCAGCACACTACCATGAACTCAATAACTCTATATCTCCAACACTTGAATAAGTTGTACAAATGAGGCAAATGTTTTTGTAAAATAATTATTAAAAAAATCTAGGTTGCATGTATGGACTGACGTTTGTAAGATGTGACCAACTCTTGTATATGCATACTTTTCTTGTCTATCTTCCAATTTAAGTCTTACTGAGCAATGATTGGAGGATTTTCAAGACAAAAGCACAATGAAATCCTTCTAAGCCTATGTTTACATGGGACTGGTTCTAATACAATGTTTGAAAATCAGATTGATTTTTACCTGTACAAATTTTGAGACTGAACCATATGGAATCAGTCCCAAGGGAAACAATTTTGGGACCAGCTGTAGCAATAAGGAAGAGTCTGTGCCAGTGATACAGAACAAGTGCAGTTGACGAAGCTAAGGTGTAGTGTCCAGTAGACAAGACAGATGTTGCCTGCCTCCCGCCTAAACTACATCCTCCATTCCCCTGGGTCTTAAGGACATAATTGCACTTCAAGAAGTGTGCAAGAAAATATTTGCAGGATAAAGAATAAACTGAGAGAAAACTTTTCATTTATTGGTTGGAATATGATTAACAAGTACTGCTGAAATCATTGTCATGTGACAGTTGTCATTACTTAATCTTTGTAACATTTTGTAGTGTCAATAAACTGTACAAATCTCAATCTACCATACTTCTACAGTAATGGCAGTCACTGTACATTAGGGCTGCCTCAACAGTAATCTGGATAAATCAGAAAACATCTTTTTTGCTATGGTCTAGCCTTCAGTTACATTGCAAAGCCCAAAAGTATGACCAGCAATTCATATTCTTTTGAAAGAGCAATCATCCAATCAACATCCAAAATTTGTGAATACATTAACATTGGTCTCAGTGTTGAGCTTCATGCTGTAACACTAAAATAGAGCGAGTATCAAATCACTGAAAATACATCTTTTGGAAAATGTTCACCACAGTGGAGATCTAGTCCAGTCCCAGACTCTCTTTCTTGCCACTCCAGGACTCGCAGAGAAAGGAGTCCTGGAGCAACAAGAAAGAGAGTCTGGGACTGGACTAAGTGGAGATCATGAGGCTGATCCGTCAGTAATGAACTGAAAACATTTTTATGTATTTGTAAGAGGAAGATGGCTTTTCAAATTAATCCAGTTTAGTGTGGGCATACCTTGCAACTTTGTAAGAACAGTATATATACAATATGAACTCACTGCATTGTAGAGTGGTCTATTCCCCCATGAAAATGTTTTAAAAGTGCAAATTAACTACTCATTATCAACCAGTAGGGCACTGTCTTTCTGTATACCACCACTATAGAGTCATTTTACATTTTACTTATCCCACAAACTATAAAATCCCACAAACTATAATTGTTCTCATCAAAGATCTTTAAATTAAATGGAGAATTCAGGATTTGATCAGAATATCACTGTTTAAATTGTATGACCCTTTGCATAATGTTGAAATTAAAATCACTAGCTAGTAAGAGTGATTTCACTTATCACAAAATTATACAACTTGAAAGGGTCTCTGCAAAAACAGGGTGTTGTCTGATCAAACTATAAGTTCTTATCAAAGATTTTAAAATTAAAATGGAGAGTTCAGGATTTGATCAGAATGTCACTTAATTACTGTGTTTTTGCATGGCTATCTCCATTCATGTAGAAATGTTTAAGATGATTTATTGAAGAATGTAAAAAATCCTCTATCCTGATAGTCATTTTTGCTGTGCATCAAAGATGCTTCTTTTTGGAAGATACATTTGAAATATTCTCTATTTGTATGCCCAGAATTCATCTCAATGGATTATTCAAGAAAATATTAATTAGTTCAGTCTATGAATAATTTTTGGGCAATTTCTGTGTCCCCTTTGAACTTTCTATTAATTAAGATACCAGTGGTGGCCAATACTCTCCCTTTTTCAAACTGTCAGAGCAATAATTGACTTCTTCTTCAAGTGCATAATTTTTGGATATTCCATATTAGTCTTATGGACAAACAGGTGTACCTGTATATCATTCTGTGTAACAGAAACTGTTGCTGTCATCTTTATAAAAATGGTAATGGTGGTAGCCAACACGTTCAAATGTTCATGCATCTTTTATGTACAGATCGAGCCACAATGAGTACAAACCAAAAAAAGCTGTTCTTTGATCTGAGTGTTTTGGGGCATCTGCCATTTCTTGATCTTCATCTTCTTGAAATGTAATATCTACGCTGAAAGGCTTTACCTTGTAAGTTTATCCCGTGTCAATAAAAAATTTGAGAAAAATAGTGTTCTTTTGTGGCATGTGTTGGATCTAATAATAGAATATCCTGCATTTTCAGTTATGCATCAATGATATTCTTCCTTCTCCAACTTTAAATCATGTACAGCATTGGTGCAGTGAATGATAAGATATAATTATACAAGGCTATGTTGAAATACTCGGAAATGTGACAGTTCTCCTCGGTGAATGTTAGTGCAATGTCTGCAACAAGAAAAGAATAACATCACACATTGATCAGATCATTGCACATATCTCAGGCAGGAAGCTGCAGGATTCTTCTTTATAATGGCCATACATTCATCCTGTACATATCCTGCATAGCCAGGACTGTTAATATTTCCTCTTTGACACCCTTCCCCCTGAGTCACCCTCCCCTCAACAAAAAATACATTAGTGCCAGCTATGCATGATAGCAGCATCATTGATAGCACCACTCATTTCTGAGTATTTGAGCAGATTTTGTATGTGTGAAATGCTGAAATGGACTCAATCATGCTGTGATCATGTCAGTGCCATGTTGTCTATAAAAACATTCAAAATTCCTGCTGTTTCCATGCAGTGAACATGTGGTGCCATGTTCACAATCATACACAATCTACTCAGTGTGAAGATGACTGTAAGTGCAATGTATTATTTCTAATCATGCTTCTACTTGGGGTTATGGAAACTTTAGCAACAATTTGTCTTCTTTTTCTGAGTAGCTTTGGTTTGTTTGTTTGTTGGGGGCAACCTTGCTGGGACACTATAAGTCCTAGCTCACTCGACTCATGTCCCAACTCATAATTAAAGTGTTTTCAAGTCTATGTCAAGCTACAATTTTTGTAAGCAGTTGGCCTAACAGCATTGGCCTTTAATAGGTTCATCATTTTTTCTCAATAGGTGACTTGCATGAAGGCATCATATTATACTACAACTACCAGAATGCTTCACCCACTTCCTTTTGAGAGATAATTAGTGCCAAATATGTTTTGCTATATTCTCAGGAGGGAATAAAAATCTGAATAAGAAAGAAAATTGGTAAAGCATTAGTTGTAGTAATATGTTGCCATCATGCAAATGGCCTATTGCACCTTCATGTCAACCCCATTGCCTGAGAACATACCCCCCCCCCCCCAAAATCAAGCCAAAACAACCCACAATTCCATTCGAGACTAATGATTAAGTGATATGATAAACACCACACAAAAAAACAGTGCTAGTACAATACACTAAACAGTGTTTACATTGTGATTATAATACAATAATTCCATAATTGCTCTTGCAAGCTTTAACAGTGAGTGAAATTAATGAAACTAATTCTTTAAAAATTTAGATCATAAAAATATAACTTAAGCTATGTAAGCTTAAATCAAATTGATATTGTTTAGTACTTGTCAGGAAAGGTTTCAGTGGGTGCAGACAAAGACATGCAGTTAATAATATCACATCCACAAATGTCTAAAACACAGAGGTTTCAGACAGAGGTGACAAAAGAAAAGTAAAAAAATAAAAGTTTTTCTTTTTAATTTGAACGAAGAGGGGTGGTTCAAAAGAAAATAAAGAAGGAAAATATAAGAAGGAATGAAAGAAGACAAAAGGGAGGAAGAAAAAAAAAAGGCGAACAAACAAACAAATGAACCCAAAGAAAAACCAAAAATAGTTGGAAAGAAAAGTATTCAGTTGGATCAAGGTTTGTTTGTTTGTTTGTTTGTTTGTTTGTTTTTTTTTGGGGGGGGGGGGATTAAATCATGGCTTCCCTCATCTTTATGTCACTTTAAGTCTGTGCAGGGCCTCTGTGGTCTAGATCATTAAGAGATTGAACAGAGACCTTAAAATTAACAAGACAAAACTTATTGTATTGTATTGTACAAAAGGATCAGTTGTACATGTATCAAAGGATATTCAGGGTTGTCCTTTTTTGGCTATAGCTACTGGTGATAACAGCACTGCTGTTGAACTAATAAATTATATCAATTAAAGAACCCTTTCTGAAAGAATCTTTAATTTCCAATATATATCATTTTTGGTGCTCTTTTGTATAGTCTGAGTAGATTTCATAATTATGACTGTGAAAATGGCACTGCACGGTCACCATACAGTTACGGCAGGAATTTGGAATGTTTTTTTTTATAGACAACACAGCACTGACATGGTCACGGCATGGTGCAGTCTGTTTCACACTCATACAAAATCTGCTCTACTTCTGTATTTAATTGCATGCATGCATGCAACTTTGTTTCAAAAAGACAAGCCTGATATTGCTGTGTCAGCATGCAATACCATCAGTTCTGTGTAACTTAGTTATTATGGCAGTGCTCACAATGTGCTTGTTAGCTGACATATTGCAGAATAAATAAAAGCAGTATAATATCATAGAGTAATTAATGCCCTGAATATATAAATTGTACCTTGTTATTAATGAAACTTAAGGTCTCTATCAACTTTAAAGATCACCAACATATAAGTGTAATATTACCACAAGTTAACAACTTTGTTCAAGTGCATAAGAATAGAACTAATATTAGACTATGAGATAAAACACTGCATTCATTAACATCTTCTTGAATACAAGTACCACTTAAGCGTTGTAAGTGTCAGTGGAAGGATTAATTACAATTCATCCCCAATCATTATTGGAAGAAAAAAACAACAAACACCTTATTACAGCCATTAATTAGCAGAGCTCATCACACTACATGAATGAGTTAAATGTATAATGTATCATGATAAGCTCTGACTAATAAATTAAGGCCTAAAAAGGGCATTAATATGTGCATAGTAGAAAACAGTATTAATACAAGAAGGGGTGCCCAAAAATGGCCCGAGTGACTTTCTGATATGTCCAAACAATATTTGTGGCATAAGTAATTAAGTGAATTAATTGATGCCACTTTAGAGCTTTGAGAAAACTTGAAAATATCATCAGAAAGAGCACTTAGGCCATTTTTATAGGTGCCTCTTCAACCATCAGCACTTTTTGACAAAATTAAGTTAAGTAACAATATGTGCCAGACACCAACAGTTAAGTGAAACATTAAATGTCAAAGTTTGGTTGAGCTGCAATGTTGGTGATCTTTTGCATATGTGATAACATGCAAAATATTATTGGTATTATTTGACACTTACAATAATTCTTGAGCAGAACATGAAATCTCAGAGTTGCTCCACAGTGATACACTGTGATGATGCATTAGCCTATTAGAATGAAAATATTGGATACATGTATCTTTTTTTAGGTGTAAATGGTAGAATAAAATGGGAATGGTTAATTAAAATACTGGGAGAAATTTTGTTAGATATGACTGTTGTAAGCTCATTTAATTTCTAAGGCTTTAGTTTTGTCTTGAAATCAAGAAAATTGTCATTCAAATAAGGCCAGAAAAGTTAGCCATGTAACATCAGAATATACTAAGGAAAGGAAAAAATTGGTTTGCTAGTCAGTAGTTCTGTATATTATTGTGGGTTTTAGTTAAAGTGGTGAAGAAATGGCTGTTTGAGGTGGGATCACTGACAATCAATGTTTTCTTCCTTTTTGAAGAACATCATTGAGTTTTACAAGTAAGTACTGAGTTTATTCTGTTCCACTTTAAGTTGACAGCTTGCTGGCAGATAAATGGCACTTTTCATGATTTCAAGGCTTGGAAGTTAAAAATAGGGCATAAACACAGTTTTCTTTCTGGTCTGCACATATTCAAAATTATATTAATTCAAATTCTTAATTGCAAACAGCAATATCTTGAAATAATTTAACTGTTTACAAAAACATTACTACAATTAACTAAAATTTGTAACAAAAATACAAAGAAATATATCAAGGAATGATATCAAAAACAAAGCAATTTTTGGTTTTATTTTTAGAGTTCCAATTTTGCATAATTCTACAGGTGCAATACATATTTTCAACAGTTTGTTGTTCCAATATAACCTAAAACCCTGAGGGAATTTCACATCCCTAAAATTAGTTTTAAAAGAAAAAGGAATAGCATTTCTAACAGCCAATTGCATCAATGAAATAATGCCATGTTAAAATGTATATAAAACACTTTGGATGAGTATAAGTCACTGTGTTTGAGTATGTGACCTATAGATTCGGCGTTGGATAGAACTGGCTGATCGGAACTGCTTTCAGTAAGAGTACGAGTATTATTTAATTCCTATTCAATGAATTATTCATTATTTATTTATAATCAATTATGTACCAGTTCCTGCTGTATGAATTGCTTGAGTCTCTCAAGGTATTGTCCATAGAGTTCAACGTCATTATGTCCTGCCCCTTCTACCCATAATGGATCCACTGTCCTGGGACATCGTTCATAAATTGCCAAACCATGGGAAAAATCTATAACTTCATCCTCTGTGCCATGGATAACTAGAACAGGGGAGACAATTTTGGAGACCTTTTCGATGCTGAAATATAGACAAGAAAATAGGACAGATTTTTTCCATGTTGAAAAAAATAATTATTAAGTAAATTGCATGAATAAGTTAATGGTGAGACAAAGACAATACTCCCACTCACCTCCCAGTGTTGTTAATTTAAAATAGAAGATTCAAAGAGTGTAAAAACAATGGGGAATGTGGAAAACATAGTCTAGTATTAATCAAATAGATATGGTAAGTGACACAGAACAAAACATGATACAGTTTTGAACTGACAGTACAGTTGACGAAGTTAACATGTTTGTGAGTATGGCCAATTTTATACATGTGTCTAAATGATAAAATAATATTTGGTCTATTAAAAATTCATCAGGTGTCCTCTTGATTAAGTGCCCTCTTTCCAATAATTGCCCACACCCTAGTTTTTACTGCCCACCTAAAATAAGCTGAGCACTTCATATCATTGTAAGTAATATTGCAGATAGTACATATTGTTATGTTGTATTCATCTAAATGTTGTTTAAAACCATTCCATTTTTTAATCAAAGTTAAAACATCCATTACCAATGCATTAGACACATTGCCTAATAGTTTTAAGAGTGCTGTATTGTTTAAGTGATTACCTCATCTACTTTTGAGATTAGCCAATAGTTATAAGATAACATTTAGATGCAAATATTTTACAATTTTGAAATGTATAGTTTCAATAATATAAGAATTAATAATTATTAACCACACAGCTATAGCCAAGAGTGTCATAGAGAAACATCTAGTAATCATTAGAGGAACTAGCTAGAACTAAAATAAATTAAACAATATGACTTTTCAAAAGATGCTTTCTATTGTATTTCTTCAGTGTACAGCCTTCTATGGTATAAAGCTATTTCAAAAAAGGTTGACAGGGCATTTCATGACTGAAAGCAAATTTGGGGTACTAACAAGAATTGCTTCATTTTCTTAATTAAATACCCAAGCAATGCCAGTACCATGCAGTTAAGACCTTACTGGACAAATTGGTCGATAGGTGATTCATGATAGTGGTCTAATAGCGTGACCACAGTTCCTTTAAGTCATGCAATCACCAATCACTGATTGCCATTCGCCCCATCAACCTTTTTGAGATAGCTATATAATAAATTATGAGGTTCATACTAGTTGACTTCATGTGGATGTGTAATTCTCACACACACTTGTTTGACTTCTCTCTAATCCATATAGCTCAGTGAAAACAGAGCACTGATGGAGGGAGCGATAGAGAATTTTATCTTTTTAAGTTTTCTATTTAAAGTTTCTGAAGGTTGTAAACTTCAGCTGCCAGCAGATATTGGTGATAACAACCCTAAATCTAAATTTAGATTTTTAGACTAGTGTGAATGCAGCTGTGTTTTGGACAAATTCCTTACATACATAAAGCAAATTTGTCCCATTGCCAATGTTGAAAAAGATCATGTATTCAATAATGTTCAACTCTATGAAATGCATTGATTGTGGTCATTGAAACATTGACTTTGCTTTTGTATGAAACAAGTTTAATAATAAAATGAGTCAAAGCTGTCCACAACCTTATAGCACAAAATGCATTACTTAAAAGTATTTGTAGATAGAAAGCAACAAAATGGACCTTTTATGATAATAAATCTTTCATTGAAAATGCTCTCTATAAAAATTTGGTCACAATGCTATTTTATTCCACCATCAAGTGATGTTAATTGACATAAATCAAAATCTTATCACTAATAAAAAGATTTACAAAATCAACAAAGACAATTCAGACAAATTTACCTCTCTTTAATTATAAATACATGTTTCAAAACAAAAATGTACAAAATCATCACATAATTATGTATAATGAGATGTATTCTATAGGTTGGTACATTATTTCCACTGATAACTGAATTCCACATGATCTAAAGGTGATTGAAGCATATTTATATGTGAAATCTAATCTACAAATGATCAAAGCATATTTATATGTGAAATCTAATCTACAAATAATTAATAATCACAATAACAATTGTTTCAAGCATGTTTATATGTGAAATGTATCACACATATTTATATGTGAAATCTGAACTCTACATATTGGAACATATAAATATGTGAAATCTGAACTCTACATATTGGAACATCTAAATATGTGAAATCTGAACTCTACATATTGGAACATCTAAATATGTGAAATCTAATCTACAAATGATCGAAGCATATTTATATATGTGAAATCTAATCTACAAATGATCGAAGCATATTTATATGTGAAATCTAATCTACAAATAATTAATAATCTACAAGTGATCAAAGCATATTTTCTAAATAACTCTGACCGCTGAGAAACATAAGTTGAGTGAAGTTTTTTAACCCGACCTTGCTCATCAAGAACGATACTGTTGCATGAATACTTGTACAATTTGGCGCTGGAATATTTAATTTGGCGTTGGACTTCAGTTTATCTGACCGAATTTCAAATTGAGACTTCATCTACACAGAACTAACTTATCTAACACATAAATTGCAATTGTTTCTTTTGAAATACGTTTGAATTTCTCGGCCGAACTAAACTGTAACGTCGGGACTGCAACTTCACACTACTTACGTCTGAACTGTAATTTGAATATTTTAACGGTCATGCATATATATGTGTTCTGTTGCTCAATTGGCTTTACATTTTCAACAGGATGCGGTGAAATGTTTCCACGTCTTTAAACCACATATTTCGGTCCAAATCGGCGGACAATTTCCAGTTCATAAAGTTCCAGATAAAGTTCCAAAGTTTAACTGAACGAGGACAAATTGTCATTCGATCCAAATTCCAAGTGATCGTTCTGATTTGAAAATTATCCTACCATTTTCGATTACTTTCAGTTGTCTCCCCTGCTGTATTTTAGATTTGATTTTACGTTTTGATGCAGGCCAATGATGTACGTCTTTGAGACAGGCCAACTAACGTCTGTTACATTTGCTTGAAATCCAACGTAAACCGTGACCTTTTCCAGTGTTAATCCCATTAGGAGCAAGTGATAACATGACGAGTATGCGCGAACCGCTGGACAGAAGTGGCTTCAATTACGGTTTTAACCTGGCTTAGGGCTACCTCTCTGATAAAGAGAGTCGTATACAGTCTCCCAAAAGTTTTTCGGAGCATTACAGTCCAGTGTAGAAGTACGAACAGCTAGAAATAATCCTTTCAAAATTATCCATTTGTCCAAGACAATAGAAGTTGGAGACATACGCAGATCACTCGCTGCTAATCCCATTATTATTTACCTGAGATCGGATATACTTTCAAGTGTATCAAACTACACGACGGTTTACACAGGCTAGCATTTCTCCCGCGGCAATTTGTTATGGACTTTATAATTGTCAATATGGCTGGATAAATCCGAGTTATTGTAGCCATATTGACAATTATAAAGTCCAAAACAAATTGCCGCGGGAGAAATTGTAGCCATATTGACAATTATAAAGTCCAAAACAAATTGCCGCGGGAGAAATGCTAGCCTGCGTAAACCGTCGTGTAGTTTGATACACTTGAAAGTAAACATGACGATATCCGATCTCAGGTGCAAAAGGTCACGGTTTACGTTGGATTTCAAGCAAATGTAACAGACGTTAGTTGGCCTGTCTCAAAGACGTACATCGTTGGCCTGCATTAAAACGTAAAATCAAATCTAAAATACAGCAGGGGAGACAACTGAAAGTAATCGAAAATGGTAGGATAATTTTCAAATCAGAACGATCACTTGGAATTTGGATCGAATGACAATTTGTCCTCGTTCAGTTAAACTTTGGAACTTTATCTGGAACTTTATGAACTGGAAATTGTCCGCCAATTTGGACCGAAATATGTGGTTTAAAGACGTGGAAACATTTCACCGCATCCTGTTGAAAATGTAAAGCGAATTGAGCAACAGAACACATATATATGCATGACCGTTAAAATATTCAAATTACAGTTCAGACGTAAGTAGTGTGAAGTTGCAGTCCCGACGTTACAGTTTAGTTCGGCCGAGAAATTCAAACGTATTTCAAAAGAAACAATTGCAATTTATGTGTTAGATAAGTTAGTTCTGTGTAGATGAAGTCTCAATTTGAAATTCGGTCAGATAAACTGAAGTCCAACGCCAAATTAAATATTCCAGCGCCAAATTGTACAAGTATTCATGCAACAGTATCGTTCTTGATGAGCAAGGTCGGGTTAAAAAACTTCACTCAACTTATGTTTCTCAGCGGTCAGAGTTATTTAGAAAATATGCTTTGATCACTTGTAGATTATTAATTATTTGTAGATTAGATTTCACATATAAATATGCTTCGATCATTTGTAGATTAGATTTCACATATATAAATATGCTTCGATCATTTGTAGATTAGATTTCACATATAAATATGCTTTGATCATTTGTAGATTAGATTTCACATATAAATATGCTTCGATCACTTGTAGATTAGATTTCACATATACATATGCTTTGATCATTTGTAGATTAGATTTCACATATAAATATGTGTGATACATTTCACATATAAATATGCTTGAAACAATTGTTATTGTGATTTATATGTCCCTGTCAGTCTTGAGGACATTGATTTGTACATTAGTGAGAGAAATGTGTATGTCTCTGACAGAATTGATATAAAACTGTTCAAAGTTGTATAACAATAAAAATATTCAAGGAAGAAAGGAAGATAAATTGAATTTTGTTCAAATTGTCATTATGAATGGGAAGCAAATTATTTTTGACCAATGAAATGATATAAAATGCACATTTTAAGAAAGAATGTAAAACATCAATTCAAGTGACATTGTTTAATGTACATTTTACTGGGGCAGAGATGCAGGTATATTGATTTTTGTTCAAAACATGTATATATTCACAGAAGTCCAAAAATCCAAATTTGGAGTTAGGGTTGTTTGATACACAAAGGAAATTAAGCATTCTACTTCTCTATCATTAATGTGAAGTAACATTTCAAACTAGAACATTAGTTAGCTTGTTGAACATCACTACAAAGCATTCACATTCAAGAGCACTTATTCTTTCAACTGTCAAGTTAGCTGTTCAAGTTACTTCCCCATGTTTTAAAATTTATTCACTGATAACCTGGAAGCTTGAGGAATTTTGCAAAAGAATTGCTAAGGAAAGTCTTTCAAAATCATTTATTGTTGTTTGCTTTTAGGATTCACTTTTGCTCTTTGTTGATGATAAGAGATAATAAGACACACAAGTTAGAGCACACGTACATTAATTTGCTTGGTTTGACAACTCCAACATTTACTTCCTGTAGCTTTTAAGTTTTTGAACAACTTTAATGTAGCTAGTACATGTAAGTTAGTCTGCTCAATGTTCAAGAAACGTTGAAAAAAGTTGAAAATTCTCTAAGATGAACAAGCCTTTCTGTAATGCACTTGAATGGCTACAGAACAATAAATTCAAAGTGAGGATTAAGTAGCTAAATACAGTAAATGTACAGTTTCAAAAACCTCAGTCTTGACTTGAACCTAGTTGTTATATGGTCAGCCATGCAAATTTGGGAAGGTCTATAAAACTGAGTCATGGCTTTTTCAACTTCGGCAGCAATTTTCATTAAAATGGGTAAGTTTACTGTGTACTTGAACCAAATCACTTCTTTGAAAGTCATGCATTATAGCCTTCCATACATGCTTGATCAATATCAGATAACTAGTATGTCGGTATAATTCATAAATGTATGTTTGGTATTAATTGCCTTAACTACATGAAATATCCTTGGAGATAGGCCTTGAAAATCACAGCTGACCTATTAGCCAAAAATACATAAATCCAAGAATATGTGCAGAAGTAAGTAAATAAAATGGCCTGGGATATTTACATTAAAGTGTAAATAAAAATATTGCTATTTTATCACTTATTTTATCACTTTTCCTTTTACAATCATTTTTTTAGATACTAGATATGCGTACTATGAAATTCAATTCTCTCTTTTTGTGTGTCAGTGTAATAGTTTACTGGTCGTATGTCATGGTTTTCAAGATTCAAAGTTTTTGATTATATTTCTGGTCTTTTGAAGAATAGCCAAATGAATGTATTCAAATTTCCATTATCTTGTTATCAATATTTATCTTTTTCCTATCAAGAACATTAATCCTTGCATAATATCTTCAGCTTTATTTAAGTAAAAACGGTTGGGAGGAGAAATTATATATTATTTTATATACACAACGAATCAAATATCTTTATCCCCAAACATAATATCTATTTGTATCCAAGCTAAGGAAGACTAAAACTCCCCAAAATTCTTAATTTCTCCTAGAATATGTTGTCCAGGATAGCTTATCTTAGCCAGATGTACTACGTGCTTTATGAGAATTATTAAAACCTGGGGAAGGGATAACAAGAAAACTGGGCGAGTCCATGATATTATTATTATTCAGACTTTAGGATCGCTGTTTACAAATAACAGGAGGTCGCTCCAGATTTTGAAGAATAACATAAATTTTTAGGAATTGTTATTAGGGTATACAGCGAGTTTAGACATCTGTGGAACTAAGAATAAATAGGTTAACCGATGAGATAAAGAATAAGTTTCAAAATAAAGCTCAAATGATTTATCGTTCGATTTATCGTTCGATTTATCGATGACCAAATTACAACCACCTTTGATCATGAGTTTAAAATATGACTTTTTCAGCGGGAAGGAGGTGAACTTAAAATAAAAAAATATAGACATAGAATAGGTTTACATACCTCGGAAACGCATCAAAACACCACGTTCTTCTTGTTTCGGGGAATGCCACTCTCATGCCAGATGTTAACGGCGAATGTAGAATTACTCCGCCACATTCGAATCTTGATGCCAAATCAACGGTTGGAACAGTTCCTATACTTTGGCCGTATAAAATGATATTCTCAGGACTTATTCCATACCTTGTTCTCAAAGCTTGCCACGCTGCATCAATATCACTGTATAGATTCTTTTCCGAAGGCTTTCCCTGACTAACTCCATACCCAGAATAATCGTAGGAGAAGATATTACAGTTTATGCGAGTTCCAAGACCCACATAAAAACTCGACATTTGGCCAAGGTCGACAGCATTTCCGTGGCTGAATAAAATCGTAAATCGAGCAGTTGGCGAACATCTTAAATATATGCAAGCCACTTGGTTCCCTCGGCTGCTTTTAGTAGTGAATGCCTCGATTAAGTCCAGCTCCTTCTGTCCATACTGCCACTCGGCTTTTTCAGAAAGATGGAGCGCTTGTTTTCCGCCATCGTTCAAATCTTGAAACGAATACGTCGGTTCGGGAGGAAGAAATGCCAACTTTGCAGCGATTTTTGAAGGACAAGGAGGACAACAAAACAGACAGCAAATTTCAGAGAACGACAGCCCATTCATCGGGGAAGGTTTGGTAAAAATTCTAACTAAATAAGTAGGCTTAAAAGTACTTAAAATTCGAGGGAATTTAATGGCGTTTCTTCTTCACTTCATCGCCGGCGGAAAAATCGAATCATGACAAGAACTCAGCCCCATGCCTCTTGCCTATTTGATCTGTTACGTCATGACCGGAAGCACCTGTGTCCACTTCGGGATCCCTGTACGATGAAGAGTGGCAAATATTTCAATTTTATTTTAATATGAAAGCTTCCGAGAGAAACAACTTATCTTTTCGTGGCTTGAATATTCCAAAGAAATTAAAACTCTAGGAAAAGCAAGAGTATCAATTTTGTTTTGTGTGTTTTTATTTGTATTTTTCGAATTTACTGTGACCGGAAGTTCGTGTCTTCGTCCTTTAAAACATTAATTTGAAGTAGTCTTCCTACGAAGATGCTTTATCTAAAGTGAAACATCTAATTAGATCGCCACAGGGTATTCACGGAACTTTCCTGGATTAGCAGAAAAATTCTCCTTTCAACTAGAATTTAGCGAGAAAAAAACCCAAACCTGATAATAAAAATCAAATCTTCTGGCTTACTTTAAAACTCCTGCATGTCCTGCAAGATTTTTCTCATCATCCATAACCACCACACTTTAAATGCATCAGTGAAACAATTTATGAGAAAAATTATTTTTATTATCATTGTTATTATTTTTTGTAAAAGTGATTTTAAAACATGCATGTTTTTGTGATTCCTCTCTAATAAGCGTTTCCATGGATACCGATATCTTCTTTGACAGGTTATTGCCCAGCAAAGGTTGAGGAAAACTCACTATTTCTTACCGAATAACGTGCATTTATCATAAAATGTTATATGTAATCTTTAAATTTCAATACATTAGATGCAGAAGTCAATCGGCACACTTCAGTAACTGGCTGTAAAATTAAGGACTCGTATTATCCAATATTGATGAACAATCTTGCTTGATCTCAGTGTGATACTAATTCTAGAAGGTGTGAAATTCCTCTCGAGAGATGTCCAAGCCATGGAGATTCTTCCAGCTTGTTTTGCATCAGTGAAAATTAATTTTGTATTAGTCATCCCTAGCGCTGCAATGAACAAGAAAAAATTGCAATTCTATCTTTGTACAGAAAAACCTTCGTTATAACGAGCCATTTTAGTTCGGGACCATCAAACAGAAAACGTATTGACTTTAACCCCATTAAAACGAATCCCCACTTAAACGAGCCCCCGTTAAAACGAATCCCCGTTGTTACGAATCGATGTCTAGTCTCATCAGTGACATTCGTTCTGTACAGTGTTCTGTAGAAAGGGGTAGAAAGTTAGTTAAGTTTACCATAGTGGATTTGTAGCGTCTTTCTGGTAGAGGAGGGGCCAGGGAATCGTGTGACGGAGGCCGAGCTCTGCGCGGACTGCCAACCTTGAAAACAAAAGTATAAAAAGATGAAGCATTGGATAAAGCATAAATTGATGATAGTGACAGATCCCAGTGTCGTTGAAAATGTTGTAGCGCAAAGACTTTTCCCCTGGTAATTGTCATTGTGATTAGGGAGCTTAAGCATGAGACGTTTTTGTCAACACGGACGTCACGCGTACGTTTTTGATCGTCCCCCCCCTGTTATAGAAGAGGTTCCCGTTCTCACTAGAACGTCAGTTGAGGCTTTCTCACGTTCTAGATCTCATCTATGACGGCGCGCGCACAAACAAAAACCTATGCAAACAAACACTAATTGTATGCAACACCAGGTGAATTGTATATTTACCAATTAGACAACAGAAAGCCGCGTGCCCATGGCGTTATAGACGCACTTGAGAAAATATAAAGAACGATTAACAAACGTAAGAGTGGCACGAGGCGTAGCCGAGTGCGACTCTAGTTTGTTAAGGGTTCTTTATATTTTCTCAAGTGCGTCTATAACGCAATGGGCAAGCGGATTTCTGTTGTCTAATTGATTTATAACAGAGCCTAGAACGTTAAAAACGGAGCCGTGCAGCCCATGGGGAAATAGTTCATAGATTTTTCAGCCAATCAGAACGCGCGTTATATGTGTCGCCATCTTAAAAACGAACGATTTGAAAAAGACGATGACGAAGATAGTGCGCGCGCAGTGCAGCCCATGGGCAAATAGTTCATAGCTATCTGGCCAATCAGAGCGCGCGTAAGATTGTAGCTATGTTATAACGATGGATGTATCATCTATTGATACACTTGGTGTTGCATACACCAAGTACTTACCCCACAACGCATATAGTATTTTCGAAGAAAACGTACAAAAACGGATCTGTATTGGTGTGAATTTCTAACTAACACAATCCAATGTACATAAACATCCATCCTTACCACAGTAAGAAGATCCACATAATCTGCTTCGTCCTCGTTTTCCTACAGAGTGGACAAATGGAGATTAGTTACGTGTGTTTGACGTTTGTAATGATTTTGACTGATGGTGATAATGAGGAGAAATAGACCCCTTGCAGCATGTTGGAACTCAGCTCAATCTGGGGGACAAAAGAATGGATTCTAATTCTCGAGAGAGCAAAAGTCTTTTGTTTTGTCCCCCAGATTGAGCTGCTCTGACGTCACATGCAAGGGTCGACTATATGACTATAATCAAAATGATTATAATCATAAATATGTTCATCCTCAGAGATTATGATTATGATTCTCAATAACGCAAAGACGATATACAACATCAGACTTCTCATTAACACTTATTTCTCCCATTCTCGTTCCCAGACCCTACTCATTCACCCGACGGGGAGAAACGAAAACCGGGGGGGGGGGGGGGTCTGGGAACGAGAATGTTATTTCACCCTAATGAACTCAAGTCTCGACAACTGCAACGTTTTTTTAACTGTAACCAATCACAAAAAGTACCTGTCCACATGGCGTCTTCAGTAGATCTCCCTCGTCATTGATTGGCGTCTTAATTTAAGAAGAGATAAAGATTAAAAATTGGCATAACCCCAAGGTTTTATAACAGGTCCCATCACCCCGATATCCTACACCCTCACACCGAACGCCCTTTCTCCTTCCTCGTTTTTACTTTACATCAGTATACAGCAAGGTGCCTTGGGTTCCATAACTCCCCCTCCCCCTCCTACCTTTTGTGGGTTTGATCAAACTGGGTCTGAGTTCCAAAGGGCCATTTGGTTCGTTTCGTATAGCATACTTTGGGTGTGGCCGAATCATGCTTTTGACGCACAAGTGAACACACTCCAGGTCCATGAGGCCCGTTGCTCAATTCGCGCGTAATTTACTAGTACGTTTACGGAAGCACACATTCAAAAACAACAGAGCCTGAAAACAGCATGCCATTCTTAAACATCTGGAAACTTTATTGGGATGTTAACGGACGAAAGAGAAAGACCGGGAAACAGTCGGGCCCCTGGACCGTTAACTGAATATGACTGTTCACAGGAGCAAACTTAAGCTTTTACGTAAACTTGACTAGCACCAATCATTTCATAGAGATCGAAAAGACCGCGACGGGCTCCTGTGCAGATAAATATTGTTGTTCTTTTGAAATGTTGTTTTGTCATAACTCAGTCCTCTCACACAAAATTGCGTACCTCTTGATGATATGTGGCCAGTTCGTCAAGTGTCTTAAACACCTTAGGAAGGCCCACAATGACGTATTTACCAGATCGTGTCTGGTCAATCATGTAATGTTTGCAGCGGTTTGTGACTCTGAAGAGAGAAAACATCAGCAAGTTTTTCATCAAAGTCTAGAAGAGTTCTACACACAAACTAACCCGCGTAGTCAGCGCTTCTGGGGTGATGAGGAAAAGGGGAAAAGCGCCAGCTACGCAAGCAGACTGGGACTGACAGACTTCAGACTGGGGGACCACCTAGCATTTTTAGCAATGCTTACACTAAAACGGTTTCGGACGGATCCAGTTCAACCTCATTCTCGTCGCCAGAGCCCACGGTGATACCGTCCAGCGGAAGGCATCACCGGGGGCTCTGGGGACGAGAATGGTTTAACCTGCGAATATAATACACCCACCTTGCATCGCGCGCCGTAAAATGGACGGCGTGTAATGGGCACGCAAACCGCCCTTAGAGCATGTCCTTGAAACAAATCTCTAGTGTGTACTTAGTAGTCTCCTCCACAGACAACACTCGCGGCTGTGGGGAAAAAGCTGTCTCGGGGTTCCTGTGCTGCGACGCTTGCTGCGTCACTTGTTGCGCTCGCCTTAGCACAGGAATCCCGAAAGGAAAGACAGCTTTTTTCCCCAATAATGTTGCCTGTGGAGAAGGCTAGTGTGTACGGACCTAAAGGCTCTCATGAGCCCTGTATAAATCGGGTCTTAGTTGGGGGAACCAGCAAGTTTTTGACTGACTACTTAAGATACTACAATGGACTACAGTCAAACAGACGCAACATTTGAAAGCGGACCAAAAGGTAACTAACCTGAAACTTAACGTGTACCCAAAACGACTCTCGCTGACTCGAATAAGAAAACATCCTATAGGTTTATTTGTAAGCAGCATTTCGGATCGTCTGTGGTTGGAAAAATGGAAAACAGAATCATCAAATGTGTGGGAAAAGTATAGTTTAAAGGCTTTTTATCACTCTTGATGCATAGCATTTCTTTGTTATGAGTTGCCCTGAAGGTCGTTGTTTGCACGAAAATTGGCTTCAAGTCTTTTTTGATTAAGTCTGCTTATCTGAGTATAAGGACTCGACGAACCTTCTTTGTGTGGGCTACCTGTGTACAATAGGAGCCTCTTAGTTGTAAGGGCTATCTGTGTACTAGAAGCCTTCGTTGTGTGGGCTACCTGTGTATAATAGCTAAACGAACCTTCTAGATATAACACCATGAAACCATTCATGAAAGACGCCATGTTTTTCCATACCAGCACCCTTTGGGGCCTGTGTTTCTTGGTACCATTGTACAGCCCTGGAGAAAATCAACGGGCAAAAATTTACAATAGAGGCTTTGCACCGTCACGTGATGGCAGCCCTGACAGGAGGCAGGAACAATGGGGTCTAATCTGGTTTACATGAGAGAGAGTGCAGTTTCCCAGGGGGGGGGGGGGAAGACTCTATTGTTGTGTCTCCTGTCATGGCTGCCATCACGTGGTAGTGCAAAGCCTCTATATAGTTGACAGCCTCATTGCCATAATCAACCTAGACACACGATCCAACTTTATCTGCAATATTGCGCGCAACAAAGCTGACGTACCGTTTGTTTTACCCCTGCAATGTTGCGCGCAACACAGCTGCACCGTGTGTCCACCCCTACAAGGCTGCGCGCAACGTTGCACAAAAAGTTTCAGAAGTAGAACTTGATCCTATTTAACCTGCAACTGATGCAGGACACAGTGAAACTATGTGTTGCGCACGTTGTAAAAGACATTGCAGGGAAAGTTACATTGTCTGTCTGGACCTCTATGTTGTAGTAACGGCCTTTACAGTCGTCCATTATGGTGGCGTTGCGTACTTACGGACAAGCGGTGCGACGTTGCCCGCAACAAGTTGCAGAACGTGATTCTACTTCTACAACTGTTGCGCGCGTTTCGAAGGGTTGGATACACGATGTGTGTTTCTCGCAACGATACAGAAAAAGTTGCAGGTAAAGTTGAAGAACGTAGCATAAAGGTAAAAGGTAAAAACTACACGGAAAGGAAAGACCTCGAAACAAGGATGCGAGGCCACTGGGAATCGAACTCGGGCGGAACCTCTCGCTTAGAAGGCCCTGCACCAATCTAGCCTCGTTCCCAGACTACTCCAATCCCCCCGACCAAGATGGCGGACGTTTGCTCGACCACGTTGGGGGGGGGGGGGGGGGGGGACAAGGGGGGACATTCTAAGCGTACAGTGACGTCACTATGGCCGCGTCGCTATGTAGCCTGGGGACAAGGCTAGCACTAACCAACTAGATATCGCTTGCTACTAAAAATTATTGTTGGTAAATTGTAGGCAGACTTACGTTTCTTTAGTCGCTTTGGCGCCAAACTTGGCTTTATTAGCGTCAGGCTCACGGACGAACTCATCTTCACCGATGTCAAAATCACCACATCCTTCATCTACGAACTGTTAATAAACGATAATACTATTACAACCATGTTGAAAGTTGTATTAATAATAAAGTTATCCAAACCTCCTCAACAACAGCGGAACCCCTCATTCGGGTGAATTGGAAAGGCAGATTTGTTGACAAGTAATGGGGAAGGAGCCTCCAAATTTAGAGGAATTAGTGTTAAAAGTTTGTTTTGCATAGACAGAATTTCAAATTTGCGGGACAGAAAAATAGTCCTTTACTCCCGAGTCATCAGGATCCGGTTGCTTGAAGGCGGGTTAGCGCCAATAACCTAGGGTTAAAACAGGTTATCTTTAGGCTTAACCTTGCATGGGTTAGAGCTAGCTAACCCATCTTCGAGCAACTGGACCCAGTTGTAGTCGAATTCTACAGGAGAAACATGCTTCAGAGATAAAAAAGACGACTATGACGTTTTCGGTCTTTTGCTACCAGCTGTGCGAGCGCACTAGCATATGTAAAACGTTGTCATCATATTATAATCACTATTTGGACTTTCATATTTGAGTACGGGTACAACTACGAGTCAATCTCGACCGAGAAACGACGCTGACCAAGAGGAACGCATACTCTGGGGACGAGATTGAACTACGAGTACGAATTTCGCATGCTCAAACCGTGACACTGTCGCGACCACTACCATTACCTCTATCACAACCAACATCATCACCATTCACTTACCCGTACTTCATCGATGTTTGTAAAGGTTTGAGTTCCCGTTGCAGTTGCCTGTGTTCCTTCTCCAAACGCTAGTGAAGCATACTTCGTGTTATTTCTTTTGGGAATCAATTCTACCAAAAATAATCATGCATATAACATCCTGCACTCACTGACTCACACACTCCTACTCACTCACTGACTCACTCTATCTCAACGCACGCACTCACTCACTCTCTCCGGCTTTACGTACATCGTATTATAGGGCGTCATTCACACTCATGAACTGCTCATCAAATCTCAAACATATCGCAATATCAATATGAACATGGCTGGATTGTAAACGTAGTGTTATGCGCGACGGCTGTTTCCACGGCGAGCACATTGTGTGCAACACGATTCAGATTCCTATGTATGATATCTTCTGCGTAAACTTGTTGCGGGCAACGTCGCACCGTTTGTCCGTACGTACGCAACGCCACCATAAATGTACGACCGTAAAGGCCGTAACTACATTATGCAGGCCCGAACACACGAAACAACCTTTTTCTGTGACAACGCGCGCAACACAGAGTTACATCGTGTGTCCGCAACAGGTGGGGGTTTAGGATTGAATTCTTCTGCAACATTGTAGAGGTGCACACAGTGTTGCACGCTACAGTTGCATCGTGTGTGTGTGGGCCTTCAGAGGTGCAGTGCATAATTGCAGTGTTGACACCCATTGTAGGGGTGCACACACAATGCAAGTGTTGCAGGCAATGTTACAGAAAAAGTTGCATCGTGTGTGTGTGGGCCTTCAGACATACAGTGCATAATTGCAGTGTTGACACCCATTGTAGGGGTGCACACAATGCAAGTGTTGCGCGCAATGTTGCAGAAAATATTGCATCGTGTGGCCAAGCCTTAAGTAGCATCACGATCATCACAATCCAGATTAAAGTGCTGTCACCAATTCCTACCTAGTTTTCTTTTCTCTTTCAAAGCTTCAATGCCTTTATCAATGTCTTCTCTAGACAACTCGATTAACTGTAGGCAATCCTTGGCTTTAAGGTCATGTTCTTTGGACACACTGAGTAACTTTTTGTAGCGACGACGAATAAGAAATCCACGGACAACTGAAATTCATAAACTAAACACGTGAGCACCATGTGAAAAACACAAAAGTTTTTCAGTATTCGCCTTTTTTTTATGATGTTATCATTTACCGTTCACCCCTCCCCCCTTCATCGAGGTGTCTTTTAAGGAGATGACAATGGACCGTTTCTATCGACTTTTCCATCAGTATCCATTTTTGTGCATGTCTGTACTCTAATATATCCACATGCACAGATGACCTGTTCGAAATGTGACGAGAACAAAAAGTACCCAATCTATTTGTTTTATATTATATTTATCAAAGCATTTCAACCAGAACAAGCTTAATATTGTGTAATATTGTCATCCATACGTCTGTGCTGTTATCACACACGGTTTTCGACTAATCAGAGCGCGCGTAATATGCTGTGATGTAATTTGTGCCTGTGCTATATATAACACACAGCTTTCAACCAATCAGAGCGCGCGTTTTATACCAATCATTATTCAAAGCACGGAACCACTTATCTTTTTCTAAAGAGACTAAATGTCCAAACTCACCTTTCTGCATTTTAATGACAGATCGCTGGACGTCTTCTAGCTTTTTAGCGAGTTGTTCCGTGTGCCAATACTTCAAGAACACTTTCGTTTTACTAAAATCAAACAAATTTCTACATTCAATACACCAACTGAATATTCCTTAAAAGAAACTCCAGCCATAAGTACCTCACCTGTGTGGAATCACACTAGATCAACGAACATCTTTTAAATATCTTTATTTAATTATATTCGGAGCCAACATATGAAGGTCGCCGTTTGAATGAAGCCTTATAAATGAATGTTTAACATGTATTTGAGACATGGTTTATCCAATGACCCAAAAAAATTGTATTGTGATTGGTTCAATTTATGAGAAAATTAATCCAATTTTCTTGCATGCGATCGAACCTTCGTCTGTAAACACATTCAGGCAGCCTTCTGTTTCTTACAGTTCTCAGTGGTTCGCCCACAACAGATTTTTGGTTTAGAGATAGGTTTACTTCTTTATGACAAGACGATCTAACAAACATTATAACGTACCCAATATGCCAGTCTTCCAACTTGGATTTCTTTAAAATCCTTCTGCAGCTGGACTCACTCGGTTTTAGGAAGGGATCATAGACAATCAGCTTATAGCTATGATAAAAATACACAAAAACAAATTAAAAGCATAAATATATTAATGCTAATTATGGTTATCATCAATAATATTACTTCTAGTACCCCAGGACAGTAAAGGGGGGAGAGGTGGGAGGGGGTTCTAATCACGCATCACACGGCAACTTATTAAAACGGGAAATAACGCATTACAAACGGGTCACGCATCACGCAATCATGCTAATTTTGGAGCAAACACATACACCGATTCGAAATATGGCGGCAAATTTGGATAACTATTGTTTTATACTGACGCTTTTGTGTTTCCACGTGAACACGAGGCTAGTCAGTCCAGAACAATAGTTATTCAAATTTGCCGCCATATTTCGAATCGGTCAATGATGCACAAGTACTTGGTACCTTGCACCACCACCACCACCACCATTATCATCATCATCATCATCATCATCATCAACGTCAATCACTACGACCGACAACAATAACAACGACGACGACAACGACCACGAAAAACAGTTACTCGTCAGAGTATATCCCCGCCTTTTATCACCCTCGAAGAATATCAGTGATAACGTAACTGAAATATGACCTGATTTGTAAAACGCGTACATCAAGCTGCTCCATTCCGTGGTCAGACAACACGGGTTAAAATCAATTTATTACCTTTGCTGTCAAACCGCAGTAAAATAAAAATGCATGTTTCATTTAAAGGAATTAAAACTCTGCACGTATGTTTACTGAACTACAATTATACTGCTTGTTAAGAAAAGGGCAGACAGTATTTTAGGCGCCACAACTAAAATATTGATAAATATATTTAAATGAAACCTTTACAATTGAATTCTTTATAGATATCACAAACCGTTTGGAGTTGACATGTCGTTACCCGCAGTCAGCTTAGGGTATTTTCCATTTAGTGGAATTGAATGGTTTGTTTTTAAATGATGCATATAAGATCTTTGCATTAGCCAGTATCAGTCCTAAGAAACGAGGTGCGCCATATAAGAACTGGCCGTTCTGGCTAGTCAGCTCGTTTAGCTCCACTAAATGGAAAATACCCTTAGATCGATATATTTCCTCTAATAAAACCTCTATATGTAGTGAACAGGTCTAAACTATATTAAAACAACATGGGTTCGTATTGGAGAGGTGGAAGCGTATTGAATCATAAAGCACACGTAAAGTTTAAAAGCGCCGAGTTTATTGACTGCTCGCTAGCGAGGGTTTACTGTGAATACAATTTTAAAAAACAAAACATGAAAGACCGTCACTGAAGACTACTTCAGCGAGTTACAAATTGAATGTATTTTTTTAAATTCCGAAAAATGAACTCTTTCGTTAATTTGTATTCTTTCATTTTGAATACTTTTTTCTGGTGGCAACCGAAGGACAAACGTTCGAAGAGCTAGTAAGTTTAATTTATCAGTAATATTTTATTCAAAAACGTTTCTTTTACCTGTCAACGAAGTCACTAAAAGTTGGTCTGACGGCGTAGCCTTCTCTTCGTATTCTTGTAGTCTCGAGAACTCCGGTGTATTTTAGCTGAGTAGAAACAAAAGAACGAAAGTTAAAGGTGTATACTTCAAATGTCATATATATTAGGTACTTTGTCATGTAGCACGCCGGTTACGGCACGAACGTACACGGACGTGACATGGACGATGACACGAAAAGTGTCGGCACGAACTGTTGCGATATGGCACGATCGATGTCGTAAGATTTTCCTTTGCGATTCGAGGCGAAGACAGAAATATCAAAATTAATCACATTTTTTGTTACACTAATAAATGTTTGGAATCAAGAAACGGCTTACTCGCTTATATTTATACATGATGTTCCTCCTTTACATGTCCTTTAGGAGTTTGTTGTGTTAACGTGTTTATGGATAGAATTAGTGGTTACGACTTCACTTTTTTAATGAATTCCTTGTTCATCTTGATTACGTAGTTTCGCCACTTGTGCGTAATCGAAAACGAATTAATGTCTAAGATTCATTGCCTTGCGAGCAGAGGTTTCTTGTTTTATCCCAAAAAAATTGATAAAGAATAATAAGGAAGTTAGAGGCGGTTAGCAGATTTTAACTTCCTTTCTAGGTTTTGGTAACCTATGCTCGCATGCAGGATAATCGGCTTGCTCGTTTCTTAAGGTAATTTGATTTATTAAACTGACGTCTTCTGAATAACTATGAAACGCAATCAATAAATGGCCGAGTAGGCTGTATTTGTTACCAACTACACATTTCACTAACTTTCACATTTCTAGTTTGTTAACTTAAAATAATGATTCATTTTTTTTGTTTTTAAAATAATGATTCAATTTTTTTTGGAAACAAAAATAAAAAAACTGTAAATGCCACTGTGTTGAAAGCCGGATTACACCGCGCCGGTGTAAGTCACGTTTTCTGTAAAAATCTTACAAGAAATATGTAGTTTTCTACAGACAATTTTGTATTTGCATTTACTTTCACACACCTGATCCTCCACGTATGAAGCATCAAAATTACCCGAGACCTAGAAGAGACAATCATAGCATAAGAAAACAGGAAAGCCAAACATTGTCTAAATAAAAACAACAGGAAACCCAAGCAGAGGTTAAAACAACAGGATAAGATAACATAGTCTATGCCTGTATCGGGTTTAAGGCGTATACGGAAACTACAAGAAATCCAAGCAATGTTTACATAAGAAATTAAAATCAACAGGGAAATGTTTACTTTACACCAAAACCCATTTCCCCTCTCCTCCCCTATGAGTATCTGATTACATCCATTACATGACCCGTATTTGGCCCTGCGCGCACTCCTAACAGGGGCGAATCCAGGGCTCAAACTGAGGGAGTTCATTTCATATTTTATATTGTACAAAACAATAAATACAGGTTATTGGGTTATGTTTTGTTTTTAGGATGAGAAAGGGAGCTCCCGGACACCCGACGTACGGAAAAACTCGGTCTTCCGATTGAGGTAATCCACTTTTCCCGCGCTCTTTTTGGTACATGCGTATACCATTCGGAAATCAAGTTTCCCGCTCTTTTTGGTTCTTTCGGCAAGCGCGTGTACCATTCGTCGGAAGTCAAGTTTCCCGCTCTCTTTTTTTGCCATGGGGGGGGGGGGGGGGGGGGTCCCATGGGGGTGAAAACATGGCAACATTATATTTATATTATATTTCCAAGCTTGGCATCAAAATCTTTTCATTCATGGCGTTAATTACCTTCATATGGTTTGGTTTGATGCATCGTATGAAGTGTGGGTGCGCTGCGGTCAATTTTTCCATTAGTACAGTCAAGGATGTCTGAGATAAAACAAGATATTTGAATAAGTAAAATTATTATATAATTATTTAGTCTACTGATATAATTATTTAGTCTTGCTCTCGCACTGGTTTTTGGTTAGGAGCTAAGGGGGTGTTTACATAACACTAGGATCATCCTAGCAGGCGAATGATCCTACCTGCTATACATTTAATTACTGCATTCTGTTTAGTAGGATGATCCTTGTACCCGAAGTGAAGACACAAATTTCCATGTAAACAGAATGCAGTAAATGTATAGCAGGTAGGATTATTCGCCTGCTAGGATGATCCTAGTGCTAGGATGATCCTAGTGCCATGTAAACACCCCCTAAATTCACATGAACAGTGCCTTTATCCCGGTTGCACGAGAGGTGGATAGCGCAATCTGTTGGATAAATTCTTTTCCAAATAATGGATTTTGGAATACAATTATCCACTGGATAAAGAGTTATTCGACGGATAGTACTATAAACCTTCGTGCACCCTTCGAGGCCTGCAGACATGCAGAAAACGTTGTTTTAAAATGCATTCAATCTCTATAGGGGTGGCGGTTTCATATATGAATGAATGAGATGCCAAATGTTCAGCTAACTCATGAAATATTTCTTTTTTAGTTCAAATACAACAGGTTTCTTCCCGGAACACAGCTTAATACTGTGCAAGATACATGCATGGAAAATGATATATACATTTCCAAGCAAAAGTCGTAAACCGTTCTGTTTTGTAAGGGTTGAAAAAATCAATTTTGTACTTCCAGAAAGCATTTTGTTTTTATATACGTATATCAGAAAAAACCGCGAACCGTTCTTGAGATTAACTATACACATTATATTTTCATATATATATAATTACAATAGGTCTATTCAGAGTTTTGTGTAGAACAAATTAAATCAAACCCTTTTGCCTCATTTGCATATTAATGTTGCACGCACTTGGTGGCTGGTTTTCTCTCAAACGGTGAATTTGGGACATTTCAGTACCGATGTAAAAAAATAAGTTGGCTTAATTCAATGTCTTTTGCAGTCTTTTTTATTGTTGTTGTTTGTTTGTTTGTTTGTTTGTTGTTTTTGCTTCATTTAGGAGACTCATCAGTAATCGTCCCTTTTTCACTGTAGAAAATTACATTTAACTTTATCGCCTAATTTGCATAATGATGAAAGCACTTTAGTGGCTTTCTCTCAAAAAAATTAAATTTCATTCTGGGATATTTTTAATTCAAATTCTGGGACACTTTTCAGAAATAACGTTTCTTGAATTTTGCTTGAATTTTTTTAATTTTTCTATTAGAGTTGTTTTTTTTTTGTTTCACTTGCGGAATCATATTTTCAAATTGGATTGATAATAAATATCATTCAACTTTATCGCTAAATTTGCATATTGATATTAGTAATGACTTTTTCTAAAATCTCAAATGAATTTAATTCGGAAACATTTTTCAGTGTACCAATGTCAAAATTAAGCTCGCTTAAACTTGGTTTAATTAAAGGTCGTTTTATCAATTGGTTGAATTCAGTTTCTTTTGCAGTTCTATTTTGGGCTTCATTTGGGGAATCAGTTGTCGCTTTTTCATCTGATTCAACTTTATCACCAAATTTGCATATTGTCGACGGAGCACTTTAGTGGCTTTCTCTCAAAACATGAACTTCAATGCATGAGCTTTATCATGTAATCCCAAAAGTCAACAGGACCAAAAAATAATTTTCATAGCTGCAAATAGCACGTCAAAATTAGTAAAACTCTGAAGTTTGAATGAAGTAACTTTCAAACTCACGAAGACATGAATTTTCAAAAATCTTAGTTTTGTATGTAAAAGTCGTAAACCGTTCTGTTCTGTAAGGGTTGAAAAATCAAATTTGTACTTCCAGAAAGCATTTTATGTTTATATACGTATATCAGAAAAAACCGCGAACCGTTCTTGAGATTAATTATATACATTATATTTTCATATAGATAATTACAATAGGTCTATTCAGAGTTTTGTGTAACTGAAAAAATTAAATCAAACCGTAACGCCTAATTTGCATATTAATGTAGCACGCACTTGGTGGCTAGTTTTCTCTCAAACGGTGAATTTGGGACATTTCAGTACCGATGTCAAAAAATAAGTTTGATTAATTCAATGTCTTTTGTTGTTGTTTGTCTGTTTGTTTATTTTTGTTTATGCTTCATTTAGGAGACTCATAATCGTCCCTTTTTCACTGTAGAAAAAAATTCATTTAACATGTTTAACTTTATCGCCTAATATGCAAGTGGCTTTCTCTCAAAATTTGAATTTCATTCTGGGATATTTTTAGTTCAAATTCTGGGACACTTTTCAGAGTTAACGTTAAAATTAATTAAGTTTGCTTGAATTTTTTTTAGTTTTTCTATTGCAGTCTTTTTTGGCTTCACTTGCGGACTCATATTTTCAAATTTGATTGATAATAAATTGCATTCAACTTTATCGCCAGAATTTGCATATTGATACTTTAGTGACTTTTTCTACAATCTCAAATGAATTTCATTCGGGGGCATTTTTCAGTGTATTAATGTCGAAATAGAGCTGACTTAAAGTCGGTTTAATTAATGGTTTGTTTTATTAATTAGTTTAATTCAGTTTCTTTTGGGTTCATTTGGGGAACCATATTTGTTACTTTTTTATCTGATTCAAATTTATCACGTAATTTGCATATTGGTGGAGCACTTTAGTGGCTTTCTCTAGCTTTTATCGTGTAACTCTAAAAGTCTACAACACTAAAAATCCGATTCCATAGCTAGAAATAGCACGTCAAAATTAGTAAAAGTGTAAAGTTTGAATTAAAAAGGTTAAAAAGCTACGAATATATGAATTTTCAAAAATCCCAATTTTGTATCAGCAAAAGGTTTTCTTACAAAATACAGACTTTTCAAAAATTCATATTCTCACGAGTACTGAATTTATTTTCTTCAAACTTCACTGTTTTATTGATTTAAAAATTATTTTTCTGTTTTACTAATCTAAAAGTACCTGATAAAAGCTCATTCTGGAGCAGTTAACGTAACGTAATAATTGTTACAACTAGTATATTTTTTTTCGTTGCCCTTCATTTGCTGTCAAGATTCAATCATACAGTCCCTTTTTTACTTATAGATTATTCCATCTTTTTGGCTTCATTTGCGGAATCGTATTCATCCCTTTTCCACTGTACTAGATTGAACTATAAATTGCATTCAACTTTATCACCTAATTTGCATATTGATCGTAGCACTTTAGTGACTTTTTCTAAAACCTCGAATTTAATTCGGGAACATTTTCAGTGTACCAATGTCAAAATTAAGCTAGCTCGCTTAAACTTGGTTTAATTAATGGTCGTTTTATTAATTGTTTTTCAGTTTCTTATGCAGTTCTATTTTTGGTTTCATTTGGGGAATCATATTTGTCACTTTTTCATCTGATTCAACTTTATCACCTAATTTGCATATTGGTGGAGCACTTTAGTGGCTTTCTCTAGCTTTTATAACTCCAAAAGTCCACAATACCAAAAACGATTCCATAGCTAGAAATTGCACGTCAAAATTAGTAAAAGTGTAAAGTTTGAATGAAAAAGTTAAAAAGCCACGAATATATGAATTTTCAAAAATCCCAATTTAGTATCAGCAAAAGGTTTCTTACAAAATTCAGACTTTTCAAAAATTCATATTCTCACGAGTACTGAATTTATTTTCTTCAAACTTCACTGTTTTATTGATTTAAAAATGCTCTTTCCAGATACGTTAATTATTTTTCTGTTTTACTAATCTAAAAGTACCTGATAAAAGCTCATTCTGGAGCAGTTGACGTAACGTAATAATTGTTACAACTAGTATATATATTTTTTCGTTGCCCTTCATTTGCGGTCAAGATTCAATCATACAGTCCCTTTTTGACTGATAGATTATTCTATCTTTTTTGGCTTCATTTGCGGAATCGTATTCATCCCTTTTAGATTGAACTATAAATTGCATTCAACTTTATCGCCTAATTTGCATATTGATCGTAGCACTTTAGTGGCTTTCTCCTAAACGACGAATTTTTCCGACGTCGAGTTGTTTCAATTTTTGTTTATTTTTCCTGATTTTTTTCTGTTCGTCCCTTTTTACTGTAGATTAGGTTGTTTATAAAATGCCTTTTAAGGTATATCGTTATATAAGAAAACTTTGAAATATAACTAACTTTAATTATTCGAGATATATTATTACCCTGAATTGACTGCTGACGGTTGCTTTCTTGCCGGTGTTTGGCTTCAGTTGTCTTGCTTTACTAACTCGCTGTCAACAAGAAAAGCAGAGAAAGAGACCCTCATTTTTGTGGATATTGACCATGATCTCTGTTTCTCTACAGTATCCCCTCGCTGATTTATGATAAGTACAATAGTTATAATAGTAAATTTGGGTCACTAAATGAGTGTGCCTTACGCTTTTTCTCATGGCAGATCCACCGCCCATTTTTCCAAGAGCTAGAGTTCCTGTCCTGGTAATTGTGCCTGCCAGAAATAAATTCACGTTATTATTTGACAGCCTCTTCAAGACCAGGCTGCCAGGAGGGAAACGTTATGGAAAATGTTCCAAACGTTGGAATTGAGCAGTTACGTCGGGTTACGATTCATGGACCCGTTTCTCGAAAGTCATGCACCATAACTCAACGGGCCCGTAAACATACCCGGTTAATATTATGTTTTTTTCGTGAAATAAACGTTATTTTACTTTTTTTTTTTTTTTTTTCATTTTGCAGACAAGTTTACGGGTGTTCACGCTCTCCCGCCACTTTCCTCCTCAATTAATTAACGGCCTGCAAAGTTATCTGGCCTTTCGAGGAACGGGCCTTAGTTATGGCAAAAATCTTACCGTACTGAACCTCACTCATTCTTACTAGCTTCTTATACAAACCAAGGATAACATTTCAAAACAACCGATATATACCGGGATGCTATGGGACATGGGTCCTAGTCGGAGCCCTGGGGTACTCCTCAAGGGTTTTCTTTCCAAAGAGCTTGATAACTCTTTGAAGGCGACTACTAAAGTAGCTCAGTTTCCATAAGGCATGCTACCAATAGGAAGGGAAGGAGAGAAGAAAGAATGACATTGGTTTCAAAATCTATAACTGTATAACGACGCTACTTTGTACCATGAGCGACAACCACTTACCGGTGAAGATTGTACTTATAAGTTCGTTGTCGCTCTTTTCCAAGGCTTCTGTAACGCCTTTGGGTAATGTATCTCGGTTCTTTTCCAAGAAACCAAAGCTATCGTACTCCACCTAAAACAGCAAAATAATTTTTAATTGGAAAAAATTGTCATATGGATTAATACAAAACTGCAGTTTTATCGCGATTGCTTATAAAAAGGAAAAGTTATATTTGAAAATCGGAGATTTTACAAAAAATTTATGGTGGAAAGGCAACTTTTTCATTTGATAAACAATGGCGCCAAAGCATATTTTACATTTATCGATCTGGCAAAGTTGCTGGTGGACTCGTTTTTCCAACAAAACAATTATTTCAGAATGTTACGGCAGCATGATTAAGACCTATTCGGCGTGACAAGATTTGGACTTGGAATGGATGTATGTGGAATGTGATAATATAAACAATAAACGTTAGTTGGGGTTACCTTTCCAGCATAGTGAACAATGGTAAATTTGCTTGGTTGTGCTTGACGTGATGTCATGAAGTGTTTGCTTTTGCCGAGGTTCTTTATCAGCTTCTGCACAAAGGTTCCATCTGTACTCTAGAGAACGCGAAATACAATATGACGATTTACTGATGGAACTAGGCTAAATAATGCCACGGGGTCCCGTAAATGACCTAAAATAAGTCGCCCAGTCCGAATTACAAAGTTTACCGCCTACAAGGCTAATTTCCGTATGAGCCCTCGGCTTGGCTGAGCTCCCTCCACCTAAACTCTCGTACATACATACATACATACATCAACTTTATTTAAACACGATATTTTTTAAAGCTGTCGCTTATGGGGTCGTGTATCTATCTATAAAACGAAAAACTAATGATAAATATTAACCTAATATAAATCAACTTGTACAAATCTAAAAATTCCTAGTTGTGATATCATAAAATTCTAAAAATAATTAGATCCTAATTCCTAAAATTAATTGTTAAAACTAATAATATTTTAGATAAAACTCTGTGACATCTTTGTTTTTTTTTCTTCTTCTTCTTATACCTAAAGCTGATAGTTCTACGTGCTACAGAGCTATAATTTTAATATCATAAAAACCTAAAAATATTTAAAATCCTGATTGCTAAAATTTACTGTTGAAGCAGATAATACTTTAAAATGAAACTCGTCGATACGTATACAGTAATTATTACCTGTGGAAAATGGCTTTCTTCGTCCAAAAGAGCCAATATTCCAATGGGCTTCTCGAGAAACAGATCCTAGATGATAAAATAAAGCAGATATTACCATGGGTCCCGATGTTCGAAGGTGAATTAGTGTTAATACTAAGACAGAATCAGTGAATGATTTCTGGTGGGTTAGCGCTAATCGCCTGGAGTCCAGTTCTGCTCACATCACAAGGCTGTGAGGCAAACTCTTTATGAGCGTGGCTTTTGCTGACCTACTGCAATTCTAAAAAAGAATTTTAATGTACTGACCAAGACAGGTTTGTTATCTTCATATGTGATTGTTGTCCAGTCAATCCCTTCTTTCTTGTATTCCTCTTGTTCCCACATAAAAATATGCTACAATTAACCAACAAAGAAATCATTTAACTCAACATTTCAACGACAAGACTAAAGCAAGGTCACTACGGTTTTCTCCGTACCGTAACTATGTAATACTAGGGATTCTGGTTCACGAGCCCCATCAATGGGATCCTAAAGGCGCTGTTACACTGTGCAATTTTCTCAGCAACTTGTCTCGCAACGGCGTTGCGAAACAAGTTGCTGGAGGATTGCACAGTGTAACAGGGATTGTCTAGCAATGGATTTTGTTGTCGCGCAGCGTTGCACGAAGTAGAACTCAGTTCTACTTTTCGCAACGGATTGCAGCGAACTTGCAACGCCGTTGCACAGTGCTATCACCCCCTCCAGCAACTTTCCTCTAAATTTTTGAGGCACGTTTTCTACGAGCGCATGCGCAATATCTCATTTCGCTCTGAGGAGCTCTGGGTACGAGTAAATTATTGCAAGTTGCTGGGGAAAAATTGCACAGTGTAACAGCGCCTTAAAGGCCCGGACAAACGATGCAACTTTTTTTCTGTAACATCAGTTGCGCACAACACAGTTGCACCGTGTGTCCACCCCTGCAAGGTTGCGCGCAATATTACAGAAAAAGATGCAGAACAGAACTCGATCCTATAAACCTTCAACTGTTGCGCGTAACTAATGCAGGGGTGGACAGGTGCAACTCTAGACTTGTGTTGCGCGCAATGCGTCACTACTCAAACGTCTGAGTAAAAATCGAGATAACTTACTAGTGAGTAGCCGTTACTCAAATATCAAAGTACAAATTTTCTCATTTGAGTAACCATTACTAAAAAGTAAGGAATTCGCTTTACTCGAGTTTCTAAGTAGCCGCTACTCAGGCGATTTTGCAATGCTGTATTTTAGGTACCATGGCTGTGACCGTACCGAACGTCATTTTCCCATTCATACAAAATTTGCTCTATGCACCATAGATATTTGATAACACGTGACTTAAGTGAGTCACGTGACCTAAGAGGGAGGTAAATCACGTGATACCTGATTGAAGAAGAACTGCAGCTGTTCATTGGCCAAGGTTGATACAAGACTGCTCAAAGCTGTTGTTTTCGAAATGCTCGAATCCAAAAATATCCAAAATTCCTGAAATTGAAATAGAACGCATCAAGACGACCATAGGAGGCGATAATATGAAAGATCCTTGTAATTACAACGTAAAGTTAACTCCAGTTGCGGAAGATAGACGAGTTTGAAATCTTGTTACAGGGTAGCAGCGTAGACTGATCCTATAAGTCGTAGTTTTCACTCTCACTTCTGTGGTTGGTCGCGACCACCACAGGAAGCCCAACTGAAGAGCGAAGAGATCAAGTCTACTCACAGCGTTCAGAACACCTATTAAGTTATCCAAACAATTCGACTGTGACTAAATTACTAAATTATATTGAGATATAAGGAAAGTACCATGTTTCAACTCTTACGTAGCACGAATTTCCGTACGTATTTCCGTTCCATTGGGAAGAGAAAGGATCCAACCTCTCTTGTTCCCCTTGGGAGAGGGGTAGTACAAAGATTACATACCTATCTCCATGACGTTCTGTCCCCGTGCCATTGCAGGTGGGGCCAGCAAACGGTTGATTTTGTTGACGATCCAACTAAACAGGCGTCCGTAAAGAGCTTTAGCTGTTGCGTCACGAACATCTGGAACAAATCATGAGAGTTAATTCTTATAAATAAATATACTTACAACAAAATACGCAATCTGATTGGTTACCCTCTGGTTGGATAATTAGTATGTGAGCACGCACTAATTCAAGAAACGATTAAACACTGAACTATTGATTAATGTCCCTAAACACGCAATGCTTTTATACAAGAGAAAGAGCGACATGTTCCTCCGTCTCTAACTTTCGTTATTTGTTTTTTTGTTTTGTTTTGTTTTTGTTTTTTTTGCTTAAAGGTTCGTCCACAAACATCATTTGCCAGGGCCACGTGTTGACCACGCCTACCTAAAGCTTGGTGTCTCTGCAGTCGTCGTTTGATGATACTTCCTTTGGTGGTCGTGGAAGTGGTCGTTAGTATACTCTTGATCTTTTCAGTGTCTGTACCCAGAATTTTCTAGGATTGAAAACAGAGTACTTAATTACTTATTAAATCAAAGTTGTTAGGATACAATTTGAATGTATCTGTTTTGTACATAATAATAGAATACACAAAACAGATCCACGAGAAACCACGCACACGTGTGTGCGCTGACCATGTGCTTTTTCCTCTCTACATCTTGTCTTACTAGTCTTATTATTCCCGAAGACTCGACCTGATGATGATATCTTACTAGTCGAGCTGTTGACTAGACTAGATGTTGCAATTGTTTATTTAAGTGTCCTATGTGTCCTAGGGTTGTGCACTAATTGGGGAACTGGTTTTCCTTCAAGCGCCCTTGTAAACCTTCGACTCAATCACGTTGAGCTGCGCCCTTCGTAATTCAGCACTTAGCTGCAAGGAAGGGTGATGAGCCACTCCTAATTTATTTATTTACCCTCTTATACACTGCCACTATATAATCTAATATTCTAACCATATAAATCTCAGCTCCCTAGCTAGTTTTTACTGAGGGAGGAAAAACAGTTCAAACAGAAGAACCAGAGAAAGACCCTCAAAGCAAGCGGGAGAGAATGAACTGACAAACTCAAGATGCCCCATCTGGGAATCCAACCCAGAACCACAGAGGACAGACTGGCACGGTTGCCATGGTTTCCTAAACAAAACAAAACATACCGCAGTTATCTTTAGAGCATCTTGATCGTTCATCACAGCATTACCCTCATCATCAACATCAATGTCCATGTTACCCATGTTCAAAACCAATGAAAGAAGTAGAAACATGTCGTTTTGTTCCTAGAAAAGAAGGGCAAAGCCTTATGTATTAGCAAACCTGACAGAGATCAAGTTACTTGGATTCTGTATAATTTCATAGCTTCATACTCTTGTTTCAACATTTCCAAAATTCCTGTGCAGTGGGAATGGTTCATACAATAATGATCAAAGTATTACTTAACACTGACCAAAATTCAATTTCTCCTTTGAAATTTAAAGACCTCTGAGGAGAACCTATAACTTGATCAGAGGTTATTTGTTTTTCAGGCATACAACCTTTCTACTGCTAAAGCTGAATTTTTGATATCTCACCTCTTCAAGAAATCCTACAAGATCAATGGCATTCATAAGCTGATTAAACATCTCCTTATTTTTCTTGATTTTCTGGGTATTGTAACCATTTGATAGGTAACTGAAAAATTAAAGTGGCTCTCACTGCTTAGTGCTGGTTCTCATGTTGTCATGGCAACTACCAGCTGTAAGTCAAAGTGGACTATATAGCTATAATTCTGGACAGCTATAAATTCATGACAATTCATGACAGCTAAAAATAAGGTGGCTCTAGACATTTTAGGTTACCATGGCAACCAAAATGCAGTATATCTTACTTGTAATTCTTTGGTGAACCAAAGCAATATTTTTGCTGATCTTCTTGAGAAAGTCCAGCAAAAAGATAGTAAAAGATGTGGAAGTTTTCTTCTCCAGCATTTTGGAGAGCAATTCTTGATTTTTCCAAGAGATACTCTGAGATTTTGGCACCAATAACTGTTCATGAGAATAGGGATGATAAATGAGAAAAGAACAGAGAAAGAAAGAAAGAAAGAAAGGAAGGAAGGAAGGAAGAAAGAAAGAAAGAATGAAGCAAGGAAGGAAGAAAAGAAAGAAGGAAGGAAGGAAAGAAGGAAGGAAGGAATCATCAAAATCAAAATCAAATCACAAAAACGAACATAAAAACAAAAACAAACAATTTAACAAAAATAGAAAGAAAAAAAGAATGAATGAAAGAAGAAAAAAAAGAAAGACCAGAAGGAAGAGAAACAGAATGAAAAGGTGGAAAAACAGGAAAGAAATAGCAACAGTTGCTTTACCTGAGCCATTGAGGAATTTCAACTGAATATATTTTCCAAATCTACTGGAGTTATCATTCATCAGAGTTTGTGCATTTCCAAAGGCTTCAAGCAATGGATTTACCTAGTATATTAAAGATAACCTTTAAGGTCTACAGCAATCTAATGGTGCTTAATTTTCATCATACACTGTGATGATGATGATGATGATGATGATGATGGTGATGGTGATGGTGATGGTGATGGTGATGGTGATGGTGGTGGTGGTGATATTGATGGTGATGGTGATGATGATGATGATGATGATGGTGGTGATGGTGCTGGTGGTGTTGGTGGTAGTGGTGGTGGTGGTGATGGTGATGATGGGATAATAAGGTAGTACTGATATAGTACTAATAAAATATTACATGTATTTGTTAATAAAAGATACCTGGAGAATCTGTTGCTCAAGCTGTGAGTTTCCTTCTGATAATTCAATTACTTGGCTGATAATAAACTTGGCTGACTCTGTTTTACCAGCACCACTTTCACCACTATAACACACAAAAAAGTATTTGTTGTTGACAGTATTTTACGAGAACTGGACGTAGACGTTCCATAACTTCATTTCTGCATGTGTCAGGTGCTGTTATAGAATGTAATTTTTGAGAATCGAGGCACGAGATTAGCAGAAATTAATATTTTGCTGGCACGTGGCATTATGCGCGTGTGTATTTAGCGTGGGGTCCTTAGGGTATTAGCGTGATATATAATGAGGTGCTGGCCGTGTTGCAAGTCATCTACAGTCAGCCTCGCCGTCTTTTTGGTACGTCGTTGTTTTTTCTATACATATTATAGTCTAGTTAATGCCATGTAAACCTTATAACCCCAAAGGTTCACATCTTAGCATTGGTTGGGGGTACATGGTCCCAATTTTTTCCACAAAGTGTTTTTTTGGGTTTACGTGTCCGGCTATGATGTATTAGCTAGTTTTTTGGTATATACTGTCATTATTATTCAAGTGAATAAAATCTGTGGGCCTGGCTGACCAACATGCCCAAGCGTCAATGTGTGTTGGTTGTGTTATTTATAATGTGTAGTGGAATCAAAATGTATATTTCATATGACTGTGAAAACGGCACTGCACAGTTACAGCAAAGCTACAGCAAAATGTTGAATGTATATATACAAGAGTGCACTGACATAGTCATGTCACCATGCTGTCTGTTTCACACTCATACGAAATCCACTCTAGTATATTTGTGTGTGTGATGTAACCGAGTCTCCTGGCCTACTGGTTTCCAATCAGGGACTGAGTGACACACCCCTCTACTGCCAGTCATGGTATACTCCCCTCCTCTTCCCAGACATCACAAATACATACACTAAATAGAACACTATTTGTATGACTGTGAAAAAATATTGTGCTGTGGCATGTTGTGCTATGGTGTGTCACAGAGTTTTGGTTGGATAAGAAATCAATGCAATTGACAAATCAAAATGTTGAAATAAAGTATTCCACCACCACCACAACAACAACAACTTACAACAACTTTATTTTTACCTTACACAGTTACATCAATAAATTACAATAAAAATATTAAACAAATAAGAGAGGTAATTGCTGCTTGAAATAACTGTTGAGTTAATCGAGCCAAGCAACAACTAGGAGAGGTGTTGTTTTATTGGTAGAATTACTAACATTAATTTCAAGTACAGAAGGAAAAGAATTATTTGGGAGACAGAGAGAGAGAGAGAGAAAAAAAAAACTACTGCACAAATACAAATACGTAAATAGGTGAGAACGAAGAAGTAGGTGTGGATTTTTTCACAAACAAATGAAAGCAACTCTTACAAAGATGTTTTCACTGTCATACTAAAACTGCTGTAATTATGTACGTCGTCAGTTTACCTGATGACACAGCACTGGTGGTGAGCTTTGGCCCCACCTTTACCCAGCATGGACTGGTATGCGGCATCAGCGATAGCAAAGATATGTGGAGGCTGAGATGACTTGACCACTTCTTTGTACTTGTGTGCAGCCTTCAATTTTAAAATATTTTAAATATAATGTATTCTGGGTGAAGAGATCGTCAATATGGATTTTTCAGCTCTATTTCTTGGGTATCTCAATTGCAAAAGACTATCTCAAAGATATAATGTCCTGTATATTCATTATTTTCAGTTTATAAGAAAGTATGAAAAAAAAAACAGTTTTGCAGTTTTTCTGCTATGCCACTACATTGTAGTCCTCCCCCTCCCCCTTAGTGACTGCCACTCCTACCTCACCCTCCCCTCCCATCATAAAACTTAAACTTCATATACATTGAATTAAAGCTATGTTGTAAATACAGTTTGCTTCAAATTTCTATTTTGGTTTAAAATCAAGAAATATATAAATTGATACAATTGTATCCATGATCAACTAACCAAAAATATTCTTCTTTACAATATCTTCTCTTGATATTAAAACCGCTATAGATTCAATCGAATATAATATTTAATTACTTACATTTTTATTGTAGATATTTAAATCCTTGAATGGATTGACGGCTATCAGAATATCTCCAACATAAGTCTGTAAACATTTAGCGAAACAATAAATATAAATGTCAACTTGTATAACAAAAAGTCAAGGAAGTTTGACAAACTTTTTGATAATAATTTGTGGAACTTCAGTAATCCATCCGCCGCTTAAATAGCGCATTAAATACATTACTGTTGACATCTTACATAGATTTTGTCTTTGGAATAGCGATTCCTCAGTTCTTGAAGAATAACTTGAGCGTCAAGTCGTGGTAACGTTGCCAAGTCGTCAGTATTCCCTGACGCCATTTTGGAGGACTCAAATACCGACGATTAATATTATAAACTTATTTCGCTTAGGTTCACTAGCCAATAAAATGCAAATTCGAACAGTGTTTTCAATAGACATCAGGTAGTCGTGAAGTCATGAATTATTCGTTCCAAAGGTGATTAAAAACAAAACATATGCTTACGTCGGCCTAGTGGGCGTCAGACATCAGTCCACTCCCATTTTAAAATCCTTACATATTTACGATTTTATTAATAAACATTACTCAATAAGAATAAATGAAATCTTACCTTAGGAAAATAATAAATTACGACATTGTGCTTCACGCTTCAAGGTTCTAAATTTTGGACTTCCTGTGGAATAAGCACGGTAACCTAGCCTTTTAATGCTAAACTCGTGGATTGCAAATCCACGAGTTATTTGTCAATTATTGTGAGGGCTCGAAATATGCAAATGTGTCACTCGAACATTGTTAAACTATGCTACTGCGCTTGCTCGACGTAACCGCAGGCCGAAAGTAATGTGGGCTCTGGTTTAGGTTTTGATGTAAATACATCCAGGTAGTATCGCATTGGGCTGAAAGAATAGAAAAGGGAAATGATGATGAACAAATGAACAAATGGCTAGATACAGGACCGTAACTAAGGGGAGGGGGGTGCACTGGGTGCACGTACACCATCCCCCCTGTAGACGAAAATGGCCCACTTATCTATAATCGCGCTAGCATTCACTGACTGAGCAGTAGGTCCACACCTCCCCCTCGCTAATGAGTAGCAAAATGAGCAAAACGTTGGGAAAGGGTAAGGCAATGGCCCACCCCACCCCACCCCACTGAACAGCAAAATGTTGGGAAAGGTAAGGCAATACTCCTTCGCATTCTAGGCTCGATTTCCAGCCGCGAAGGGTTCCGGTTAAAAATCCTCACCCGAATCGAGCCTATTCGCATTCCTTCGCAGCCGTTATTAGTCTAGCTCCCATTCCCCTGCGGTCCACTCCCGCCAGCCACTATAACGGCTGCGAAGGAGACTAGGCAATAGCCGACTTTCGAGTTACACCGTTGTCTTGCCACGTATACAAAAGTATCAAGACGAGGCTACGTGCATAAAGCTCAGACATTCGTAACAAGACAAAAGTTTTAGCACATAGCCTCGTTCTGAGTCCTTTGTATCTGGCAGGTGAAGCATATCTTGCAACTGGACTACTAGACAAAGCAAGCGTAGACATAGTCCATTTCCTTTTCATTTACACCCACCCAGCAAGACCCCTGGTTACGTACGGCCCTGAGATGTATTAATAAAATTAGACAGGAGGGAACGAGTGACTCTAAAATAAAGGGTTCGCGCTGTGATAAATCGATGAACGAACGAGCAAACGTATGGATGGTCCGCCATGAATTGATAGATAGATGACATAATCAATGAATAAACAAACCCACAAATTGGTCAAATAAACATTCCAACCGGGATGCAGGGACCGATCCAGGTAAAGTGTTATAAAAATCGTAAAGTTCTAGAAGGTCCAACGGATATATAATGTTGGAAAAATGTCCAGACTGAGAAAAGGGCTCAATCCCTAAAAGGATGGACGAACAGGTGAAAGAATGATGGAAGACCGGAATTCTTTTTTATAGTTGTTTGTCAAAAAGATCCGGACGAAGGGAAAAAGAAGTGGACATATTTATTGATTTATCGGTCCAAACGAGAAAGGATAAAAAGGAGGGTCATTTAGAAGTCACATTCTGTAGTCAAAATCATGAAGAAAATAACGAAAAATAACGTTTTCATCAGAAGCCTTTAACTTCAAATAGGATTATTATTAGCCAACAAGGTGCTTTTACCAATTAACTAGTGTTTGAATTTGGTTCATTAAAATAATTATTCGCTCCAGCTGTTAGTGAATTACAACGACAAAAATTATTCCAATTGTTTTTGTGCCATTACAAAAACACCATGCACCTTTTACTTCATTGTTGTCAAATTGCAAGGCTGCAGGAGGAGTTAGCACATAAACAATACAGAAAACTGTTTCTATATTAAGGGAGAAAATCGCAAAATCGAGTTATTTAACGAAAACAAGGATTTCTATCAGAGAAAGTTTCATAAAGAAAAGTATATTGCATAACAAAATGATGCGATGTGAATTCTTGGTTAATGATCAGTAAAATGCTAATGAGTTGTTCATTCAACGGCAGCTGGCAGTTAAGTTAACGTTTGCAAAGGAGTTTCTGTGATAAATTAGCGTCCTGGTCACAAGACCAAAGTCATTGCTTGGCGATCACTTAGTACCTTCTCAAGCAGCTGCCAGTTCTAGTTTGCTTAGTTTTGAACTAAAATTAACTAGTATTCTAGATACAGAAACAAGGACATTGTTTGATCTAGGTTTTAAGCTCATGAAAAGACTATAACTGCAGCAATTCTAAGCCGATCGACGCTGTCAAACTGGGACCCAAAATGAATGGAAGCAAAGAATGTTTAGATTTTATTCAGCATCTGTTTGAAGAAGAACACCCAAGTAAGCACTTCGAAATACTGAACGCAATCAGCATCAGTTTACATGCCGTCCTTATGCTTACGGCATCTTTTGGGAATGCTATTCTACTTACCGCCATTTGGAGGACTGAAAGCTTGCAAACACCATCTTATCTGTTGATCACTAGTTTGGCAGTTGCGGATATCTTGGTTGGAATTGTATACCATCCTTTTCAGATCGCTATGAACGCATATTTCCTTCAGGGTAATCTGCAAAGTTTGTGTGATATTTACCTTGCATACATCTTTGTGGTTACGCTTTTGAGTACTATTTCGTTTTCAATGTCAACCTGTATTGGTGCAGATAGATTCTTGGCTATCAAACTCAAACAACGATATCGCACCACTGTCACACGAAAAAGAGTTTGCATCACAATTTTGGTTGTTTGGACTGTTGGAATCTTGCTGGCTGTTTGCTCAGTAACGCCAGAGTATTTAAAAAATTACATTCTGTTTTCGTTTTTTTTCCTGACATTTCACTTGCTGGCCATTTCTGCGTTTTACATCCTGGCATTTAAAGCGTTACACAACCATACAGTCCAAGTTCAAGACCAGCGCCAAAATCAAGGCATCACGCTTTTTGACCCATTTAGCCACAGAAGGACACTAGAAACAATGTTAATAGTATTGATAGTACTTCTTCTTTGCTATGTTCCTTTGTTGGTTGGCATTTCTTTGGTCTATCACTGGGGCTTCAACAAGATAACAGCTCTGGTTTTTTTGATATCCATTACTCTATGGGGAATGAACTCAAGTCTTAATCTACCTATATACCTTATAAGAACTCGCGATGTTCGCCAAGCATGCGTTGATACCTTAAAAAGAGCCCTATCAATTGAAAATACGGAAAATACTGAAGCCTAAATGATATAGAAGAAAATTCCGAGCAAAGAAATCATTGCAAACCAACCAAATTTTGGTCAAGAACAAAGACGATGACTTCAGCGTTTCAACTATATTTCGACTTTAATCCAAGTCATTATTATGGAGTGGGACGTCATTGTATAATGTCACAAGGCGAGCAGTGAGTTTATATAGTTGTGCAAATTCGATAAACAAATCCAGTTCTCTTGAGACCTTTATAAAAGTGCCTATGAAGTGAAAATTGTACGTGTTTTTATAGAATTCCGGCTGACAATACTTCAAATTCTAAGGTTAGAATTGACTATTTTGTACGCCCTCAAATCTGTGCCATCTGTCATTTGGTTTGAAGAATATCAACATAGTATGGTGGATAGTAAGAAAGGCATGGTAACAAATGAAAGAAACGGTTTTTTTCTCTAAAATAATAATTACTGACAATTTAATAATTATAAATGTACTTAAGTCAGCTAGTGGTATACCAAAACTTACTTCAGCTACATTTTCAATTTCACTGCAGGAGGAACTCCCTCGGACGGCACTTTTGAAAGCAAATTGAAATTTTGTTACAAGTTACAAGTTTTAATTTCACTCTTCAAAACATATAAATAAATTACAGACGTGTAAAAAAGTTTATGAAATAACTAAACTAGACATGTTGGTGGTAGCAATTGTTACAATTAATTCCATTTTTGAAGTGTGCAGCAACTAGAGGAGCAAAGCTTTTGTGCTGACTACCACCAAGGGCTGTATAAACATTGTCAATTCTAACTTAAGACATCTAAAACTTTTTAATTTTGATTTAAGAATTTGGGTTTCATAAACACTTTAAGCGGACCTCCTTTCTTTTACTCCTGAAATTGTTGGCCGGCTGGTTCTGTTTCCCGCCTAGGCCTAGAGCTGAATATGGGAGCTCTAATTAACTGGATAAACTGAATGCAGAATCCAGACAAATCAGCTTGGCTTGAGTTATCAGATTTATAGTCTTAGAAGAACTGTAAAATGCGTTCTGAACGAGTGACAAAATTTAAATAATTTGTATTTGTAAAATAAAATTTAATTCTCCATCATAATTCAAATGACCGGTTTCCGCATATACCATATTGTAAAATAGAATTGCATGCCTTTATACTTATTGAAAATATGTACAAAAGAGAGTGAAACAAAGTTTGTTCTGTTTGTTTGATTTACTTCAAGTGTGTTTCAATCCACAAATTTGTCGTTGCCATGACGACGCACGACGAAAAGAAGGGAAGCCAGGATGACCATCTTCTCCCCAACTAAGCGCAAATAGTTATGCAATGTTATGGTGCCTTGTCGAGCTTGATTGAAATGACCTGATTCCGAAGCCCAACCGGAAAACAAAACAAATCAAAACAAAAAACTTTATACCATGCAACAATGTACAGGCAAGTAGGCCACATACCTCATTAGTATCATATGACGTTTTCGGGGTTTCTTGTTTACTTGCAACTGTTCAATTAGTAGTACCCTGCAAACAGATGTTTTCGTGTTTCCTTGGATACCAAAGGCTCGGATCGAGGAGGAAAAAAACATCAAAGAAACGTTTTCTCTTCATAGTCAAAAGAAAAAGGCCTTCAAAGGCCATGTAGTAAAACCAACCAAATGAATACAGTATCCTGCGTGCCTGATCCAAATGAACAATTTTTGTAGGCGTTTACTGATCAAAATCTGTCATTTGAGCTTGTCATGTATGGATTTTGGGGAGATATGAGGTAAAAACAAATCACGTGGCCAATTAACTTAGGTAAAACCAGAACAATCCTGCCGGATAAAGTTATAATTACACGGAGTACTGAATCAGTTTCTTGAAATTTGAAATACTATGTAGTAAATCTTTATTAAAGTGTCTAATCGTTCTAGCGCTAGGTTGCACTAATTGGGGACACTATGCTGACTAAAGTAGGGGATTATAAGCTATTGGATGTCAGACGCGCCCAACTCTCTTTGCAACTCGTAATATGAACGCAGCTCTTTCTTCGGCTGCGATATAAAACCAGGTTGGTTAAATTGGATTTGTCGGCGATGTGGAGGATCGAATTGTGCTCTAATTGGCCACATTGCAGTGACTGCATTACTGTTTGCGGGATAGATGTACGTTACGCGCTATAAATTGCTACGCACTGAACGTTGCAAAAAGTAGTAGCTCACTCAACGTTTTTCCACAACTTGCAACGTAATTTTTCGTTGGATTGCAAGTTGCAGAGAGGCGTACATGACAACGACGTTACATTTAAAATTTCGAGAAAAATTACCCGCTCTTGTGACAAAATGTTGCAAAATAGATCATGATCAAAAGCAATCATAATTAAACAATGCTTTTAACACTCAGATTGTTTCAATTTTCGAAAAAGTGTATCCACATGTTCTTCTGTTTTCCCGAAGATTAACAACAAATTTCTACATCCTTCATCGTCAGCAAGAAAAACCAACACAATGTGTCCTTTAACAAGAACAGACAAAATTTTAAGAACAGAGAAATTAAAAAAAAAAGACGAGTTATTAGTGACAGAACGCCAGCCGCTCCATCATAACTCGAATCCACTTTCACAACGCATGGAAACTGATTCCACATCGGTTCTCGTTAATGTAGCGAGGATAAGGCACTCTGATCTTTACAAGACATATCCGGTTCAACGCAGTGCCTGTTCTGAAAATTTGAAATCCCTTCAAAAGCACCGCAGTTCTATAGACAGGAACATTGTCATCACTGAATCCAAAATTTCAATGCTCATATACTTTAATTTTCGAGCGGGAAAATAGGCAGCCATGTTTTAATTTTCAGTGATGTGTTAAGAACTCTGGGGATGGATGGTCGGTTAGTAAGGGAATTTCATCGCCAAATGTACAAAATTCTTTTAAGAGATGAAAATCAGCTGAGAGAGAGAGAGAGTTTTGTTGGCCAATAGTAAATGCAATACTTTTCACTGTTCAAAAACCTCGGACGTTTTTGGGCTTTTTGCAGTATGAAAAACCGACTGGGTAGAGAAAAGTTATGTACGGTTACATCATACTGAGAGCACGATCGACGCACACTTTATTAGTGCTGCATGTTAATTCGTGGCTAAGTAGGTTTGTAATGAGCTTTTATCAGGTATTTTTAAATAAGTAAAATAGAAAAATAATTACCATAGTTAGAAAGAGCATGATAAAATTAACAAAACAATGAAGTTTGAAGGAAATAAGTTCAAAACTCGCGAGAATATGAAGTTTTGAAAAGTGTAAATTTTGTAAGAAAACCTTTACTGGTAGGTAAACGACTTACAAAATTTGGATTTTTGAAAATTCATATTTTCGTGGGTTTTCAACTTACTTCATTCAAACTTCACAGGTTTTTACTAATTTTGACGTGCTATTTATTATTATTATTTTTGGTTCTTTTGACTTTTGGAATTGTATGATAAAAGCTAATTGAAGTTCAAAGAAAAAGAAAAAGCCACTAAAGTGTTCCATTAATATGCAAATTAGGTGATAAAGTTGAATCAGATGAAAAAGTGATAAATATGATTCCCCAAATAAGCAAATTTGGCGATAAAGATGAATGCAATTTATTATCAATCCAATTTGCAAATATGATTCCGCAAGTAAAGCCAAAAAAGACTGCAATAAAAAGTTAAAAAATTTCAAGCAAACTTAAATTTAAAGTAAGTTCTGAACCCTGAGGTCACATCATATTGAGAGCACGACGCACACTTATTCGTAGGCAAAGTAGGTATGTAATGAGCGTTTATCAGGTATTTTTGAATAAGTAAAACAGCAAAAGAATTACCATAGCTGGAAAGAGCATGTTAAAATTAACTAAACAATGAAGTTTGAAGGAAACAGGTTCAAAACTCGCGGGAATATGAATTTTTGAAGTGTGAATTTTGTAAGGCAACCCTTGCTACCAACGAATATTTTCATACAAAACTACGGTAAGATTCTTGAAAATTCATATATCTTCTTGCCGGTTTTCAACTTACTTTATTCAAACTTCACATTTTTACTAATTTTGACGTCTTATTTCAAGCTATGAAAATTATTTTTTGGTCCTGTTGTAGAGAAAGCCACTAAAGTGCTCCATCATATGCAAATTAGGCGATAAAGTTGAATCCATAAAAAATTGGATTTTTGAAAATTCATATCTTCATGAGTTTTGAACTTACTTCATTCAAACTTCACAGTTTTACTAATTTTGACGTGCTCTTTCCAGCTATGGTAATAATTGTTCTGTCCTATGACTTTTGGAAATATATGATAAAATCTCTGTTATTTCTTAGAAAATGTTCATCTTTGCAACAGGAGGGCCGGGTAATATAACCTTGCAATCAATGTACATCCTCCATGACAGTTGCTTTATATATAGCCACTGAACTATACCCTGTGAGGTGAGTCGAATAAGAGATATTTTAAACTGAGATTTAAACAATTATTACTGAAGTCCACGTATTTATTTAGGACCGAGGAGCATTGGGGCTTTTTGGTCCGATGTTAAAGTGTTGTTTTTTTTTGCGCTTTCCTTTTTGATTTGCAACGCCTGGGATTGCGGTAATATCAATTTTTTTCTGCACATTAAATGTAAGCGCTTTTCTTTCTTGATTGCTTTTTTCCCTTTTTGCCTAGCAACTTTCGTTGCGTTTTTATCGCATTTCCCTGTAATCTCTCATTTAATTACAATACTGTAGCTAAGTTAGTTTCATTTCTACGTTATAGAGTGCAGTGCAAACATTAAAAGTGTGCAAAACTTTTTATTTAGTACTAAATAGTGTTAATTAAAGAATAGAAAAATAGAATTAGCATAATTTAGTGCTATTTAGTACTATTTATGCTGCACACTTTTAGTGTTTGTACTCTATTTGACAAACATTTGCAAAATACGTAATCGGATTGGTTAAGTTTTATTCTATTTTATTACAATCGATATTTATTTGACATAAACTTGTCCTAGACGACCTAGCAAATGTACATGTAATTACAGTGAAGGCTTTCTACCTACGGTGGACACCCAAGGTAGACAAACCTCTCAGACAGACACCTCTCTAAGACAGACACCTCTCTAAGACAGACACCTCTCTAAGATAGCTATAAGACAGGCACCTCTACAAGACAGAGAGCCAAGACAGACACCTCTCTAAGACAGACAGCTCTCTAAGACAGACAGCTCTCTAAGACAGACAGCTCCCTAAGACAGACACCTCTATAAGACAGGCACCTCTATAAGACAGTCACCTCTCTAGCAGACACCTCTCTAAGGCAGACACCTCTCTAAGGATGTCTTGAGTGTGCCAAAGAGGGAGTTTACAATGGCAATCTACAATATGTTATACTTTAGTTATAAAAGACATGTAAATATTAATACGATTTCCAAGAAGACATAAAAAAGAAATTACATAAATAAGCTGGCTTGAATGTTTACAAGTGATTCTAAAAACCTACTAACTAGTTAAGTCCAGTTTTCACGAGTGACGGAAGAAATGGGAGAAGTGGAAGCAACATACACAGACTTGGTATTTCTCACCTACAATTGTAGGTGAAAAAGACAATTGGCAAAACATCACTGAGTCTGCATGTTGCTTCCAGTTGTGTTTCCATGGCTCATGAAAAATGCATAATTGCAGGGGTTTCAATAGAAGCCAGGTACCAGTGGAGTATCACCGCCTACTTCGTGTCTCACTGCTGGTTACTGAAACTGTAATTAAATTTCACATCAAAAACAGAGATGAAACTACAGTTGGCTATTTTACCTTGATCCAAATCTTATTGAAACGCCTGGAGATGGATGGCTATATCTTTTAGGGGCAAAAACTACATAGCCATTACATTAAGGGTCTTATATTAAAACCAATGTGTAAAATATTTTACCCGAAAGGGGAGGGGACAGAAAGTGATTTTGAGTTAAGCTTTCTTACACACTGTCGCACCAAAGCGTAACCAGGATATTGAGACTTTGTGTACCCTTACAAAACCTAGTGCAGCCAAATAGTCCAGTTGCGAGATATGCTTTGCCTGCCACATACAAAGGACTCAGAATAAGGCCACATGCTAAAACTTTTGTCTTGTTACAAATGACTGAGCTCTATGCATGTAGCCTCGTCTTGATATTTTTGTATGTGGCAAGTAAAGTGTAACTCAGAAGTTGGATTGATTAGACTGATTCCATAAGTTGGTCTATTTGCTCCTGGGGCTTCCTGTGGTGGTTGCTAGTTGGGTTGCTAGGTGGTTGCTATTGATACAAAGGAGCAAAAACTATGACTTATGGATGGAATCAGTCTAAAATTTGATGTGCTGCCACACTTGAGCCACTTTAAGAACTTGATTCCAACAGATTTGCAGCAAGCACAAGTGGCTGTTGGTCTAAAAATAGCCGAAAAGGCAGGATAAAGATATCACATCACATTACACATGCCTCAGGTTCCTGGTTACCCTGGTAACACTAGCTAAATCTTAAAGATTTATCTAAAGAGAAGCCATGCTATAGTTGCATATGGTGGCTCTCTTATTAATTCATTGCTATGTAAGTGCATGGATGAGCTATTGCTTTTACATCGTCAATAACCCCTAAGACCAAGCTCACTGACCTTGCTGAAATGGAAATAAGAAGAGCAATAAGTATTCTGAGTAACAATTGGGATAAAAGACTGGATTATCATGTACATGTACTTCACTGTTGTTAGAGGTACTTGTGATGGGGTTGGCAAGGTGTCATATCTTTACTTCTCAATAAAAAGGTAATTTTTGGAACATTTTTCTTAGTTTTCTCAAAAGATCTAGTAATAATGGACTTTCCTATGCTTATGTCATGACATCAAAGTCATTTAAGCTGTTTTCATGTTTTCCTTTATTATTATTCCCCTCCCTGGGGAATTTTTATATTGGTCATGGGTAACCATGGACCTGCATGGGAGAAGAAGTATAGTGAACTCCCTTCAAGACATACAGTATACCCTCAAGACCAGCTCCACCTCAAAGAGTTTAGGGACTCCTGCCTTACAGGAGTGTTGGCATTGTGACAGTACATCAAAATAGGGTGGCCTAGGGTGGCAAGATTGAAAATTGACAGGGTTCACTGACACTGGGAAACAAATTCCAAATCTAAAATTAAAAACTCAGTGACTTTTCCATGACCCAAACAAAATTTTTCAAATATCTCTATTCACTGACACTTGTGAGTCTGGGTACAAATTTAAAATTCCTTGACTTCTTATTTCTGTGTGAACACTGTTACTGTGGTGCACATCAAACCATGGCCACTTGGATAAAGTTTTTGACATCTTTTTTTTGTGTTGATATCTGATTACATACCACTGTTAGAGCTTTTGCTGGGAATATTTTTCAAATCTTCCAGTCTTTCTTAAATTAATACTCAAAATTTCAGTATAATGGCTGAAAATAACTTACAATTTTTGTAAGTATTTTGCCATTTGGATTGATTCTGACTTCTGGATCAGACAAATACTACCTCACTGTCTCTAATTTATTACTGTAACTCCACCTCCCATTTTGATGCAAGTGCAATTGGACAATAAAGACTGGATGCCATCATATTGATGATAAAGTTGTCAAAAACTTGTCAAAAACTTCATCCAAGTGACCACAGTTCCAAGCACATTACAGCCAAAATCATTGCATCATGACCAGCAAATTACAAATTTTGTTTTGATTTTGGGTTTTTCTGAGCCATCAATCAGGCGGAGCTCCTTTCAAATCAACCAATCACTGAAGGAGTTCGTGAAAGGTCCGCCCCCAAGAATGATGGACAGATCAGAAAAGACCAAAATCTTACCAACTTTGCAAGTCACGATGCAATGATTTTTGCTGTAAAGGCTCCCTCTGAAAAAAATGGAAATCTACATTACCTGTCCAAATCGTGTTCTTCTGACAAACATTGGTTGTTTTTCTGTAGGTTTTTCACCATCTTCATTTTCTTCTTCGTCATTCTCTTTATCTGTAGAAGGTTTCCCCCTTTTCACCATTGTATCAGGTATTGGGTTTTTACTTGGTTGCTTCTTGTATGAAATTCCCACACTATTACTCACGATAGCACCAGATTTATTACTTGGTTTAACGTCTACAGCTGGACTGGCAGCTAAAGTTTGCTGTCCTGTCACAGAAGTATTAGAAGATTTAGTAGCATTAATAAATAATGCTCTTGTTGTTGTGGGTTTTAAAGCTGATGAAGAATTAGTGATGATATTAGTCTGGTTCCTTTGGCTAATTTTGAAGTTAAGAGTTGGCATTACGGTTTTATTTCTTTTACCAACTAATGAATTAAATTTATCTGTCTTGTTGCTAAGGCCAAAATTGGGTACAGATGGTTTAGTCAAATTCACTTCCACTGGTTTTCCTTCTTGACCAATTTTGATACCCTTTTGGGAGGTGACTAAATCAGGTTTCCTATTCTTCTGTTTTAACTTAGAGCTAAACTTGATTATATGGTCCATTTTCTTCTTACCAGGAACTGGCTTCTTTTGTGCTCCTACAGGTAAACAATAAAAATTCTTGAAGTTCAGGGAAATGGCCTCACAAGAACTAGGGAAATTAAATTGTTGTGGACATGGTTTTGCCACAAACAAGCATGTCACACTACTTTATGCTTTTACAGTCTGCCAAGGTATCAAAGCCTGACATTCTGCCTCCCCTTTCCACTACAAGCCTTCTGTTAGCCTGCCCAACCCCCTCCCCAATTTGAAACTACTTTCTGCTTATTAGAGTAGACTTTGTTTCCTCAACCATGCACACTTTTATTGACCTGGCTTTTGGGCTTAGTGGAAGGAAGCAAGCAAGGAAGCAAGGAAGCAAACAAGGAAGCAAGCAAGGAAGCAAGGAAGGAAGGAAACTCAATTATTGTTGCTCACCTCCAGGTCCTGCTTGATTCTTCAAGGTTGGGTTGATTTGGACACGGTGCTTGTCTCCTCCAGCTTGTTCCAACTGTACTTTAAGTACTTCCCTGAACAACAATTTATACCACAAATTAGGCAACACACAATTTGACCAAAACATTTTCTATTGCATATTACATGTACATGTACTATATAATGCAATTCTTACATGTAACTTTTATCAATTTGAATATCAATTTTTTTATGTTTTGATGTACCAACATCATTATCAAGTCAAAGTTGATTGTTTGATCTGTGAAATGCTCTAAATTCAACAAATCTATCTAAGCTTGAATGTACAATCAGACTCTTTTGTGCCAAACGTTTTGTTTGATATAGTTTACATGTGTAGTTATCTCTTTGATTTTTGGTTGTAAACACACTTGACTAATTAAAATAGCTATTACAAAAAAAAAGGTTGACAGGGCAAATAGCGAATGGCAATCGGCGATTGGTGATTTGCAAGACCGAAAGGAAATTTGGGGTAACAAGAATTGCTTCATTTTCATTAATTAAACACCCAAGTAATGCCAGTACCATGAATTAAAGACCTTATTGGACAAAGTAGTCAATAGGTGATTCATATCTCTGCTCCGGATAGCAGTATAATAGCGTGACCCAGTTCCTTTGGGTTGTGCAATCACCAATCGCCAATTGCCATTTGCCACTCACGCCATGAACCTTTTTTGAAACCATGATAACTTTGTTAGACTTTGACTTGATAATGATGTTGGTAATGCTATTGAAAAACGTTATCATTAAATGTGTGTACATAATGGTGAGAGCCCAATGGTGAGTACCTAATGGAGAGTTATAATTCATCCTACAATGTATCCCTCTCCTTTCCCCTCTCAATTGATGCTTGCCTAGTTTCCTCTGTAGTATGGCCATTGGCTTGGAGGTAATAGGCCATTTGCACTAACAGATCTCCCCTAAGTCAAGCAGCACTGTCAAAATGAACTCCAGAAATAGAAAGAGAGTGTGCAAAGTTTCAGTTTCTAAGATGAATAAGAGAAAAAAATGATAGTAAATTTAAGATTAATAGATATCTTCTTAAGATTTGTTTGGAAAAACACATTGGATGGTACGAGCTTACCATCCAACACGTTTTTCCAAATGAATCTTAAGAAAACATACTGTCATTTCTCCTGTATTACATCTTATAAGCTGAAACTTTGCACTTTACTAATATCAACTGAAGGTGCTCTTTCAATTTTCTGGCATTCACTTTCATGGTGCTGCTTGATTTAGGGGAGATAGGGTCATGTGACCTGTTAGTGCAAGTGGTCCATTAATGCTTAATGTCAATGATTTTCTTTGGATTTAGTCCTGGGTTAATGCTATAGTCTTTTGAACAACAAGACCCCAGTTCTAGACCTTAAATGAGATGAAGTACTTACTTATCACTGTTTGCATTCAACAATTCTTTGGATTGAGACTTGAGTTTTTCTTCTAGGCTTTTATGAAGGGTCAATTGTTGAGACTGAGCTTTGACTTTTTCTTGTAGCTTTTTATGAAGGGTCATCAGTGATTCAGCTTTGGCTAGAATTAAACAAAACTTGTAATTGAAATACCTTTCTTTCAAGGGTTTAATGTTTATAAAATCACTCACTGTTCATCTCCTGGAATTTTTTGTGAGTTGTTTCAATTTGAGCTTTCAGTTTCTGAAGATCACTTCTGCTTTTTTCCTTAAAACAAAGCAATGAAATCACATATATTAACAACAGAGTGCAGCAAAAGAAATAAACTAGTCTTATTCTCCATTAGTCCCCAGCTCTCTATAACAACTCAGTCAATATTCATACATCAAGGGGGTATACACTACAGTGAGAACAGTGATTGTGATTTGTTCAAATAACAAAGAACAGTAAAACAAAACAAAGGCACAGAGATTACATGTGGAACAAAAGGCATTGTTCATCATCATCCACACATTCTTTGGTTTGTCATTTGAACAAATCACAAGCTTCGTTCTAATGGTAGTGGTCGACCCACATCTAGGCCTTTGCAATGAGTACCTAATTAAAATACAAACACCCCTCTACAATTACAGTCCTCTCTATAATGACAATTACAACATTTCTATAAATGAATGAAGTGGTAATTTTTCTTTCAAGCAGTGTCACACAGGGATGCTCTGCCTGCAAGGGGACCTTTCCCTGCATACTTGAAATTGTATATAAACGGGTAATGGTATTAACCTCAGGACAAAACCATCCCATGTAAAACTTGTTGAGTCAGAGCCATAGAAACACTCTGGAATATATGAAGCACCTAGAAAGCAGGAGAAACACTTGGCTTCACCTCATGTTCCTAAGCTTGCATTTCTTGTGTTTTACATCTTCCAGCATGAATATATATCACAGAGCTGAGACATGCACACACACATGTAAGTTTTACATTGCTTGTAAGTTCTATATTATAGCTTTTATTGTATTGTGAGCCCTGTTAGGCCTGGTTTACACTGGCAACATAACGACATAATGGCGAGGTCATGCGAATACAAAACACAACTTACATCAATATTTTGTCACCAGTGTAAAATCACAACCATAACGACACAATAGGAACATAAAAACATGAACATAATGACATAAAGAAAAAACTGATTCTTTCTTAATGTTGTTATGTCGACGTTCTTATGTCGTTATGTCGCTAGTGTGAACCAGGCCTTATAGAGTGGTGTGAAAATAATGGAGTAAATTTGGTAGGTATTTAGAGGGCTTTGGGATCAATAAAATGATCAAATTCCCAATTTTGGGCCACAAACACTTTCAAATCCGGCCCTTTTGCCTGCACTCCAATCTCAGGGATAAACTATGATAGGTGCATAATATTTATAAAACAAACAAAAAATCCTGCTGTGAAATATTTAGACTGCAGACTTTTTAACCTTAATTATAATATTCCACCAGCAAAATAGAAATACATAAACTTAAAGGAAATGTTAAATTCATTTTCAAATGTAGCTTCAAATATAGCTAATTGTAAATGAACTTAAGTTATATAATTATAAATTATGCATATTTGAAACTTACAAACGTAAATGGCAAATCTGAGTACATTAAGACTCAAACATTCGTTTCTAAGTGTTTTCAACAACACAATCATCGCCTAGAAACGTTTTATGAATATATTAAGTGTCGAGTTGGACATTTGAATACGATTTTACAACTTGCTTGTAAGTTTAAAAGCACATTATAAAGCTTATCTTTTCAATTTTACTCCAGACACTTTATCTTTTCAACTTGTAGATATATATACAGAGATAAAACATCGAAGAGAGGCCTGATATATTTTTTTCAAAAGTTTTACAAATTGTTATTTAAGTGTAACTTATTTAGGGCTTGGGCTATATCAAGCTGTTTAATTCTGTGCCAATTCTTACCCCTTCGTATTTCGCTGCCGTAACTTTACGCTTCTCTGCTCGTAATTCACCTTCGAGATCCGTTATTCTGGATTTTAGTTGTGATTTCTGATTTGATGAAGCTACATCTTTTTCCTCAAGTTTTCTCTTAGTTCTTTCCACATCTGTCATTTGCGATTTGGCAGCGGAAAATTTCTGTTCGATTTTAATTTTCTGACCCAATACACTCCGCATTCGATCGTGTAAAATGGACTGGTCCTTTAGTAGCATATTATTGCGAGATGAAACACTCCAGTAGCTGTATAACAGGACGACAATTATCAAGGAAAGGCCTATAACAAGGAAAGAAGGTGAGCCTGAACGCAACCCAATTCTACCGTTGGACGCCATCTTGATTGAACCATGCCATGTAGAACTACCCACAATGCACACGGGGCTTTGATGAAAATATCGAACACCAGCGGGTGGTCTGGACAAGGAAACCCAAGGAAAGAGGAAATAAGGAGTAGCCTGCAGAGGGTCTTCTAGAATTTGCTTGGATTACCTGACCTTTCGCCAAGAATTTTTTATGATGGTCAGATTTATTACTCCGTTTCAGTACTCTTGTATTCAGTAAGATCACCATCTCTTTTGTCTTTCCGATACTTGCGAAGGAATTTATCCGCTATGATTCATCTTTTTTTTAATATCCTGGATCAACCAAGGCGCTGGTCTACCTCTTATTTTCTTTTCAATCCTTGGAGCATGTCGATCAAACACAGATACAAGTGCTATTTTCATCAAATCTTGATTTACATTTTTACCAGTCAAAACAGGCGATCAATCAAGCTCTTCAGGAAGCTCGACGTCGGTTTCAGTTTCATTAATTCTGGATCATAGTTCTTGTAATCCCTATAATTAATCAGTGTCGGGAGCCTAGTCTCGGATTGAATTGGATTTATTTTCCTAACACATTCTACCATTTTTGGGTCTCCAATCAAGGTGAGTATACACCAGTATCACGTATTCTGTCAGGGCGATAGTGATTAATATATATTATATTATTAGTGGCAATGCTATCAGTCAAAGTTTCAGATACTTCCGTTGATCGAGTTGGTTTCTTGATGATTTGTTTTAATCCGTGCTGGTTTAATTTTGATTTTAATTCTTTGTTATCTCCAGGAACTAAGTAGTTGCCGTGACATATCTCCCACTAGTCCCACTAGGATACATAGATACATTGCATAATACTTAAATTCCATAGACACTAAAGTTAGCATTTCGTCAAAGTTTATTAAAGTTTCGGTTGAGATGATTTGATGGATCACTAGGAGATCGATACATATTATGGAAATTAGCGGAAACTTTTTGCTTGATGGTTAAATGTGTTTCGCTCACTGTCAGTTTATTGATGCTTTTGAGCACTTTGAAGCTTTAAAACTATTCAAAGTCCATTTGAATTGGTAATATGGTCCCTGGGGATTGCATATAAATGAGAACAATTCTTGTAATTAATGCAGTTCATTCGAGTTGCGACGAAGAACGGTTGGCGGGCGACCCACCCACCCACCCACTTTAGCGAGTAAGTCGGGTTCAAAGTTGCCAAATAATCTTTGTTGGCACTTCGCCTGGCTTTGGTTAGTCCCAGGCCAGAGCGATTCCCCATACCTCATTATCATACTCATGAATAACAATACACAGGGAAGAATATTACACAATTCACATATATATACTTTATTTGAGAAGAGACCACTAGCATTTTGAGGAAATATTTTGACATCTCTCTGCAGTAGCGGATCCAGGATTTTTCCAAGGGGGTTCCATTTTTTAAGGCCAGCTGTGTATAACACTCTATTCTTTGGTCGATGTTTGACAAAAAAAATGGCTTAAAACCTTCAAGGGGGATTCCGTGGAACCCATGCCCCCCCCCTGGATCCGCCACTGCTCTGTCCAAGTAGTATCAATAAGCCACTTCACGTTTTCATCCGCCATTTTGAATTGGGGCAAACGCGGCAAAATTTATTAGAAATCTGGATAACTTTGACTTAACGTAATATAACTCGGTTCGATTTTGTCGGATTTTCAAAATTTTTAAATGATCGTTTTTAAATGATTCGCAGACAATGATTTGCAGACGTGCATGCCATGTGTCGAAATGAAAATAAGACTCGTACATTTAAGTACTTTTTTCAAGTCGATCTTTTTTTCGCGAATGTTCTTAATATTTACGTGCCGAACGTTTTATTTTGAAAACAAAAATCCTCTTAATTTTTCTCATCTTGTCGTCTTCCAATATTTATCATGCAGACAGACATAAAAACAAAGCCAATACCGTTTCAAAACAATTAATTTTTTTTTAAAATACGATAAAATGAGCCGAGTTATGGTAAACCAAAGTGATTCAGATTTCTATAAATTTTGGTGCGTTTGCCCAAATTCAAGATGGCGGACGAAAGCGTGAAGCGGTTTTTATACGCCGGTCTCTTTTGCTTCTCGCAGCTTTCAACGTAACATTCAAGGATAAGGCTACTCGGTGTACGGTGATGAAAAACGTTGCCCTCTTTACGTCCAAGATAATTTCATGAAATCTTTTCTAGGGCAGACTGCAATATTAAACGAGAACAAATCAAATCAGTAGTGTAATCAAAACAGAGCTAGGAGTCCTAGTTAGGAACAAAGTTAAGACTCCTAGTTGTTCGCTCCCAGTAATCAGGTAATGAGCTCCTGGCTCTTGCCACTTGTTCTCCGAGAAGTCTTTTACTAGAGAGAGGGTTAAAGAAGATAGACTCTTCATAAAGAAGAGACATTTCTACAAATTTGAGTGGAATTTAATTATTTCCTTGATCTCGTTTGTTACCGGTCGGTCTCTACAATTTGGTGGCACAATAACAGGTAACACACCACCTGTTAAAAAGGTAAGTACTTGGTGTATGCAATACCAAATGTATGCAACACTGAGTAAGTGTATCAAATAGATCCTATGACAATGTTTTATTTAGCATCGTTTTTACATTTTGATACAAAGAAAAAGCATCATTGATACTTAAATAAAGATGCAAGCTATCTACAATAACCTATACGGGTTGACTGAGGTAGATAGCCGATATCAGTGGCTATATCATCTGTTGATACAATTGGTGTTGCATACACCAAGTACTTACCTTTCACGCGAGCGAAGCGCCCTCGAAACAAGGCTTGACTGTGGGAACCTATCAGGGTTGCTGATAAAAAATTAAAAAAAAAAAAAAAAAAAAAAAAAAAGACACAACAATGACAGACACACCAAGATGACCGGACTGAGCCAACTCTGTGACAGACATGACAGACATTCATCCCTCTATGATAGACACAGTGGTCCAATTTCGAGGTCTAGTTAAGATTTTAAAATGCCTTTTGGTATCTTGTTTTCTATTTAAGCCCGGTTTTCACTAGCGACGGAAGTAGAAACGGAAGCAACATACACAGACTAAGTGCAGTGATACACTGTCCATTTTAATATGTTTCACACCTGTAGGTGAGAAATGTGACACTGAGTATGCGTATTTGCTCGCTTCTTCCTCCATCGCTTGTGAAACCCAGGCTTTAACAATTAGAGCTGTTGGCCGAAGCCCCAATGGGCTATTTGAATCGTAGTCCATGAGACCTAGAGGTCTAATTGTTTTAATATAAACTAAGTAGTAATTCAAACTTGTCATATTTCGAAAGAAAAATAATTCAATTGTTTTTATATCACCGACCGCGCGCTCATTGACGTGTGACGAAGAGTCAAACACCATTTAAAACACATCAAAATTGTCTTCATTTTTGTCATTTTCCCCCAAGACGTGTACTTTAACTGTTGAAAAAATGTATAATTTTTAGTTATTAACTCTATTAGCGACAGAAGATCCAAGAACAATTTGTTTTCAAAGTTCATATTTAAAAAATCTGGCTATTTTGTCAGCGCTCGCACTTCGAAGTCAAAATTCATTAAAGAAAGATCAAAAGTCTGAACATTTTTGTCATTTTGCTTCCTCAAACTTGGACCTTATCAGTAAAAAAAGCATCTTGTTTATTACTAAGCGTTCGGCAACAACAAAAATATCAAGAAAACGTTTTCACAACTGGCAACTTTTCGCTACTAGACGGGTCCTAGAGCACTAGTAGAGTAGCCAATCAGTATGCAGGATTTGTGATAGAGTTGGTTGATTGGAGTATGGCAAATTTTTTTCACCTGTTAAAATCGCTCTATAATATAATGACACATGCGTTCACACAAATTTCTTATGCATGCATCGACTTATTCCAGGAAAGGGTTTTGAAAACAAGTGTTGTTTGGGCTTCCTGTGGACACTGCCGAAAACGAACGCGCGAAATCTCGCGCATGCGCAGATAATAGATACCTTGACAGACCGTAAGTAAAAAGGTTAATAAGGAATGGGTCATATTCGTCCTGACCAAATGTTGTTGTTGTTGTTGTTGTTATCCGATGTTCCGGTTTTTGTTGTAGCTGTTGTTGTTGTTTGTTGTTGTTGTTGTTGTTGCCAGATGTTATTGCTGTTATTATTGTTGTTGTTGTTGTTACTGTTGTTTGTTATCAGTGTTGTTTGTGGTTGTTGTTGACTGTTGTTGTTTGTTGTTGTAATTGTTTGTTGATGTTAATTAACACTTATTGACTGGGACCGAGGGAAACAGTATGTTTTGTGGTCCCGAGACCGCCAATGTTTCCCGAGGCGGAGCCGAGGGAAACATGCGAGGGAAACATTGGCGGTCGAGGGACCACAAAACATACTGCTTTCCCGAGGTCCCAGTCAATAAGTGTTTTGTTATGTACCAACTGTCAAAGAACAAAATAAAAAGCAAAACGTCGCTGCCTACAGTTAAAGTTTTTAATCAAAATTCACACAAAACTGACCTTTTTCGCACATAGTTTTTCGGAAAATTGTTGCAGCTCTTTTGGTGACATTCCTGGTTGGTTATCATCTTTTTCTCGGAATAAATGTTGTACATTGGTCTTCAAAGTTTGGCAATAAACACGAGTTTTGCCTCATGCATGTCCGAATGAATGAATTTGTAAACGCGAGCTGTCAAAAACGTGCCTTCAAAGCTCAATCAACTTCCGGTTTTGTTATTACCGGTCAATAAAACTCACTGTTGCCCGCTGAGAGTTGTTGCCCAATCAGAGCACGGAAAAAATTGACTTTGACAGTTGGTATATAACAATCTTGTTTGTTGTTGTTGTTTGTTGTCGTTGGTTCATGGCCGATTTTAGAAGCCGGTTTTTTTGGATGGCCTAATAACCGAGGAAGGGGAGACGAAATGACCTCTAGACCAAGGTAACACTACCTCGTCGGCAACTAAAACTGATGAAATACAACATAATGCATGGGTTTTCCAGGTATCTGATAACTGATTTGATGACCCAAGAACTCAACCCTATTATCACTGTAAATAATAATATCAACTTTTACTTTCAACAAAACAGCCAATTGCTAAGTCAAAGAACCAATCATTTCTGTGATTGATCAAGACGACCAGACCTGAGGACTAGACGATGCTTCATAAATGTCGCCACATATGTTCTATTTAATCCACGTTCAATTAATTAATTACTATGCAATGTGAGGCGCCGCTTTCCTTGCAAAGCATTCTGGATAGAAGTGTAGAAAGGAGGGGAGTGATGAGTCTGTAATGAGGCTTGCTATCTGCATTGTGTTGATCTTGTAGAGTGCTCCTATCTTCTCTAGGGTTTGCGTTAGTGATAAAGGCAGTTTCTGAGTCCAGCGAAGCACAACACGATGAAGATTTTTGTGTATCTTTCAGGTAAGGAGCTACTGCTAGCATTACACCCTTGAGCAATTCATGACATGGATTTTCCCGGGTTCAGTTCGATTTGAGAACATCCGTTAGTAATGCCCTTAAAACTCCAACACTCCTCAATATTTATTTATCAGTTGATCAGCCTTGCATTAAAAAAATTCAAAAGCGGGAGCAAAAATGCTTGATGGAATTTAAATTCGTTTGGGCTATGAATCCCACTGTTTGGCCTTTGCGGTATGCGGCTTTGGAAGAATTTCACGGCGGTCAATTTACCTGAAGTGATATTATGATCAAATGCGTACGATTGTAGCGATTTTAGTGTGGTTATTCCGTAGAAATAATTACCTTCTCGAGGACTTTGCAAAGGATTGGAAAATCTTACATATATATATATATATATCATTAAAATCGGAGTATTACTTCTTTCGCGTCCAACGTAATTGGCAAGCCGGAAATCGAATTAGTTGATTCTGTGGATTTGCTCGAAGAACTTGACAGCAATGAGTCAGCGAGTGAGAGTTTTGTCATTATATCATCATATACTCGGTAATGAGTATTTTAAAAGAACCCTGATTACAGTAATTTGAATCATGTTACTTGGAAAACGATACCCAAGGGTTTAATACTGCATAAGTACTTGACTTTGCACCCCATCGCTCGCGCAAAAGTCAAGTTTTCAGTTCGTGTCATATAACTCATTAACGCGAGTAAATGCGACGCAAGAATAATTCTCAGACTCGTTTTGTCTTGGAGCCGGATAGTATTGCAGTCAAATAGTTTGAGTGATAGAAAACAGCAACCAACCAATAGAGGAAAAAAGGTCACAACATGAAAAAGTTAATTCATTTTATCAGTTATAAAGAAAACACCGGCAAAACGCCGCCGAGTCTCGAATAAAGCTGTTTTCAAATAATTTGTTTATTATCTAAGGGATTGCTTTCCAGGCTTTGTCATTTTCTTACTGTAGCTTCATTAAGTCAATATTTAACTCACTCTGACTAGTCTACTAATGCTCTTTTGTTTACTCTCTTTTATTCCATTTCTTTTCGACCATTTTGTTGTGTTTATGTTTCTTGTTCAGTTTTTGTAGCTCCGTTGGTCCTAACAGCTGGGCAAAGCAGCAGCACTTTTCAAGAATCAGCTCAACGAACAGATTCACAGGTAGTTGTATTTCAAGTTTTGTAGCTGAAAGCGGGTCATTATAAACGAAATAAAGTGAATATATTGATGTGGAGAGCTGTGGAGAGAAACCAGTCTGTTACCATTACAACTTTAACCTTGCTGTTTCACCTTTTTTCAAATACCCTAGTCTGAGACGATCTTGAGACTAGGACCAATTTAATAAGACTCTTTCTTCTTTAAAATTTATCTTAAATCTCCCATAGGAACGCCTTCTGGCGATCCCAATCTTGTGGCTAGATAATCTTATCTTGCAGTTTCTGTAAAAAAAACGTCTTCTTCACTATCAATAAAGTTACGGCAGAAAGTCATGTTTTGATGTTTACGTGGCAGTACACTATTCTTTACATTACTACTCAGAATAAGATTACACTCAGTTGACAACCGTAAGGTGATTCTCTCGGCAATAATTGGCCCTTGAATGACTCTGAAGTAAACATGAATAGATAAGAAGTAATGAAGCTTGCCAGATTAATCTTATCTGTGGTGGAATAATGGTTGAGAACGGAAAACAAGGAAGGATTATCCAAGGATTTGAAATAAAGGCTGAAACTGGCATATGTTGGTTAGGGATGGGCGAAGTAAATATCTTTGAATTATTGCTAATTTTCTGTTTTTCATTTTTCGATTCTACATTATTGATTCAAATGTAATCACATCGCTTTAATTAAACCGTTGCTTGAGTTAAGATCTAAAATATTTATTTAACGTATAATTTGACAAAATCTTCAAATATGCTTAACTCTAAGAGATTCGACGTTTTCGCTCGAGGGTGTTTTTCTTCGCCACCTGTAATAACGAAGTTCGTTATCTTCGAAAAAAACATAGCAGTATTTTAGTATTAGAAAGGCTTAATTACAGGATAATCCTAGAGAAAACCGGATTGTATCCACCCTTTGCTCTACAGAAGTCATTTTAAAGCCTTAAATTTGAGAAGTGGCCGACCATATGGTTACTTGTTTGGTAATCATATCAGATTGGACTCAGGTACATCGTGGTTTCTTTTGATGTACATATTGTGGGCGTTCGATCATGCAACTTACTAACTACCACTGCATGCACTCGATTGAACAGATGTTTCGATCAGAAATATTCCCAAGTATAGGCACGCGCATCAAGCTCGTACATGGCGCATAGAAAATCATTTTCTCTTCGAAACAAGTGTACTCAGTTATCGATTCTACGAGGTGATTTTCAAAGTATATTCGTGTTTAGAATCCCAAGGAATCCAGACGTGAAAAATAAACAGCAAAGATACACGATATTAAGGATAAAACGCTCAATATTGACATCATCCTTCAACCTCTTTCATAATTAATCGGCAGGCACCGAAGGCGTCGACGAGTTATAAAATGGCATCTTTTTCAATTGCTACGGTTCGCACTTCGAAAACCTAGTGCGTATAGTTATTTCTATGCATACAAACGTACGTTTCGTTCAGCGGTAGTCGTTCGCTAAAATGTTGCGTTTTCAAAACGAGCAGGTCCGCGACAACAATACTAAACGACCCTGCACGGAACCAAAAGAAAGCTTCAATACTTCATTAAAAATGAAACGAGCTGTCATGGTTTGTTATCAGCTATTGAAAGCCATGCAGAGTTTCATTCTCATTTTTCTCATTTTATTTGGAGATTTTTAAGGGCGAGAATGAATTTAAGCTAGAAAGCCTGGTTTATGTAGTTTATAGTCTTTAGATTAAGGTTTCTGGGAAGTTCAAAATATTAGCAGTAGAGGCAGCTAACCTCGAAATAAAGTTATTAATTAACGAGCTGGGAGCCTAGTAAACTCGGAGCCTAGTTATATAAACGTACTGGAAAGCTAGAAATACACTTTTTCTCAGCTACAAGTACATATTTTCTATGTTGTCAAGAGATCTTCAAGGCCGGTGATTTCAAGTAATGAGTATCTTACACACAATTTTGTCAATTTTAAACGAGTAGTGACTCTTGAGTTTTTGATCATTAGAGAAGTTTAAAACAAACGAACAAGACGCTTAATTGAGCGTTAAGTCGAATTATTAGCCCGAAGAGTATTAAGGTACAATGTTTTGTGGCCGTGGAGCATGACACAGGTAGCCCAAGCTGCGGTCATTCTTGGTCTTCGTCGGCATCGTATATGTCTGTAACAAAAAGCAGAGAGGTTTGAACAACAAGAACTGACGGAATAGAATAGAATAGAATAGAATAGAATAGAATAGAATAGAATAGAATAGAATAGAATAGAATAGAATAGAATAGAATAGAATAGAATAGAATAGAATAGAATAGAATGGAATGGAATGGAATGGAATAAAATAGAATGGAATGGCTGGAATGGAAAGGAATGGAATAGAATAGAAGAATATTTGTGCTCAACTCAAATTCAGTTTAATCTTGGAAACTAAATTTTTTAATACCCCATATTCGTCCACAGAACTGGAAGCTTTGTGGTGTCACAGTTTCTTATTTGGGATTATATCTGTTATTAAAATTCCCTCTCGGGCATTAAGCTGCTCATTAGCGATTAAATTTCCTGATTTGACTTTAAAATTCCTTATTTGGATATTAACTTCTTTATTTGGAAAGTAAAGTTCTTCCATTACATTTCAAAGGGTAAAATGAAGACGTTAAACTCCACCAAACGTTTGGCAGACTTGCGTGCTGAAATGAAGGCTAGAAATGTCGCAGCGTACATGATTCCTTCTAGCGACGCCCACAATGTAAGTAGGGTAGGCATGAATTGTATAAATGGGATCTGTATGTTTGTTTTAACATTGGACGTCGTGTCGGTTTGATTTACGTGACGATACAAGGAGGGAGGGAGGGAAGGGAGGAGGGAGGGAAGGGAGGAGGGGAGGGAGAGGGAGGGAGGGAGGTAGAAGGGAAGAGGGAGGGAAGGGAGGAGGGAGGGGGGAGGGAGGGAGGGATGGAGGAGGGAGGGGGAAGGGAGGGAAGGGAGGAGGGAGGGAGGGAGGGAGGGAGGGAAGGGGAGGTGGAGAGAGGGAGGGAGTGAAGGAGGGAAGGGAGAGGACGGAGAGAAGAGAGGAAGGAGGGACAGAGAGGCATGGGGAGGGAGGAGGTGCAGAGGGAGGGGAGAAAGGAGGGAAGGAACCAGGGTGAAGAAAGGCGTACGTGGGTAGGGCGGGGAGTCAAAATCAGAAAGTCAAACCGAAACCAAACACATACCTTGGGAAACGGGAATTCATTATATTTACACAACTAAGTTCACAAGACGCGTGTCTGTGGTAATTTTTAAAATTTTCTATTTTAGAGTGAATACACTCCTTTACATGACGAAAGAAGAGCTTTCATCTCGGGATTGACGGGATCCGCAGGTACGCCCTTAAAGTACGGTTTGTGAATGGAAGGATGAATAAATGGATGGATGGATGGATGGATGGATGGATGGATGGATGGATGAATGAATGGATGGAAGGAAGGAAGGAAGGATGGATGGATGGATAAATGGATGGATGGAAAGCTCTAGAACCAGCATGCAATTCATAAGTGATTTTGATTGGAACATGATTTTATGTTTCAGAGTAAAGATTTTAAAGGCCCACTTGGATGAAAATCGATGAAAATTGGAAACTGTTTATTTCTATCTGAAAATGAGTGTAGTTAAATAACTAGCTACACTCTGCCCCAAAAATTGCATTTCAAGCTCATTATCAAAAGGAAATTTTTATATAAAGTTTAAAAGAACAATAGGGTTGAGTAAATGACGTCATTTACTCACAACTTAAATGCTAAAATACTTGACAATTTCTATTCGTCTCGTTTGAATGTAAAAAATGTTGCTTTTGGTGATTATTGGAAGTCGTACAGATAGGTTTTACTAAGTTTCGATTCAAGTCATTTCCAATTTTAATTTATTTTCACCCAAGTAGCCCTTTAAGCAGATTTAAAATATTCTAAAGACAGTCTTGGTCTAGCCTGTGTAGCGGGCCTCGTGCGAGGGAACTGGGAGAGAGGGAGTTCAAGAAGGCTGCTACGCATGCTAGTCTGGGCCCGTTTCTTGAAAAGTGCTTTCGATAATTTTACCTCGAGTATATTAAGGCCTGGGTCAATCGTTAATTACTTAAAATTCGGATAAAAATTATTTTGAAGACATAGAACATCTAAATCAACGTTTTTCTTCCATAAGTTACTAAACTCGACGTCCTTAATTTTTTGAGGGTGCGTTTTACGATGTCACGTGACCTGATGACGTCACAGTGATCAAATATTGTGTTGTAAACTTCAAAGCAAAATGCGGTCGCGGGTATTACTAAATACTTCAAAGTAACCATGCTTAACTGTGAGCCTTAACGTGCTTCACAACATACAGCCCGCAAAACTTGTCGTCGATCCACTTGACATTTTTGAGTTTTCCCATTTTTAAAAGAAATCATGAAAGTCACATGACCTGTTGTGGGCTTTATCTCACTAAAGAAAAACTGTAGTCAGGTTTTGCGGGTTGTTTGTTTGGAAGCACATTAAGGCTCACAGTTAAGCATGGTTACTTTCAGGACTGGGGTTATATCCGCGACCGCATTTTGCTTTCAAGTTTACAATACAATATTTGATCACTGTGACGTCATCAGGTCACGTGACATCTTGAAGTACCCTCAAAAAATTACGGACGTCGAGTTTAGTAGCTTATATAAGAAAAACGTTCACTTAGATGTTCTTTGTCTTCAAAATATTTTTTATCCGAAATTTATACAATTAGCGATTGACCCAGGCCTTAATATACTCGAGACGGCCCGTCCATTTACGGGAAATTTGCGCGGGCACCCGTGAACCTGCCTGTAAAATCACAGAAATTGAAAATAATGTCAATCATTTGCGCTTCTAGAAACACCTTAAAAACTAGCGGATAAGTGAACGTAAAGTTATCGAGTCCCAGTGAGGTCCAGCTTGTTTTACGAAAATAAATCCATAACGAAGGCTCAGTGGTTCCTTTCACATATATTCCCTACGAGTAGACTCGTAACTTTAACACGATGTAAGTTTTAGGTCATTAACGATTTAATATTCGAAATCTATTTGTCGATTTTTAGGCGAGGCAGTTGTTACGAATGACGGCTGCCGCCCTGTGGACAGATGGTCGTTACTACGAACAAGCTAAGATGCAGATGGATTCAAACTGGATTTTGATGAAAGCTAGTAAGTCCACTATGCCAACTTCACTGTATCCAGTGGCTATGCCGCAATGCTTTAGTCTTGCTAGTGCTATTCTCGACTGAAGATCCGATAGCTTGTCGGACATGCGTTAAATGATGGGTACGTTTACGGGCGCACGTAATTATCCGTAAACTGACACCTGTTTGTGGACGCGTGCAGTACGTATCGGACCGGCCCGTTCATAATATCTACGGCATGGCGCACACAAGCACCCGTTAACACAACAGAACGATAACACTTAGCTAAGCTTCGCTTATCCACGAGTTACCCTCAATTACCCTCAAATTTAATCTATCTAAATTTATCGGGCTCACGGGTTAGTGAACCCGATAAGTTATCGCGACTTTTTTTTCCCATTTGTTTTTCTACACATCATGCAAAGATTTTGTAAATATAAGGCATATACCCATCCCACCCCATCCCACCCCACCATCCACCTCCAATGAGGGTCACGTGCTTGGGGTTAACGTCCAGACATACCTGTTTAAATAAAAAGGGACCGAAATGGGTCCTCAGAAGTGCGCGTGGCTTGGGAGTTACGAACGTTCTACGCGAATTAAAGTGGCCTACGCTCAAAGAAAGACGCAGGGTGACAAAATGTATGACACTACCAAGAGACCATAATACTAAGAGAGCGAAACTCAGTACTGATATCCTGTGCGATGTTCGCGGCGACTAAGGCTATTTTTAGAAACTTCGCTATTTTTAGAAACTCCCCGCGCAAGGCTCTCAAACAATAGAATTCTAAAGCCGAAAGCAAACGGTCCCGTCCGCGCGCACGTCAAAAATCAAATTCTATTGTTTGAGAGCCTTGCGCGCGCGATGGCGAAGTTACTAAAAATAGCCTTAGCCGCCACGAACATCGCACAGACATCAATACTGAGTTTCGCTCTCTTAGTATTTGGTCTCTTGATTTCAATTTTTTCCTTTTATAATTTTAATATTCACTTGATGGTGCACACCCCTTAAAGAATTATTGTATATAAATAAATAAGGTCTCTTTTCTTTGTAGGTACCGGTGGCACACCAACCAGAGCAGAATGGTTGTCTAAGGTATGTAGTATCCAGGAAATCCCGGTAATTTACAGCCATCTCCGATCATGAGAAAAAACTTGCCTCCTGGGCACGCTGTTAACACAAACCTATTATATGACATGACATTACTTTCGCGATCATAACGGCACGCCTGTAGTACATGTCAGGATGACGTAACCAGTGGATTGAGACATCGAGCACCTTTTATAAAACCAGACTCGATGGCTGTGCCTCATTCAGAACTTGGTTCCAATGAATTCAGCTCGTACTGGGAGCAAATTCAAGGGAAATATTCAAAATATTGAAGTGGTTGGCAAGTGCATGGTTCGCACTGAGTCGAAATGCAGTTTGAAAATAGCCCAAATAGGGGCAACACCTGGTATGTCACGTGACGACGTGACGTAATATGACGTCATATCACGTGACGCGCGTGTTTCTCTCTCCTGGTAAGGTCTCCTGTTTCTACCCATAGTCAAGAGACCATAATAATATTATGATCACGTGTCATAAGCTATTTCCGGTGAGTCGTGTAAGCTTTTTCCCAACGCTTTTTGAAAATAGAATTCTAACGTTAACTTAGGGTTAAATACGACTTTAGGTTCTTAAAAAAGGCGACGTTGTTGGTGTAGATCCGTATCTAAAGACTCAGTGTAAGTAACCTTTAAGATATGTTTATTCAAAACCTAACAGGGCTGAAAGACGTGTGCGCATGCGCTATCTCATGCACTCAAAAGCATGGCGACCGGAAGTGATCTTTGTAATGATATCAGCTTTTCTTTATTTGTAATTGAGTTTAACATGATGAGTTTAACTGATGAAATCTTGATGTGAATTGCTGACATTCAACAAGGTGGAAAAATACAAAGTACTTAGACATGGCATGGTTGGCCGAGTGGTGAGAGCACCGGCCTTTCACCGCTGTAGTCCGGGTTCAAGTCTCGGCTCGGGCATCGGATCATATGTGAATTGAGTTTGTTTGATGTGTTGTTCTCTACCATGCCACGAGGGTTTTTCCTCCGGCTTCTCCGGTTTTTCCTCCTGGCCCTAAGCAAAAATCAACATGCATGTGATCATGAGTTGAGCGATGTATGCAAAATATTTAATGTAGAGATAGTGAGTGTGAGTGCCAACATGAAGAATAGCCACTACAGTGGATCTGCTGTAGAAGATTATTAATTTTATTAATTTATTATTTATTTATTTAATAAAATCCTTCTCTTCGGTGTTTTGACGCGACAACTTCGCGGGAAAAAAAACAACTATCGGTAAAAAAATGGTACATGGTTAAAAATCAAAGTTAATACTATAATCTCCACTTTGAATGTGTTTTTTAAAATGTTTTCAGAAACACGATTAATTTTTGCACTTTAGTCGGAATTTTTAGACTTTGACAAAAAAAGCAAAAAGTAATTTTACGGCTCAGCTATTGAGCCTGCACTGACCAAAAAAAAATTTCAAACTGTGTATAATATTAAAATTAATGTCTTCTTTTTTTCAGCCAAATTTAAAAGCCTGAAAAAGGTACTGATGCCCTTAATTCTAGTAGCAAATATCCTTCCCACTTGAGTGCGGCCTGCAATTAGCAAGCTAGTTCAATAGTTTGGGCTCTGTGGATACAATAATTAATGTAATTTTATAATACTGTACAAAAAAGTGCTTATTTAAAGGGATAAGTTGACACATATATGTGTATAGACGGGAAGCGAACGAACTAGTAGACACATTGCCAAGCCACACAAAATGTACCATATATTTGTTACTTCAAGGAATTGTTTGAAGTGTGTCAGCGATTTTCAAGAAGTTGCAGATTTTATTTTCAATCAAAGTTTTATTCTCGATCAAGTTGAAAATACAATTTTACCTAAAAAATGTGGACAAACTACGTCATAAAAACGAAACGCGTACAAGAAATAAATATCGCTGACACGCTTTTGCTGGAAACTTATCTATTTCTCAGAATGGTTTTGTTTCAAAACATCAAAACAATTATAGTTGCTCTTTTAAAGCAAATTCAATTCTATCATCATATTCTAACAATCAATAGCTTTCAGACGTACGATATTCAATTTAATTAATTTAATTTTTTACAGTAATTAATGTATTATAAATTCTGACGAAATGCAAAGTCTTTTAGAGACAACACCGCGAACCTATATCGAGACCACGTGCTAAACGTTTCGTCTAGTATAACATCACCTTTTGAACTGTTTCAGCTTTAGGATTTTAGACGACTTCCATCTAACTGTGATGCTATTTCTTGTGATGTTTTAGAAATTGGACGATAAAGGAATTGTGCTAAAGGGTGTTCTACCGAATCTTGTTGATCTTATATGGACAGATCAGCCTCCAAAGCCAAATGGCACGCTTATTCACTCTTTCTTTAGAGTTTACAGGTACGATATATGCAGCATTTATTAATTTGAGGCGTAAATACAAGCAAGAGACCATAATATTGTTTCTTCTTGTGAGCAACATTTCATTTTCAAAGTGTTTGTCTTTTCAAGGTAAAAAGTGGCAAGACAAAGTCAAAGATCTACGAAATACCGATGAAGTCTAAAAGTGCTACAGCAGTAGTGTTATTTAAACTGGATGAAATTCGCTTGTAAGTTGTAAATGAATGTGAATAGATAAGAAATAAGGAATGGATGGATGGGATGAAAGAAGAAAGAAAGAATGAATAAATGAACGATCTAATCCAGAGATAGAAGGAAAAATAAATTAAAAAAGAGACAGACTCAATCTGATAATGGAAAAACTGCAAATCTAATTTTTCAACTGTACATGTATGTCAACCTCAGGGCTTCTAAACGTGCGTGGATCTGACGTTCCCTACAACCCAGTCTTCTTATCTTACGCCATCGTTACTATGGATAAAATCATGTAAGTTGTGGTGCATCTATGCATGATAGAATACATGGGCGTGGTCAGGACTATCCCATGGTGTTCCATTGAGGGGAACTTGGGACACGCCTGTCTAGGAACGCTTGTATTGATTAGAAATTTTAATGCAAACTCTACTGTCAAAACGTACCTGGGGCAAGTCAAGACGTTTTCTTCATTTAGTCATGAAAATCGTGGGTTAATAGTCATAAGCGCACTCTGACGAACCAATGAGCTTCCAGTAATTTGGTATAGAGCACGACATTTGAATATGGGTGATAATGATGATTGACAAGAATAGTAATAACTTCTATATAGAGAAGAAATTATTGATGTTCAAATTTCAAATTATTTCACAGGCTTTTTATCGACAAGAACAAAATTACATCTGAAGTCAGGAAAACACTTGAGTATTGACTGACTTGCAGCTCCATGTGTGTGATATTGAAAGATTACACAGAAATACTCGACTATATTAAAGCAGAATCAACTACAAACCCCTCAAAAGTCTGGGTAAGGCTTGCCGTTCTCTCTTTCGGCGTGCACCTTCTGTCCGTCTATCTGCCCAGTGAACCCTCTCCCTGTCGGCCGTCCTATGTTTTTCCTTCCGTATGCCTACCCGTGGGCCCTTCAGTTAGTCTACCGGGCCGTGGACAGGTCTGTCCGTCTTCCGGCCCACGAACTTTCTGTTCGTCTGCCGGCCCATGGGCATTCCCTCCGTCTACTGGCCCTTGTACCCTCAGTCCGTCTACAGGCTCATACACTTCCTGTCTGTCTGTCGGCCCGGGCCCTTCCGTCTAAGGAGCAAGGATGGCACAGCTGGTTAGTTTGGACCTTCTTTGGTCCGAGTTCGATTTTCCAGTGACCTCACATCCTTGTTTTGACTTCTTTCCTTTCCGTATAGCTTTTAAATGCCCGTGAAACGGAGCACTGATGGAGAGAGCGGGTAGAGCGCGCACACTTCAAACGCTTTATACATGAGTCCCTGGCTGGGGAGAATTGGGCAACCACTCCCCGCACTTAACTTCGATACTTGTAAAAGAATTGCTTTTACCGTCCGTCTGCCGGCCCGTGGACTTTTTGTCTGTCTAGCGGCCCCGTAGACGTTCGGTCCGTTTGTCATTCCACCATTTCATCTCTTCTCACTGTTTTGAAGGATGAAGATGTATATATATTTGTTTAAATTCCATTATCTAATTGATTTTAATCTTTGACTTTATTTCAGATAAGCCCGTTCTGTAGCCAGGCCCTGATAATGAATGTCAATCAGGTATTTATGTAATAAAATGTCTTCTTGTACACTATACAAAAGAACATTAAGAAATGCTTGGTTAGCAAAGGATTATCAAGACTTCATTCATCATCCATCGTCGATCTGTCTTCCCGTTCACATTCTGTCTGTCTGTCTGTTCGTCCGTCCGTCTATCTGTCTGTCTGTCTGTCTGTCTGTCTATCCGTCTAACTGTCTGTCTGTCTATCTGTCTGTCTGTCTCTGCCTGTCTGTCTGTCCGTCCGTCTATCTGTCTGTCTGTCTGTCTGTCTGTCTGTCTTTCTTACGGCCTATGAGACTTCTGTTCGCCCTTCTGCACATGCATAGCTAGGTCTTTTGTCTGTCCGTCAATTGTCTTTCAGCGGATTAATTACAAATCATGATCATTAGTCATGATCAGCATTATCGGTCGTTATGACAATCTTAATCACTTATTGACAACACTTTCAAACCTATTGGATTTTAGAGCTCTTTACTTCAAAAATACTCACCAGTCGCTCTACCAAAATCCATCAAAAACAAAGTGGAAATCAAAGGCATGATGAACGCAAATGTAAGTACGTTATTTCTTTAGGCTACATCCACATTAATCCAGATAATTAAAAAAAAATTCATTCGTTCATTTACAGTTAAAAGATGCAGTAGCTATTTGTCAATTTCTCCAATGGATGGAAAAAGAGGTATGTTCAAATCCCACCCAAACTCCCCTCCCATTTGGACAATGCATCGCCCCCGCCCCGCCTTCCTTAAAAGGGTTTCCTTTTCAAGCAATTTTTTAGATACATTGATGACTTAAAATAGTGGAGGTTATAGCCAGTATACTATGTTTTTTAATACAAAAGTGTAAGCCCAACATGGTTTGTAGACTTGGTGGAATATTGAGTCAATTCAAGCTTAATCCTCGATATGACCGTTGGCTACTGGACTCTAAACTCAGACTTGAGTCGGTTGGAATATATAGAACACTTTTTTAACAGTTTTTTAACGTTTTTAACAGTTACAGTCTACACCTCGCTTGATAGTCTTCTCAGTGATGAATTGACCATTTCTTTAGGTCTTATTTCAATACTTGGCGGGAAAACCCTGTGCATTCCCTGGCTTACCAGCTTGTGTAACTTCCCTTGTGATTCGCCGAGTGAACGTCCACATGGGAGTCTTGTCACATCACGAACTGATTTCCTAAGCTATAGGGAACCAAACGCTTTGGGTTTATTGGTACAGCTAAAATTTATATATGGGTTGATTTTAGGTTCCAAAGGGACGTAAAGATTTAACAGAACTTTCAGCATCAGCAAAACTGGAAGAGTTTAAGAGGTAACAGTTCAAAAGAACGACAAAAAATGATTGAGCGGGCTAAAGGGCAAATTTTGAAGAAAGAAGACGATATAATAAACAATTGGAAGGATTTGTTCTAAAACAGCAAGAGTAAAAGTTGACCGCTTTATTCAAAAACAGCCTTCAGTTATAAGGAGCATGACGTCATTGTTCTATAAATAGATATTACGACAAAGATTGATCGAGCAGCATTTCGAATGCCATTTCTCGCTGTTTCGGAAAGAGTGCATTAATCTGCAAATTAAGAAATTAAAAGAGTAAATAAATAATGACAAGTAAAGGGAAAAAAGGGAAATGTTATTTCGTCATGTTATTTCGATACAACTTACCTCCTTGAGCTTTTAACAAAGAGTGTTACTATGGTTACGCATCCATCAGCCAATCAGAGCTTTTTACAGAGAAAGTGGAGCTAGCATTGGCGGGAACGCATGGAGAACTGGAAATTTTCTCCTGGGAAAAGGACAACAAATGCAATACTCAAAACGTTTTCTTCCACAGTAAACAAAAAGATTATGTTAGTCCAAGTTTTTTTAGCATTTTTGGATATGGACCCAATGGAGCAATCATCCATTATAGGTGAGTAACAAATTATATTATAAAATAACTATGATGAAGCGTGCGCTCTCATTGGCCAAAGGACGCGTATACTACCAACCCTAAATCTGCATAGAGCTAGAGCCAAACAACTCGTCTCAAAAGATATTTTGCCAAATAATTTGTATTTTATAAAGAAATAGAAAACTTGCCCGCTGTGCTGTGTGCAGATTTAGAGCACTTGGGGATGGATCCGAACACTCTTAACATTTCTCTCGTGTTCTGGTCAATCCCAGCGTGCCATAAATCTGCACACAGCACGCGCGCGCGTTTTCTACTTCTTCAGTCATTTTTATATGCGCAAAATTTTTAAACGATTGAAGGGATACCCAAAAAACGGCTTAAGTGATCTCTAATAATTGCTTAAATTTTCTTAAACTGGTCCTTAGGGAAGCTGACTGCAACAACTTTGAAACAGTTTGAGGAAAAACGTAAAACCTGTCAGAAAAGTCACTTAAGCCGTTAATTTTTGAGTGATTTAGCAAACACAATGTGACGTGACAGAGGACGCCGCGCGTGTTGACGCATTTGTAGTGACCGTTTGACTTCGCCGACGTCAAGAAGAGGACGTGAAACAAGCGAAATGGCGTCCTGAACGTGGCGTCGCGACGTTGTCACGGTAGTCACGCAACGAACGAATTGTGATAAACTTATCATCATTTCACGTCCAGTTTTTGCGTCACGGTAGTCACATAACGTACGAACAAATTGTGATATATTTGTCATATCACGTCCTGTTTTTGCGTCGAACGCGTCGTACATGCTAGATCACTATATTTACCAGTTGATATCTCTTCTATCAATGAATGAGATGTACCGATATGAGGTTTCATGGTAAATGCTATGTTTTTTCTTTCCACATTCAGCCCCCGAAAATCATCAGATCGTCAAATTACAACTGATAGTACTTTAATCGTAGACACAGGCTCACAGTACAAGTACGTAACATCCTTAGATTACGCTTTCTTATTGGTTATTCAATTCACAGATAGAACGCGTATTGTGACTGAGTTAAATAACAATGGAGACTGAGACACGTGTTCGTCACGTGATGTAATGTGTGGTCCCCCCTTAGGGCTATTTGTCAAACTCCTTTGTGACCGAATACACATTTGCGCACGCTAAAAATATCGTCACCTAACCTATTTCCTCGCTCTTTTATCATGCATTTGCTACTAGCGCCGCGAACTGAGGGTAAATACTTGGTATATGCAACACTAATTGTATGCAACACCGTCAGTGGATGCCATCTATTGATACACTTGGTGTTGCATACACCAAGTACTTACAACGAAGTCGTTCTAAATATACGGGAGGATTCCGTAACCAACAAATAGCTCAAATACGGAGCAACATATCACTGACGGAGGTTTTTATAAGGATGCGCGCACTAGGTCCCAGTCTCCTAGCTATGCTCTCCTGGGGCCCGTTTCTCGAAAGACCCGATAACCTTACGGTCCCGCGAATTTACGGGAAAAATTATGGAGTGCGCGACCACCCGTAAACTTGTCTGCAGAATTTTAGAAATTGAAAATAACGTGCGCTTTGAGAAACACCCGTGAACTTTATCGGGTAAGTTGACGGGCCCGTGAAGTTATCGGGTCGTTAGAGAAACGGGCTCCTTTGGTTGGATGATGATAGTGATGATGATGGTGATGATGATGATGATGATGATGATGATGATGATGATGATGATGGTGATGATGATGATGATGATGATGATTGCATGTGATGACAGTATGGCATGATATTAATTGTTTTGGTATTGTGTCAGGTCTGCATGCCCAAATGGTAGTTTTCAATGGTTAAATTCAAATTGATGTCAGAATAGAAAACGGTTTTCACTAATTATTTTACTTTTGCTAGGGATGGTACTTGCGATACCACTAGAACGTTTCACTTTGGCAACCCAACACATGAACAGAAGGTATGACATTGACTATAAAGAGAAAATAAGGTGAGAGAGAGAAAATCTCCGTACACCCGGCATTGTCAGAACTCAGTCTTTGATACTATTTTTGGAATTAAGATGAGCTCTTCGTGCCAGCGCGAGCTCCTAACTTGGAACATTCTATGAGGAGAGCTACAATTGAGCTACAATCATTGCCAGAATTGGTTGCACGATTTTGTCGGGATGCGCGCGCGCAATGGATGGTAATGTATGAGATCGGCTCCCCCACGCCCCCTGTACAATATTGCTGTGAATCGCCGACACTTATGACTCGGCGATCAGTCCGAAAGACCTTCTAGCTACCAGCAACATTGTACAAAAATGATCTGACCAACAGGGCTCTTCACTTAACAATATAAAGCCAGTAAAAAAAGCATTGACTATTTCGCCTAAACACTTTTTTGACGGTCCGTTTTCCCTGCCGTCGTGTTGGTGGTTGTTTAAGATCTCTAAGAACTGTTGTAGACGGATGATGATAGTGATATCACCTTTGATAATGATGCTTCTGCTGTTGATAATGATGATGATGATGATGATGGTGGTGGTGGTGGTGGCGGTGGTTGTAGTGATCGGTTATTAATCTCTCTACCAGGTAGCGTACACTCGTGTACTCAAGGGAAATGTACACCTTAGACGGATAATGATAGTGATATCACCTTTGATAATGATGCTTCTGCTGTTGATAATGATGATGATGATGATGATGGTGGTGGTGGCGGTGGTTGTAGTGATCGGTTATTAATATCTCTACCAGGTTGCGTACACTCGTGTACTCAAGGGAAATGCACACCTTGCAATGATGATATGGCCCAACTACACCCAAGGTACAGGTCTATTGTAGCTTAACACACACAAAAAACAACATACAAAAAACAACATTTTTAACGACCAAGTCGATAGCTAAAATTTTGCAATAGAGTACAACCACTAAAAGCGTGCAACATAAATAATGCTAAATAGTGCTATTTTTTGCAAACAATATTGTTTTCTATTTGCTTAGAGTGGTTTTCATTAACCCGTGAAACACACCTAAGTGTATCACCCTTTATTATATACCCTTGTCGATACGCGCGCTCTGATTGGCTAAAAGCTGTGCTTTATCAGAGAACGGAGCACAGCTCTGATGTCAGCAGCGCGAGCTCGACCGCGCGCGCACCTTTTGAATTTTTGTACGGAGAAAATCGAACTTTTTCCCTTGAATATTTACTTCAAAATATATAATAAAACAAATAGAACATCTTTTTCTGTGCTCCGTTCAGTAATACAGCACTTAGGAAGTGCCGAAAGCACTCAAGAAGTGTGGAGAGCACGAGCCGTAGGCGAGTGCTCTCCTTACACTTCTTTCGTGCTTTCGTCACTTCCTGCGTGCTGTATTACTGAACGGAGCACGGAAAAAGCTGTTCTATTTGTTAATTAATACACACTAATTCCATTGTGTTCTTTTGTTGTTATTTGACTATCACACTTTAACTAATACACTTTGTTTCACGGTTTAATGAAAACCACTCTAATTAGCATTATTTAGTAATAAACAGTGTAAAGTTTTGCACGCTCTTAGTACTTGTACTCTATAGGAAACACATTTGTCTAAAGTAAAATATAATTTTTTTCCGCTCTTGTCTCGACTCTTTTTGCCTTTTTTTAATAGAGGCATAATTGAAAAGACACGCCAATCTGTTTTTCTTTAGGGCGTTTTCTTGACATCATAGCTCGCAAAGAATTATGGGACGGTGGACTGGACTATCGACATGGGACTGGGCACGGAATAGGAATGTTTCTGAATGTACATGAAGGTAAGAACGCATTTATTGTCCTTATAAAAAACAACGTCAACTATCTACGGTTATAGAGGATATTACACGGTGGCGCGAAGATATGAATTGTATTTTTGAGTGGTACAATATTGCTGTTTTTAACACGAGAAACTAAAATTCAAAAATGAGGCAAAACTAAAATAAAAACTAAGTTTAATTTTTACAACTGGCGGGAAAATGTTTTTAGGACGCGCGCGTACATCCGGGACATTTGGTACATAACTTTTTCATATCTTCACTAGTGAAAATATGGAAAATACGAGTGTTTTAGTTTCCGGTAAAACACTATTATCAATATAATAAAAGCGATTACGGTGTTAGCGAACAAAGGATCTGGTTTGGTATGTTCTTTTTTGCCTGATATCCGATCCCTCCAAACTGTTTAATAAATTCGATAGTGCACATGGTTCAACGTCTAGTTTTAATTTATCTGGGAAGACATGGGGCTATTTTCATATGATAATTGGTATATTACGTGTGCTCTGATTGATCCAGAAGCACTTGTAATAAAGGAACAAATCCATGGATGACGTCACAGAATAATATACGCACACTGATTGGCTGAAATAATTTGATAAATATCATAATACAGGACACAAATTTATTCCATTTTTCCGTGCGTCTGTATTCGGCCGGAAGATATCAAAATATGGTGAGAATAACCGCCTCGCCACTCGACTTCGTCTCGCGCCGTAATTTTTAGTTTTCACCACATTTTATCTTTAAAGCACAGGCACGAAAGAATTGAATCTATTAGTTAACTACAGTAGAATCCCACTAATTCATACTCCCAGGGGGCGCTAAATATTGTTCGAGATAGCGGGGGTTCGAGATAACCAATAGAAATTGACTGAAAAATTTACTCAATGGGTTTGTGTTCGAGATAGTGGGGTTTCGAGTTAAAAAGGTTCGAATTTCTGGGGTTCTAGGGTAGTCACTAGTTTCTTTTTAAAGGGGCTCAGTGTTGTTCCGACCAAGATTCAAGCCATGATCTCCTGCTCATCTTGGATTGATTCTTAAGCAATTGAAGCAAATAGATACTTGTGTAAACGTATAAACCAGTGACAGTCTCTTGAAAATGTTCTTGTCGTTGCAGGTCCACAAGCAATCGGTCCATCTTGCCCGAGGGCTTACGAACACCCGATAGTACCGGGCATGTTTACATCGGATGGTAAGAATCTTTAGGCAATGTTAAAAGTTGTATGTGCCTAAATCAACCGAGGTCGTTCTTTCTAATCAGAACCAGGATATTATAAAACTGGTAGCTTTGGTATTCGAATAGAGACGGTGCTGCTCGCTGTTCGAGCGAAAGTTGAGGTCAGTAGAAACCTTGAGTGTTGCCATCATAGACCATCCGACAGGGAACATAGACCATACGACAGAGAACATAGACCATCCGACAGAGAACATAGACCATACGACAGAGAACATAGACCATCCGACAGGGAACAGAGACCATACGACAGAGCACAGACCATCCGACAGAGAACATAGACCATCCGACAGGGAACATAGACCACCCGACAGGGAACATAGACCATACGACAGAGAACATTTTGAGGAATGTTCGCAGAGGAGAGAGAGAACAGGAAAGCTAAATGGCTATCAGGAGCTAGAACAAAATTGACTGGTATCTTTCTGTCTTGGATGTGAGAGTGACGTGGAACCATTACATTACTAGATTTATTTATTTATTCACTGTATCTATCTGTACTGTATTTATCTTTAAAACACTTCATTTCCACAGAGTGTATTTACCGATAGATATTTCATTACATTTGAGCCAGCAAATCTGGTAGGTTTCTATCTGTTATGTTGTATTTAGTCCTTGGGTTATAGCACCCAAGTCTGCTCGCATGGAATGATGGAGAGCAGAACAAATGGTACTGGTGAACAATCCAGAACAAATGACAGCGGTGGAGAATCAAGTTTAAATAAAAACTGGTATATATACGCGCGCTCTGATTGGTATAGGCTGAGAACCGAGGCAATTGCATCTTTCGCGCACTCTGATTGGCTGCAATTTAACAAATAGATATCATCAAAATTGTGACGTATTCTGTGCATATGTTTGAGTACAGACGCGCATGGAGAAATCTATGCGGGTATATTACGCGCGCTCTGATTGGTCGAGAGCCATGTATGATTACAGTACATAGGCATAGATGGCGTCACTGAATCTTACGCGTGCTCTGATTGGTTGAAATGTTATTTAAAACCAGCGAAGTCCATTTTTTCGAGAACGTGGTGAGAACAATCATGCCACTCGACTTCGTCTCGTGGCGTACTTTTTGTCCTCACATTTTGACGTCATCTGTGCATCTTTTAGAGTATAGACGCACAGAAAAATGGAATATATTTGTTTTAAAAATAACAAAGATTACGCATTGTTGGCGTAATAGATAGGAGCATCCTTTAATTGAGGATTCATCATTTGTTTGTTTTAGACGCCGCTTGAACCTAAGTTGATCCTTGTAGACTTACTTACAAAACAAGAGGTACGTGTCAGCGGCGCTTCGATCATTGATCGGTATAGTGCAAAAATCTCCCTCCCACTCCACCCTCACTGACAACTTTTGAATTAAATTTCAGTTGGATTATGTAAATGATTACCATCGCCAGTCACGTGAGAAATTAGGTGTTTTGATGAAGGAGCAAAAGTTAACGGACCTTTATGATTGGCTAGTGGAGAAAACCAAACCTCTTGGAACCAAACCCACTGGTGGATCACGTGTCAGTGTTGCTAGTACGATACTTGTGGCCAGCAGTTTGTTAGCCTATTGTATTTACTGAGTTTACGGGAAGTTTTTATCATTTCATACCTGCACTTCCACAAACATTTTCGTTAGTGTATAGTTTTCACTAGTCTTGGGACTCTCTCATTATCAGAGGGGTAAAAGTAGGCAGGGGGAGAAATTTCGAAAAGGATCGAGATAGTTATTCAAATTTGGTAAGTACTTCATGGCTGAATGTCATATAGTCGTCTTCCTAATATTTACCCTAAACCTAACCCTAAGAGCGACTATGTGGACATTCAGCCACGAAGTATAAACCTCAAAATTCTTTCATTTTAACAACCATATTTTATACTAGTTTTAGTCTCCTCTGTTGCCCTCCGAGTATAAAGTCCATTTTTTTACTTTTTTTCATAAGAATGCTTTCTGAAATTTCCATTTAATCATGTCTTACATAAAGGATATAAATTCAATTGATATTCACTTTGTTGACGGGGTGTTTGAAAAGTCGATGTATCTGATATACACAGGGGAATGATTTGAATAAACTTCATTGATTATCAATAAACGTGAAATCATCTTATTAACAAACGTATACGTATGTACGTTAAAAACGACCTGCGTGACGTCGCACTCGTGTAACAGACACGACTTACGCAACGCCGTACGAGCGTAACAAACTCAACGTTGTAAAGGATCCATGTGAATTCTTGTTTTGCACAAATGTATGAATTAGGGAAGGTCCTCGATATGACGACAATGTTCAACCAATCATCGAAAGCAAGTTAGAAACTATCGAGTACCAGTCATTTAAGGAGCAAGGATGGCACAGTTGGTTAGTGCGCGGCTTTCGGTACGAGAGGTCCCGAGTTCGATCCTCAGTGACCTCACATCCTTGTTTCGACTTCCTTTCCTTTCCGTGTAGCTTTAAGTAGCTTTAAATACTCTTAAAACGGAGCACTGATGGAGATATAGGAGGGTAGAATGAGCGCAACTGTCGGCTTCCTGAGAGACCGGCTTCTAGCTTTGCTTCTAGCTGAAGGAACTTCCGACGTTGAATATAGTGCTTTACCTTTTTTTATAACGTAATCAGCAAATACGTTAGAGTAATCTCGAGGGCCTCCGTCAAATCGAGAGGACCAGAGATCATCGACAGCCTCAAAGAGAAATCCATAAATTCGACCAGTAAACAAAATACTCCCACTTCAACGCACCACTCGATCCGAAGTAGAGATGAACAATAATGAAGGCTAGGTTACTATTCAAAATGGCCGCCTTTGTGTTTATTTTTAATATTTTACACATAAATTGCTATAAATTATGCACAAAATTACGAACATTGCTTAACACAAAGCAATATACTATATATACTATAGTAAAATAAATTGCTGCTGTTAACTATTCTCTGTCTTGTAGAGTCTATTTGAATTTTTAGATATCTCAGTCTATCATAAATAATTTGTTTTGTCATTTAGAAAAGAAATCCCAAAATAAAATATTTACAAAAATGGCGTCCCACAACGCTAGCAACCATCAGCTCGTTCTTCGCTGTTTGTAGGCTATAAAAGTTGTTCCGAAGGCGACTCTTATTTTCAAGAATACGAAATTTCTGCGCATGCGTCCCGAATTTCTTCCCAAAAATAACGACTGAAAATACACAACTTTTGTTGTCTGTTGCCACGAAAAATACTGCGAAACCCAGAGGACGTGCGTAAAATAATCCTTTCGTTCGGATCACATTCCACCAACTTAAGGGAACTAGAGGCTGTACATATTCCATTGTCATGGAAACTATTCGATTTTCACATTCGCTGTCATGGTAACCAGGTCCACACGAAATGCCCCTTGGTAACAATTCGTGCAATCAGCAACTGAGAATGAGTGGGTGTCATGGTAATCAAGTCTCACCTAGGCGCTTACTTTAACTGTCATGACAACCAATTCCCATGCGTCTGCTAGTTTCGTTGTCATGGCAATCATTTGTCACGTGATGCTGTATTTGCAGTGAGAATGATGTCACAGCGCACGAACGTTGAAGGCATCTTGCCTGAAAATAACTTGTTTTGAAATGACAGCTTTTGAATTTCTTGTGTTGTAGCAATGTATTTGACTGTTCATCGTAATTCTACGTAACCTACTCTCTTCTCCGAGTCAGTCATGAGTTGGAGACTACGAAGAGTATCCTGGACACAATACGGTGTCAACTGTACAACCGCAACTCATTCTTGATGGTGCGATATACGTACTGGACAAGAGAATAAATAGCCCAAAAGCCTCCTTGCAATGGGTTAGGAAATTCCAGTTCCTCTCGATATCATGAGGGTGTAAATTATATGTACTGCGGCGTATCTAAACCGACAAGTAGTCGATACATTGATGCTGGCATTGTCTTCATACGTATCTACATGATTAAATAAATAGATATCGTTTAACTTAAGCGATGGTTACGTAAGCGTAACAAGTAGCTAGTAAGCGATGGTTACGTAAGCGTAACAGCTAGTAAGCGATGGTTACATAAGCGTAACAAGTAGTAAGTGATAATTACGTAACTGTAACAAACCGTAAGCGATGGTTATGTAAGCATACAAGCCATAAGCGATGGTTACGTAAGTGCAACAATCCTTAAACGATAGTTACGTAACCGTAACAAGCCGTAAGCGATAGTTACGTTATTTGTCATTTTGTTTTCAAAAACAGGAGAAATCTCACAGGAACCACAACATGCATGGGAAATGAAAACGTCTTCAGCAAGACGCCACAGGAAGCCCGTACATACCTCTCCTGTCGTCGACGCAAGAAGATCAACGATGTGTTGGTGAGATGTAGCAACAACACTTTCCCCGTTGATTTCAATAATTCTATGTCCAACTCGTACACCGCCTCGCTCGGCTATACTACCACGCATTAGACTGCAGATCTAAAGCAACAAAAGACTGGTTAAAGACTGACAACTAAAGAATAGTACATAGTACATAGGGTTCATACCATGCCATTTTGCACGCTAAATCCCAACTGGTACTTAGTGTCTGGTCTGTTGACCACAACCTGGACAGTGGGTGGACACGATACCGCCTTCATCACCACCTTAGTTCCTGGACGTGAGTTCTGGACAGAAACAAAGAGAGAAGTAAAAAAGAAACCAACAAGAATTGAACGATGTAAACCGCATGAAGTTTTTGTAACACGTTCATTTTGGGGTTGTGGGGTTCGCACTTCACAAAAAATTAGATCCACAAGTTATCTTATAGTAGTTCGACATGTGCAAATAGTCCAATATTTTAAAATGTACTGTATATCCACGAGTTGAAGTGCCAGCAAATATATTATATCCACGACTTACCTTAATAATAGTCTGACATTCCAGTAAAGGTAGACCCACCAAACTAGTGTTATTAACTGACAGGATTTGATCACCCACGTTCAGTCGTCCAGACTTAGCTGCTGGACCTTCCTTTGCTAGATGAGCTATGATTGCTGTAGGGATCATTGAACCCCAGCCTGACTCGACTATCATAACCCCTAAGGACTCGCCTGGCTTCTTGTTAACTACAACCTGGACAATAGAATAATAATTCTATTATTGTAATATGAGGGCCATTTATACGAGGGAAAATAAGACGCGCTTTATCTAAGGTGCGAATTTCTCCGTTTAAACGGCGCTTTTAGTCTAAGGGTTTCCACAGACAGTTTTCTCAGGCTGTCACTATCAAGAATGTTGTAGGCATTGATGTCGTATTAATCATCATCATCATTATCGTTGTCATCGTTATGAATCATCGCCGCCGTCATCTTCATCATAACCAGCACCATAACGAGTACTAGCGAATTTTATCCAATATATCATCATCTATAATCATCATCGATCATCTTCATCATTATCATCATCACAATCAATTAGTATTACCTCTCTGGATTTGCTAGCATCTGACAGCAATGACAGGTCCTCGCCTAATATTTTCTGTGCTTCTAATACACAGTTATATTCAGCGTCTTCTACACTGTCTTCTGATATCCCATTGGTTCGTAAGAACTCTTGATATGCCACATTAAATGCCTGGCCAATACTCTTAGCAATAATTTGTGCCTAACAAACAAAATTGTATTTGTCACAAATTGCATGGGTTAAAGTCAAAACACGTGAAATGGCGTCCTGAACATTGCGTGGCGACCTTTTCACGTAACTCACGAAACTGGTTGATATAACTATAGACAAGCTAGATAACTAATTTCACTGAACCTATAGGCTAATCGTTAAATAAGTCGTTTTAAAACCCAATTTCGTATTGAATCTGAACGTTCATAAATTATTTTTCTACGCAAATTTCTTATCTTAAATGGGTATTAAATTTCGCGTGCGCAAATTTCGCAAAGCTTTTTTCGCAAATTTCGCAAGACGTTTTTCGGCATTTTACTACTGAAATCGCAAATATCGTAAAACTAAAGACGCGCGAAAATAAGTACGAAAAAGATATCACCATATTAATGACGCAGTATCAGTCACGTGATCGTACCACGTGGTCCAATCACGTGACAGTCGTGACGTACCTCTGGTGCTTGAAACACGTGACACGTGATCTTAATCATCTTAGGGTCTGTCTCGGCCTTAGCTACACTAGCCAATATCTGTGATGCGGATGGTTTGGTTTCTAGGACATTCTCGTTGTTCCCTGGTGGTCGACGAGCCATAAGGACCAACACGTCACCAATGTCTGCTATAAAGGACACAGTACGCAGGGCGTGGTCCATCATTATATCCTTTGAGGTAAAATAAGGCTCCATTAAACTAAGATATAGTTATACTAGTTACACAATGGTTTCGAGTGGTATACAGTGGAATATCCCACGAGTCAATTGTATTTTCTAGTATAAACACGTGCCTTTAGGCGAGTGTATATACAAAGAAAATACAAGTGACGAGTGGGATAGGATGTTATTTGATATATAACGGACGCTGATTAATTCGAGAATTGTTTGCTATAACGTATAGACCACGGATGACGTCAAAGACTACTGCGTGCTCGGATTGGCTGAAATACTTTGAAAATAATATTTATAAAAATAAGTAGATTCCACTTTTTCATTTGCAATCTTTTAGATGCACAGCAGACGTCAAATGTGGTAGGAACTTCTGTGACACTTTGACGTTATCTGACTGTGCGTCTATAAGAGTACATATGCAAGGAAAATGTAATTCCTTAGCTAAATATGCAATATCCTTGTCCCTGATAGAACAGAAAACCAATACAAATAGGGAAGCTAGGAAAGAGAGAAAAGTGAACAGATATTTTTTATCTGGTTACCAAAAGTTTCCATATGGTGGGCAGAGCGGCTATTGAAAGTCAGGCAGAGCACCAAGTATAGTCCTGGAGACCAGACTTACTTTATTGACAGAATTAACGACTTTTATTCTCTCGGTTGAGATAAAAAGATCAACATCTGTTGTAGGCTGGTCTTCACCTTCTGGAACCTGAGAAAATGGACATTTAGAATGTTAATTGTGAAAGAAATGAAAAGGAGAAGAAAGAAACAGAAAAGAAGAAAAAAGTAAAATACAGTTTCTATCTAAGAAGTCACTTATCTGGAACTCTCGTCATTTACGTTTTTATGCGGTAACACAAATACCCCTACCCTATCCCTTAGATAGTCTAAAGTCGCACCTTTATTCGTCCTACTGCTTCTTGAGCTTGTTGCATGCGAACGTTTCGGTTGGGAGACTGGGGCGACATGATCTGAGATGAGCCTAGGTACTGGAAACGAATAATATAAGACAGTTATAAATAAAAGGTGGGGGGAGGGGAAGGGGAATATTCTTTTTGACCATTCTCCTTTAAGTTTTATTTTCACCAGCGACATAACCGGAAGTGGCGGCGGAGAGGCCTAAATTACACGCGAGGTGTTAGATTTTTAGTCACTTTACAAAGCGTTGGTCTTGATTTTTTTAGCATCAAAATCGAAGTATAAGGACACTAAATCAGTAAAGAGTTCTTTCAGTATTGTATTTATTCTAAGGCAAGTTATATGCGAATTCGTGTGGTTTACTCCTTTTCGGGTAAAGTCGTGAACTTTTCGGGTAGGTCGTGAACCTTTCGGGTAAGTCGTGAACCTTTCGGGTAGGTCGTGAACCTTTCGGGTAAGTCGTGAACTTTTCGGGTAGGTCGTGAACCTTTCGGGTAAGTCGTGAACCTTTCGGGTAAGTCGTGAACTTTTCGGGTAGGTCGTGAACCTTTCGGGTAAGTCGCGAACCTTTCGGGTAAATCGCGAATCTTTCGGGTAAGTAGCGAAGGCTTGAAGGCTCTCTCGCCCGCCAACCTTTTTTGAAACAGGTGTTTCCTAATATATAAGTAGATGAACATAGCCACAAAAAAGTTAAAAACGTTTCAGCGTTAGAGACAAAGGCACTTAACAAATCTTTGATTGTACTAGATATGATGCTGGGAAGCGCTTTTATTAATAGCGAAAAATTGACAGGACCTCTTAGAAAGACATTTTTACTGGACGAAAAGAACCTCTTTATTCGCAGCACGAAGCGATTTTTCCTTTTAAAGGTTCTCAGCTCTCAACAGTGAAACAACAGGATGTTTTTAAGACCTTATTCTTTCTATTTCTGGCGGAATTAACTCATTTTCTGTCATTTTTATCGCTCATCAGATGGATAAGATGAATGATAAGGGGCAATAAATGGTATAATATGTCAGTCAATTGGAAATCAACTTTGCCCTATGTGAGAAAAATTGTATTTTACCGGCTGTTAGAACTTTCACTATACCTCCCATAGATTCACTTTATGTATTTCTTTTTGTCTTCTGGGAGTAGCTTTAATGACAGGTTTTGAG